>JAQPPZ010017176.1:0-600000 GCA_028583015.1 Wollemia nobilis | reverse complement strand
TTCGAAGATATGCAATTCTCATTCGAAGATCTGCAATTCTCATTCGAAGATCCGCTCATTCCGAAGATAATGCATTCTTCATTCTGAAGATCCGCTCATTCCGAAGATGTTGTGTTCTCTCATTTCGAAGATATCTGTTCATTTGAAGATACTTCGAAATGAACAAATGTGTGCTTTTCCAGTGATTTCTTCTGCATCTCTCAGGTGGGTTATCTCCTAAGATCAAATTCCAATGGTCTTCATCTCTTTCCACATGTGAATTCCATGCCTTGCTATTTATGGACAAGTGGCTGGAATTTACATGGGAAAGACCAGTTTTTGCTGCACAACAATAGTTTGCTTGCACTGTTGCAGATTTAGGTGAAATAAATGCTTGAGACAAATCAAAACATGATTAGTGAAATGCTGCTATTATTCTAAGCATATCCCATTTTAGCAAGTCATAGCAAAAAGAACACAAAACTATGCAAAAAGCTGTAAAAATCAGCATATAATATTCCAAATACATTGATCATGCAAAATGGTTAATATACAACATATTGAATCAACTTAACTAACATATCAGATAAAACATAAGAGTTTATAGGCATTTTTAGTGTTCAAAACATGTTATGATTGAGGCATTTCCAGGCCTCATCATTTTCCCCCCAACTTATATTAATGCATGCCCTCATGCATTCTGTTGGGCTATGGAATCACATATGTCCATGTTTAGATTCCATGACCTGTAGAATAATTTCTTGCCTATATAATACCCCCTATTTTCTTGAATGTTTCTGAGCCAGTCTTCAAATTGTTCATCAGGTTGGGCATCTTCCTCAAAGTAGAATGGAACTGGAGTAATGATGGTTGGAGGCCTAAACCTAAGACCTATCCAGTTATGTTGCATGATTTGAATCAGCTGGATTACACCTTCTGCTCTTCTTCTGGACCATTCTAAGTTGATGGGGGAGATGGGTTCTCTTTTCCTCAAAGACATGGAAAGTTCAGCCCATCTGTCTCTGCACACTGACAATGCTGGGAAAAAATTGTGATCACAAAAATTGTTGAATCTGGCCACACAGTCCCTTAAGTTGTTCAAGTACATCCTCTTTATATCATCCCTGTTCATCATTGAGAAGTGTTGTCTGGTGATAACTAGGTGGTTTGGCTGGATTGCTCTGACTAACAACTCAGCCCTTGTTTCAATCTCTTTATTCTACTTTTTCTCTTGATCCCAGTAAAGTTGATTCTGCAAAGTAGACATAAATGCTCTCAATTGAACATCTCCAATGTAGATTTGAGGATGAAATTCTACTTCCTCTGGAATGAAGAAACTGTGTAAAAATAGTTCACACAGGAGATTTTTTTGCTCAAAAGGGCTGTCAAAATATGCTTCCAGGAAATCTGCAGTTGTGTCCAATTTATATGGGAGGTTTGAACTAATCCTCATGACCTGCCATCTGAGGTATTTTTCCTTCAAAATAAGGCTGTAAAATCTGGCTGGTCGTCTAAATTGGACTAAAAATTCAGCAATTTGGCATAAGTCAGACACCTTTTCTTTCAATGCCTAATTTTTGTTTCCTTGGCTTCTAGCTGTTTTGCTTCCAATTTGAACTTTTCAGTTTTAGTGGCAAGCTGCTCATATCTAATCATCCAGCTAGCTATGTCTGCATTGTACTGCTCTAGAGACACAGTATTAGGTGGTCTGACTACAGGTGGAATCCTAGGTAGCAGATCAACTTGAACTCCTTTTTTTGCCACTTCTACTGGTTGATCATCTATCAATAATTCTACCTGTACCTCCTTATTTGCTATTTCTATGGGGTTGTCATCAGATAGTAATTCTACTTGTACCTCCTTATCTGCTGTTTCTACTGAAAGTGTAACAGTTTGAAATGCAGGGACCTCAATAGGAGTACTTACTTGAACATTTTCTTGTTGTTGGGACTGTTCCTGTGTTGGTGGCTCATCTTCAACATCCTCTGCTATGCTCTTTATCATTTTTGAAGCATCTTCAGAACAAGAAGGCAATGCTTGAGAATGAGATGGTGCTACTTCAGAATGAATAGGCACTTCTTCAAAATGAAGGGGGTGCTACTTCAGAAATGAACACCCATGTTTGTCTCAATAGAGTCATCTCCCTTGATAGACCCAGAAGCAATTGAGCCAAATTGTCTTCATCAATGGATACAGCTGGCTATTTTTTAGATTGTGACAACATTTTTCTCAATTCTGCCACTTCCTGCTGAAGCTCTACAATTTTTCTTTTCTGTATCTCAATGATACTTTCTTTCTCCTCAATCCACTTGGTTTGTGTTCTAACAACACTTCTTGTTGCTTTCACTGCTCTGTGATGTCTTCCACTTCTATTTCTTGAAGCTGATGTAGACAAATCAGCTATAGTTGGCTGCTCAACCAATATCTCTTCTTCTGCAACAATTTGTTCTTGTTCAGGAGGCTCTATAAAACTGTCTATAAGGGTATCTACCATATCTGTAGCCTGTTGAACTGTAGCTTCCTCCAAATTATCCTACTCAGTTTCTTCCTCAGCTATCTGTTCAGGGAATTCTAGAAAGTTTTCAGAGGCTGGTTGTATCTCTGTGACATCTGGGCTGCTTGGTCTATCTTCTTCCTCCATAACCTGTTCTACTGTTTCTTTCAAATGGATTCTTGTAGACCTCCTAGTTCTAGATGCAAACTTCTTCTTTTTGCTCTATTTTTGGTGTCAAGGGGTCATGGGGTCAGTTTCAGATGCCTCTATTTCCCTTGTTGTTTCTTCTCCTGTTGGGCTAGGTGTTTCATTTCTGTTCGACAAATCAGTTGTAACTTCAAAAAAATGAACCTTCTTTTGTTTTTCTACTCTGCTGCCAGTTCCAGATCCTCTTCTCTTTTGTTTCTTGGTTCGTGAAGTTGAGGGTTCAGGAGCAAGGTTTTCTGCTGTTGTTGTTGGGTGTGGTTCTATAACAGCTTCAGGGGCACCTTCTGTAGTTTCCTCTATAGCATCTTCTGCAACATTTTCTGTAGTAGTTGTTTCTTCTTCTGCAGCAACATCAGCAGTATCTGGTTCTTCTTCTTCCTCATCTTCATCCCTAAAAATGACATCGTTTAGGGTAGAGTAAAACCTATCAAAACTCCTAGGGTTTCCTCTAAAATGGTGTTGGCAAACTAGTTTGATGAGGCCATGATGGCGAAGGCTTCCTTTACCCTCCTGATATCTCTTTGCCATGTTTTTTAATTCTTGATACAGATACAAGGGAAGATTTACCCTAACTTTCGGTTGTTGCTCACCATGTCTGAGATGGTTCAAAATTCGTAGATGATGCCCTGACAACAGCACATACTGCCCTTCACAGGTTAGGAATTTAATTACCCAGGTGGCTACTTCATCCCAGGGTTCCTGTAGGCTGGCCCTTTTTAACCCTTTGCATGTGTTGTTATGGGTTAAATACTCTGGCTCTCTATCATTTTCTTCTACAAACTGATTAACTACATTTGCCAATGTATTCTTGCCAGATCTAGAAATTGAAATCCCTTCTAATGGCAGCTCAGTAATCTGACTTAAAATTTTAGGGGTTACCTCAATAGTCATGTCGTTAACATGTGCTCGATTGTTTCTGAATGTATGGGCGAACATGCCAGCCAAATCTTCAGAAGACCCATTAAACTTATCCAAAAATGGCATAAACCCTCCATCTTCAAAAATCTGCATGACTGTCGAGTTTTCTCGGAGGTAGGTGGTATCTGTAGGTTTCGTTCTGATCTTTCACCCCATATTTTCTGTTTAAAACCGTTCACTGCTACTGCTATTCCTCTGTTGGATCTCTAGTTTTTTATGTTGCAGATTTGTAGAGTTTTAGTTTGAAATCTTCGTTTGCCCTATTTCTCGTCTTCTTCTTCGAAATGAACCGTAACCTGAGCACTGTACTTCACAAACACGTCTTCAAAAAGAAAGGTGGCACACATTTCTACTATTGCACTGAACACCTATCCGTTAATGATTGCGTGGACGTCCTTGCTATCAGATCCACCTCATTTGGTTTTGTAGATTCTCACGTGCATGTTTATTGGGATTAAAAATTGGTGGCATATGGTTGGTCACGTCCTCCGTAATTCTGGTATTTTCCAATGGGTGCAAAAACAAACCATGTGCTGACTGACACGTGTTCCTTTATCGTATGCAACTAAAAGAGTTTGATTTTGTCGTACCTTGTCTTCTTGGATGCCATGTGGAAATGCTCTTTTCGAAGATTATAACTTATTGCAAAAAAAACTTCATTTCAAAGATTATGACTTCATTTTGAAGACGAGTCTTCATTTCGAAGACAAATCCTCATTTCGAAGATTATAACTTCATTTCGAAGATAGGTCTTCATTTCAAAGACAAATCTTCTTTGCAAATTTAAATCTTCATTTCGAAGATTAATCCTCATTCGAAGATCAATCCTCATTCGAAGATCAGGTATTGCGAAGGTAAATCGTCATTAGAAGATAGATCTTCATTTGAAGATAGATCCTCATTCGAAGATGATGCAGCAAGTCGTCATTTCGAAGACCAAGTTTCATTCTGAAGACAAATTGTCATTCCGAAGACAAAGTTTCTTTCTGAAGACAAAGTGCAACATTCATTTTGCTATCATTCCAAAGACAATTTCAATCCGAAGATAATACAACAAGCACTATTTTTGGCATTCTTGTTCCGAAGATTAGGCAGAAATCAATATTTTCATTTTCAAAACATGTCTTAAGTATGCCAACTCTTATGAATACCTTTTATGCTAATGGTTAATTGTCATATACTATACACCAATCATTTTACAATGAAGAAATGTAAGAAATATATACCTGATAAAAATAGTTAATGCCAGTTTTGAAGAATGACTGCCTTTGTTGATGTTCTGCTGAGATTTTCTGCAACATTTCAAAACAAGTGCACTTGGTGAATTTGTACAATGATGGTTCAGAAATTTCTCAAGGTTATGCATGCCAAAAACTGGTTTTCATGCATACCAACCTAGTAGTGCCTTAAGAAAAGGTTTTCACTGTTGAGTTATTCATTTTTCTCTTTTTTTTTCTTGATTTTCCCTTTTTTTTTTTTACCTCTCCTTTTCTCTCTTTTTTTTTTTTTGATCTTGACTATGCCCATGAAGGAATTTCATGATTTCCCCTGAAACCATGCCCATGAAGGAATTCATACTCAGAATTTATTCATCTTTTTGTTTTCTATTTTTTTTATTTTTTTGTATTTTTTGCTTTTTCTTGAAATCCATGATCATGTTGATTGTTTTGAAGTGGAAGAGGGAATCTCTTCCACCTATTGTGTATCCAAACTATCAAGTTGCTACAAGAATTCCTCTTTAGTCAAAGGTGTATGGTACACTTTGAGGCGATGTCCATTCACTACCAACTTCCTTTGTGATCCATCAATAGGAGATAGACGAGCTGCTCCATTGTCAAATACCTCCTCAATCCAGTAAGGTCCCAACCATCTAGTTCTCAGTTTTCCAGGGAAGTCTTCATAGCGAGAATCAAACAGTAAAGCCCAATCTCCTTGTTGAAGTTTCCTCTGCTGAATGTGACTGTCATGCCACAGCTTCCTCTGCTCTTGAATTACCTCAGTTTGGTGCAGAGCATCCAATCTAAGTTCATCCAATGCATTCAGCTACAGAATCCTGTCTGTCTGTGCTTGCGACAATTCAATTCCAATTTCCAGTGTTGTGCGCAATGTTAGTAGCTCAAATTCAATAGGTAAGAGAGGCTTTTTACCAAAGACTAGTTCATAAGGTGTGAATCCAGTAGTGGACTTCCAAGTAGTATTGTAGGTCCAAACTGCTTCAAGGTAATTTATCTAGCCAATTTCTCCTATGAAAAGCTACTATTTTTGTCAAGATGCGTTCTAGTTCCCTGTTTGTTACCTCAACCTGGCCATTTGCTTGTGGGTGGTAAGGTGATGATTTCCTATGTTTGATTTCATACAATTCTGTAAATGCCTTTATGACTTTGGATGCAAATTGGGGTCCTTGGTCTGTGGTGATAGACCGTGGAGCTCCAAATCTCTAAAAAATCTGAGTATACAAGAAATCAATGACCTTCTCTTCACGAGCATGTTTGAAAGCACGCACCTCTACCCACTTTGTCAGGTAATCAGTGCATACTAGAATATGCACCTTTCCTTGAGAAGGTGGATCAATAGGTCCTACAAAATCAAGCCCCCACCTCTCAAATGGTTCTAAAACCATTTGAGGCTGCAGTGGCATCTCATTTGTATGAGTGGGTTTCCCCATTCTTTGGCATGCATCACAATGCTTGATGTACTTTTTTACATCCTTGTGAAGAGATGGCCAATAATATCCTGTCCCTAAGATTTTCCTAACTGTGCTTTTTATAGAATAGTGTCCACCTGAGGGTTCATCATGACAAGCTCTAAGGATATCATACACTTCATCCTTTCGGATGCACCTACGTAACACATGGTCAGGACTGCACTTAAAAAGCATACCCTTAATCCATTCAAAAGAAGAACTCTGTTTGATCAATTGTTTTTTTTGTTTTGAAGTGAAATGTGGAGGAACTTTCCCTGTGACCAAATAATTGGCTATATCTGCAAACCAAGGTGATTGGACTGATATAGCAAATAGTTTTTCATCAGGAAAAGTGTCATCAACTAATTCCCCTTCATCTGTGTTCTGCAACCTGGACAAGAAATCTGCCACAACATTAGCTTTTCCTGGTTTGTTGATTATAGTGATATCAAATTCTTGCAGCAACAACAACCAACGAATAATTCTTGCACTTACCATAGGTTTATTCATCAAATACTTAATGGTTGTATGATCTGTGTGAATAAATATTTGATAACTTGTGATGTAATGCCTGAATTTGTTGATGGCATAAATTACTGCTAGGAATTCCTTCTCAGTTGTATAATTTTTCTCGGCTCCTGTCAAGTTCTTGCTAATGTTGTAGATGGTATAGTGTTCACCATTATCAATTTGTCCTAATGCTGCTCCAATTGTTGTATTGGAGGCATCAGTCTGTATGTGAAATGGTAATGTCCAATTAGGTCCTCTGAGCACAGGTGGAGTTATCAATTTCTCTTTCAGAGCTTCAAATGCTTCCTGACACTTTGCAGTCCAGGAGAATTCAGAATCTTTAGTCAATAGGGCAAACATAGGACTGGCTATTGTACTAAAGTTGGGAATAAACCTGCGGTAAAAACCAATGTGTCCTAGGAAGCTTCTGACATTAGTCTGAGTTTTAGGAGGAAGGAGATTCTTGATAATTTCCACCTTCTTTGGATCAACTTGGATCCCTTCAGGAGAGATGTGATGACCAAGAACTATCCCTTCCTTCATCATCATGAAGCATTTTTCTGGATTCAAGGATAACTGGTATGTTTCACAGCGAGTTAAGACTTTGTCAAGATTTTCCAATGTAAAATCAAAAGTTTGTCCACATATTGTGAAATCATCCATGTATATTTCAACACTTTTGGTGGTCAGATCAGCAAAAATTGCTAGGACTGCTCGCTGAAAAGTTGTTGGGGCATTACACAAACCAAAAGGTAAAACCCTATAGGCAAATGTTCCCCATGGACATGTAAAAGTTGTTTTCTCTTGATCTTCAGGTGCAATCTGAATTTGATTATATCCACTAAATCCATCAAGAAAACAAAAGTATCTTTTTCCAGCAAGAGTATCTAACACTTGATCTATGAAAGGTAATGGAAAATGGTCTTTGTATGTCACCTTATTCAACTCTCTATAGTCTACACATACTCTCATTTTTCCATTTTTCTTAGGAACTATTACCAATGGAGAAACCCATTGGCTATCAGAAATTGGGTAAATGAATCCTACTTCCAGAAGTTTTTCAATTTCTTCTTTCACAATATCTCTTAAGGCAGGATTCAATCTTCTCTGGGGTTGTCTAACTGGCTTGACTTCTTCAGTATAGATTCTGTGGGTACATATATCAGGATGAACTCTTGACATATCTTTGTAGTTCCAAGCAAAAGCATGAACATGCTTTCGCAAGACAACTATCAATTTTTCTTCCTCTTCCCTAGTAAGCTGGCTGTAAATGTTCAAAAATTTGCCTGGTTGGACTTCTATTTGTTTTGTATTTAGAAGGACTGAATTCACTCCTTCATACCTGGTGATTAAGGGATTAAGAGGACATTACTGAGATGGGAGAAAAGAAGCAGTTTCTATTTTATTGCTGCTTGAGGGAAGCATATCTTGTATGGAACAGTGAGAAGGAAAAATCAGATGATGGTGCCATCCATGTGGTAGTGAAACAGAGTTTCCCTGTGATAGTACAGATGGTTCATCTTCAGATTTTTGATTCTCCTCATTACTTAACAACTGTTGGATATTTGTTGCTTCCCCTTCTAAACCTTGTTCATGCAGAACATTCATCAGGATTGTTTCATTTTCTAAATTTTCTGTGTCACTGAGGTCTTCTGTGTGTTCTCTTACTACTAAGGTAGCTAGTGTAGAAATGACCTCTTCTGGTTCTTCCTCTGAGTCAGAAAACCATAACTGACCTAAAAATTTGCTAGATGGTTTTGCAGGAGGATATAAAGAAATCTGTTTCAGATCAATACCATTTGAAATAGTCATATTTCCAGATCTGCAGTCTATGAAGGCTGCTGCAGTTGCAAGCCAAGGTCTTCCCAAAATAATGGGATATCCATGTGCTAAATTTCTTGGCTGTAAAACCAAAAAATCTGTAGGGAATTCCCAAGAAGAAACTTCTATAGGGACATCTTCAATGATACCTTCGGGTTTTGCAACTGACCTATCAACCATTTCTAAAACTGTAAATGTGGGGCTGAGATGTTTGAGCTGTAATTGTTCCATTGTATCCTTGGTCATGACATTTATTGCAGCTCCTAGATCTACTAAAACATTTGATATTGGTACTGAACCTATGGTAACTATGATAATTGGACTTCCTGGGTCACTATACTTTGGAGGTACTAGTTTTCCAGATAAGAGATCAGCTATCTTTCCTTCAACCTGCACAGTCTTGGGAAATGCTTTCTTCTTTCTTCCTGCTCTTTTAATGCACAAATTTTGGACAGTACTATTAATCTCTGGTATTTCCTTAATGGCTTGCAATAAGGGCAATGATATAGTCAACTTTTTGAGTTCTTTGACCAATTCTGACTCAGAATTTTTGGTATTGCATTGAATCTTTCAGGATATGGAATTATCCTTGGTAATTGTTCTGCCTGTGGTTCTATTTTTGTCTCTTTCTCTATTGTTGGTTGGATTCTCTCTGGTTCCAATTTTTCTTCTGTCTCCATTGTTGGTTGGATTCTCTCTGGTTCTGATGATTCTTGCTCTTCATTTTCTTTGATTTCATTTGAAACTGGTTTAGGTACAACTTTTCCTGAACGAAGTTGGATGTTACTACAATCAAGAACATTAATTTCAACATTTTCTTCAGCTTCAGCCACATAGACAGGAGGTGTCTGTCTCATGCTATTTGGATTAGTGATTGGTTGAGCTGGCAATTGAGGTTGTTTCACTTGTTGTGTTTGCTGCTGTTTTTCTTGAAAATTTTGATTAGGTGCAGGCAACAAATGCTGAGTTTGACCTTGATTCCTTTGCTGCCTTGGATAGGATTGGTATTGCTGACTCCACTGTGGTTGGTTTTGCATCCAATGTGGATTAGTCTGATTTTGATTCCAGTTGGATTGTTTTGATTCCAAGATGGGTTGTTTTGATTCCATGAGGGGTTGTTTTGATTCTGATTCTAGGCTGGGTTACTCCAATTTGCTTGTGGCCATTCTTGGGAATTTGTCCATTGAGGATAATTCCAAGGACGTTGGGGTGGTTCTGATTGTCCCCAAGGCATAGTACTAGGATTATGCCCCCAATTTGTAGGAAAACGAGGGGGATTTTGGTATTGAGAGAAATTTCCCCCTTGTTTTGGTCCAATATAGTTGAGTTCCTCAGTCTGGTTTTCTAACACAGTTTTGAGTTGTGGTAGCCGGTGGCATTGATCAGTTGAATGCCTTTTTGAACAGATACTACAAATGGCTGAGATAGATGTTTTATTCAAAGGACATTCCTGCAAAGCATGTTTATTTCTACATCTTGGGCAATAAATTGCCAAAGGTTCTATGTTTTTGCTTTTGTAGACATTTCCCCCAAAGTAGTGTTTAGGTGCACTAGAATATCAGTTTTGAAATTTGCAAGTTCCTCTATCAGGTCCTTCACATCAGTGCCATTTGTGCGGCTTTTTCTTCTTCTCTGCTTAGTGCGAGAGTAATTCCTGTAGAGATCCATAATTTCCTCATTACTGAGAGTGGTTACATCCCCTTTTCCCATCAAATCCAGAACTTCTCTGGATTCATCTTGCAATCCTCTCAAAAATATGGTTTTACATAATTCTGGTTCTACAAGTCCACATCTCCTTTGAACAAAGGAGAACCTATCAAGATAATCTTCCAATGTCTCATCATCTTCTTGCTTGATTCTGAATAACTCATCTTTTCTATTCCTTACACGACAATATTCTTGATATTTGTCTAAAAAGACAGTTTCCATTTGATCCCAGGTTCTTATGGAATTAGGCTCTAAGCTCATGAACCAGCGTAATGCTGAATCCTTGAGTGTTGAGGGAAAAACCTTAAGTTTCTGATTGTCATTTATATAATCATAGGTCTGACACACTACCTTGAATTCAAACAAAAACTGATCAGGATCTTCAGATACAACACCTCGGAAGGTTGGAAGTACTGAAGGTGAAATGGTCTTCATGGGAGAGTTTTGTGTTGGATTCAGACGAATAGGATATTCAAATGTTCTGGAAGGTTGGAGCATATCCTGATCATCTCCTTCATTATGGACATAGCCATGTTGGCCATCTATATTGCCTCCTGCCATAGTTTCCTGTTTGTTGGGAGAAGTTAAAGCTTCCCAAATTGTTCTCTCAAGAGGTCCAAGCCTCTCTGTTGATGATGAGTCTGATGAATTGTCTTTCTTAGGATATTCTGATGATGATAAAATTGGTGATTTTCCTTTCTCAAAATGTTCTAATGATGGTGAGACTGGTGATTTTTCTATCAATCTTTCTGGTAGTTCAAACATAGGTGATTCACCCCTTAGGCGTGAAGATCTCCTTAATGGAACAAGCCAGGGATCCTTTGGGGTAGTTCTACCTTTTTCATCCCTAGACTTACTCATTCATGTTTACTCTTAAATGACATAAATTAAGTCAATAGTTGTTATCTTCCTCAGCTGTTGTATTCAGATTTTAACCTGAATTTTCATAGCTTAGTCTGATTACAGCTATTGGACTATTTGTTTTCTTCTGGCAACACTATTCCTCGGCAACGGTGCCAAAATGATGCGTAGTCATTATACCATCATTAATTCTCAATGAATTTGTCAATCCAGGGCAGTGTACAAGGCTATCTATGGAAGAAGAAGTGAAATAGCTATAACTTAGGTCAATCTAGAGCAACAGGTCTTATTGGTGGAACCGGTTGTGTGGGGGGTTTTAGGACATTCCTATCTCTAAATTGCATGAATTAAACCTTAATCTAAGTTGCAGAATTGGAAACTAATCATTAACTACAGAAATGAAGTCCTAATTACAATTGCAGAATAAGACCTAATTATGTTGCAAAAATAACAATTGCAGAATTGAAAGTCTGATCCTAATTGCAGAAAGGAAATCTAATTACTTTTGCAGCAATGAAAGTCTAATTCTAACATGGAAATGAAAACTGTCAAGGCTCTGTAATAGAAGGTTGTCAATCTTCTGTGCAGGATTTGACAGCAAAACATAAAATGCAAGAAATTGCTAAAAATAGTAAATTCTGGGAATAACAGTCTGAAATAAAGTGGAAGCTTTGCTGAAAGTAAATATTACAGCTAAAACATTAAGCACAAGATTAATCTAAGCATAAATAAACTAAGACTGCAGATATTGTCAGCTGTTTACAAGCAATTGAAATAACAAGTTCTACAACTCATTCTGCTGCAGCAAAATCAGAATAAAAACCTGCTTGTTAGTCCTCCTCCTAGGTCTAGAAGTGGCCAGCCTCCTTGTCCAGAAGAAGGTATAAGTCTCTCTCTCTCTCTAGATCTTAATCACACTCATTTACAAGCAATATGAAATAGAACTGGTGCACTTTATTGATTAAAGAACATGATTACAATAATTCTGCTGAAAACCTGTTACAGGACTGTAACAGTCAAATTCTACCTATTTTCTGCTTCTTCCTAGCTTCCTTACTTTCTACTTCCTGCTTCTACTACTTACTAGGCTCAACCTGAATGGGAGCAATATTTATAGATGTCCTATGGTCTAATTACAAACAAAGAATATCTCAAAAGATCTAATCCTACAATGCTGCAACAAATTCTGGTTTTATCCTAGAAGAAGATTAAAACTTGATCTTTCCCTTAATGATGGCTTTGGTCAGCAATGACGGCAAAGACAGATGGAAGATCTTTTCCTTTACCTTTTCCAACCTTT
This sequence comes from Wollemia nobilis, assembly GCA_028583015.1. NCBI lineage: Eukaryota > Viridiplantae > Streptophyta > Pinopsida > Araucariales > Araucariaceae > Wollemia > Wollemia nobilis. The sequence goes on along the minus strand of JAQPPZ010017176.1, from coordinate 587,520 downwards.
ATTTCCCTTTTTTTGGCTTCAAAAATCGGTCAACAAGTCAAAAAGCACATTCTATTTTCATTTCGAAGATAAGTGGCTTCATTTCGAAGACAATGCAATTCTCATTCGAAGATCGCTCATTCGAAGATACTAAGTTCTCATTCGAAGATATATTTTTTTTTGAAGATGTTGTGTTCTCTCATTTTGAAGATATCTGTTCATTAGAAGATACTTGGAATGAACAAATGTGTGCTTTTCCAGTGATTTCTTCTGCATCTCTCAGGTGGGTTATCTCCTAAGATCAAATTCCAATGGTCTTCATCTCTTTCCACATGTGAATTCCATGCCTTGCTATTTATGGACAGTTGGCTGGAATTTACATGGGAAAGACCAGTTTTTGTTGCACAACAATAGTTTGCTTGCATTGTTGCCAGATTTAGGTGAAATAAATGCTTGAGACAAATCAAAACATGATTAGTGAAATGCTGCTATTATTCTAAGCATATCCCATTTTAGCAAGTCATAGCAAAAAGAACACAAAACTATGCAAAAAGGCTGTAAAATCAACATATAATATTCCAAATACATTGATCATGCAAAATGGTTAATATACAGCATATTGAATCAACTTAACTAACATATCAGATAAAACATAAGAGTTTATAGGCATTTTTAGTGTTCAAAACATGTTATGATTGAGGCATTTCCAGGCCTCATCATATAGATTGAAAATTGTTTAACAAAGGATTCCATAAGTTCTTTGAACCTCTTAATGGAATGATGAGGTATTTGAAAATACCATTCTAAGGCTAAATCACTAAGACTTTTAGGGAATAACCTAAGGAGAAGTTTTGAATTCATGATTTATGTCACTACAAGCTATTTGAAATAATCTTAGATGGTTGATGGGGTCTTGTTTTCTATTGTACATTTGAAACTTGGGAGTTTCAAAATTCTTTGGAAAGGGATGATTGAGAATTTCGAGATCTAAGGGTTCATTATAGAATTCTTCAAAAGAGTATTTAAGTTTAGATGTTCCTTGAAGGGAAGAAATTTGGCATTCAAGTTCTTCAAACATGGCATCTCTCTTTTCTAAGTCTAACATTTTGGTATTAATATTTTGAATATCGTTTTATGGAGATTGAGTATGAGATTGAGAAAAGGTTTGCATCATAAAAGGTGTATTTGCAAGAGTTAATGCATTTTGATTTGGTGTTATGATGGGAGGTACTTATCTAGGTCCTGTTCTGAGAGTGAAAAAGAGATTTGTAGAATTAGTTGCTTCACCATGAAATACCAAAAATGGATTTTCGAAAGTGGGCATCTCTATGGATAAAGTAGGAGGAGTTGTAGAGTCAGTAAGTTGTGTTGTACCTATTAGAGTAGGTTGTGTACCTTAGCTCATGTTCACCTAGGTTATTTATTTCCTTTTTATTTAGTTATTCCATGTATTTTACCACCCACTTATGTGTGGATATTTCATTTATCTTATTTAGATATTATGAGATGTTACATATTTATTTCTTAGATATTATGGGGATATTTCTAGGTTTGACTATTCCTAGGGGTGACATTTGGAGGGTTGATATTCTTTCTCCCATAGCGGTTACATATCTATGGACCATATCACATATTCCTTTTGTATTGTGGATATTTGTCCTTAGATTGATCCTACGGCTATGGTTGATCATCCTTGCCTATATAATCAAGGACTTTCATTGTACTTAGTATTCCATTTTCAAATCTAATATATGATATTACTACTCTCTTGTTTGCATATCTATTTGTAAGCTTATGCTATCAATTTGCTTTTGTTAGTCTTACGATGACACTGAGAGGGGGGGGTGAATCAGTGCAGCTCTTTAATATTGAATTTATAGCTCTTAAAATAGCAGTAATTAAAACATATTACAAGATATAGCAATAATAACAAAAGAGCATCACACAACACAATATTTAACGAGGTTCACCAATGTGGCTACTCCTCAAAAATGATTTCTTGGACTACCATCCAAATCCAGCCTTTGCAAAGCAACAACTTTACAATCACTTTACCAGCACCCCTTTGGAAGGAGCACCAACCCCTTATTTATCTACACCAATAGAAAGGAGCACCAACCCCTGATTTACCAGCACCTACTAGAAGGAGCACCAACCCCTGATGCCAAGCTGCAACCTAGACTTGAATTATGAATCTAGAAGATTAACAAAAATATACCTTTGCTTTTACAAGACCCCAACTAGTCTGCTTCACCTTTGCGATCTCTATGCACTCTGCTCTCTCTGCGAAATCACTTCGCACAATCTGCTACGTCACAGTCGAACGATCGTCTTCTCCCTTTTGCACACTCTGCTTCCTTTGTGAATTTCGCACTTAGCACGATTCGATACGACTTGCACTCTGCGCTCTATGACCTAACATCACACACATCGACAACATTTAATTCTTCAAACAGCCTTCCTTTTATAACATTTTCATGATCAAAAACCCTAATATTAGTCGGTTGTAAACCCTGATCTTAGTTGGCTGTAAACCCTAATATTAGTCGACTACAAACCCTAATCTTAGTCGGCAATCATAGGTCTTTGTCGGCTTCAACTCAATCGTGAAAAAACAACATGTCGCGATATCGTGACACTTTTGCTTACTCTCTCTTTCTCCTTGCTTTGGTCCCTAAAAATACATGTCGCGATATCACGACACTTTTGTTCTCTCTCTCTTTCTCCTTGCTTTGGACTGCAAAAATACAACATGTCACGATATCGTGACACTTTCGTTCTCTCTCTCTCTTTCTCCTTGCTTTGGACCGCAAAAATACATGTCATGATATCGCGACACTTTCACCTCCTTGCTTCTCTTCTTGGCTTGTACCCACGAAAACTCAGCATGTCGCGATATCGCGACACTTTCACCTCCGTACTTTCTCTCTCCTCATTTAGTCACGAAAATGTGACATGTCGCGATATCGTGACACTTTCTCTCCTTTGCTCCTCCTCTTGCCTTCGGGTCATGAAAATGCGACATGTCGCGAAATCGTGACACTTTTGCTTTTCAGCCTTCCTGTCCTCTTCGAGTCGTGAAAATGTGACATGTCATGAAATCGTGACACTTCCGCTTCCAAAGTCTTGCTTTCTGCTTTTTTCACGAAATTGTGACACTTCTGCTTTCGTACTTCACTTCTTTGCAATTGTCGTGAAATCGTGACACTTCTACCTTCAAAGTCTTGCTTTCTGCTTTTGTCGCGAAATCGCGAAAGATCTGCTTTCATACGCTTCCTCTCTTTCTTTTGTCGCGAAAATGCGACATGTCACAAAATCACGACATTTTACCAACTTGCTTTCTCTCCTATTTTTAGTGGCAAAAATGCGACATGTCGCGAAATCGCAACACTTTCGTTACTTGTTCTTTTTTTCTCAGGTTTGTCACGAAATCGCGACACTTCTTCCTGCTTTCTCTTTTTCTTCCAACATGTCGTGAAATCGTGACCGTTTTTCCACTTGCCTTTGTTTCTTCCAACATGTCACGAAATCGCGACAGTTTTTCTACTTGCCTTTTTCTCTTCCAACATGTCATGAAATCGTGACAGTTTTCCACTTGCCTTTTTTATTCCAACATGTCGCAAAATCGTGACAGTTTTTCCACTTGCCTTTTTCTCTTCCAACATGTTGTGAAATCGCGACAGTTTTTCTACTTGCGTTTTTCTTTTCCAGCATGTCATGAAATTGCGGCAGTTTATCCTACTTTTTCTCTCTCTTCCAACATGTCACGAAATCACGATAGTTTTTCTTGCTTTTTCTCTCTTCCAACATGTCGCAAAATCGCGACAGTTTTTCTTGCCTACTGTATATGTCGCGATATCGCGACACTTTTCTTACTTGTCTTTTTCTTTGATCTTTTGCATATGGGCCACTTCGGTTTTCTTGGACAATCACTGTACATGCTCTGAGTCACCTTTGAACTCCTGTCTTTCTGCATCTGAAAGGCTTCTGAACTTCCTGTCCATTGCATCAATAGATCTAACTGATTGTGTTGACAACAATGACAATACTTCTGCTGCACCTTGCTCAACAGCTTTCATATTCTTGTTTTGGTTGAATGTGGTGTTTTTATTAACACTTGAGATCCTTGCATCTTGGAATGATTTGATTATCATTCCTTTCATGGCATCAGAGCAATAGGTGTTGCAGTCATCCATTTGTGAGTGTTGTGCAGTTGTTTCTCTTGCAGGTTCGAAGAATGGTGTGGAAGCTTCGATTTTTGTGATCGGGTCCTTGGTGGAGTTTTTTGGCTAGTTTGTGTCACTCCTTCCATTGTAATATCATCACCAACCTCCTAAAATATCTTCTTCCCATACTGCAATAGCCTCATTCCCTTGGATCTATCCTAAGCATTTTTTTCTTGAGCATTTCCCTTTTTTGGCAGGGTCACCAACCTAGCCCATTTTTATATTTTGCATGTATCTCCTGATAGAAATGCCATTTTTCCACAAAATTTTTTTGGAGGTCTGTAGATGCATTCATTTGAGTTGTGCCCAAAATTTTAGCTCATTTGGATCAGTATTCTTCAAGATATCTTGATTTTACGAAAACCTGCAATTTTTTAGTAATCTGCATATATCTTCATCAAAAATTTTGATTTTTTGTATATGTTTTTATAGAATGTGTAAAATCATATTATAGACCATCCCATAAAATTTCAGAGAATTTGGAGCTGTATTCTGATAGTTACAGTGATTTTACTATTTTTAGTAAACTCGTCCTTGCAGGAGAAATATTGGGAGTTGCTTAGCAAATTTTTACCAAGTCTGTAAAATCATTTTTCTGATATGTCTGTAAAATTTCAGATTTTTTGGATCTGTATTTAGACATTTATAATTATTTTATGACTGCACTCTCAATATTGCATTGTGAAAAAGGTTTTTGCACTTGAACCTTGTATATGGACTATTGTTATAAAGTCCCATATTCTGCATTCTTGTGAAGCTAATAAAATAATATTTTGGGGGGGTTGTCTCGATGCTGATTTGTGCACCCTATCTGCATTATTTTGCTCTTTGGTGATTTTTGTAGAATGGCTTCTTCATCTTCTTTTGCATTAGATCAATGTGAGCCATTAACAACACATAATTACCACACATGGAGACCAAGAATGGAAACAATCATTAAACGCAAAGGATTATGGGCTTTAATGCTTGAAGAACAACCAGAGTTCACTAGAGAATATGAAAAATTTCAGCACCAATGCAAATTATATGAATGTATGGGTTTGATAGGAACTTATGTAAGTGATAGTCTTTTATTTCATTTGGAAGGATGTGACTCTCCTTTCAAAATTTGGGAAAAATTAAAAGGATTATTTGGTAAGGTGGATCACATAAGAGCCATGCAGCTTGAAGTTGAGATCACTTCTCTCAATCCTGAAGATTTTCCATCTATTGTAGACTATCTTACTAAGTTCAAGCACTTGTTGACACAGTTAAAGGGGAGTGGGAGAGACAAGAAATATGAAGAGTGTGTTTACCTGATTCTATCCAAGTTGAAAGGTCCATTCCAAATATTTGCTTCTACCTTTTTCTCTAGCATGGATGCCTTAGGTGACACATTCATAATGCCTGATTTGGAGTTGTTTTGTGAAAGACTTACTAGGGAAGAATCCAAATTGTCTAACCTTGAGTCTTCCACCTCTCAAAAGGCATTAGTAGCATCTAGTCCTAAGGGTAAGGGAAAATTCAAAGGTAAACCTAAGTCTTCTCCTTCTCCATATCAAAGTGCCCCTAAACCCAAATAATCTAACTCTAAACCCAAAGAGTCTTCTAAATCCAAGAATAAGTCTAGCCTTTCATGCTCCTTTTGTGGGGGGAATAATCATGTAGAAACCAGGTGTTGGAAGAGAATGCAAGCCTTAGAGGATGCAGTTAGAAAACACAAGATCTCTATCTCCACTCCACCTCCTTCTAGTGAGCATGGCAAAGCACTTAATGTTGTTGGGAGATCTCAGTCAGTTGCTACAAGATAGTTGGGTTATAGATTCTGGTGCTTCTCACCATATGACTTCTTCTAAGGAGTCATTTGTATCTCTTGGTTTGAGTTCTACTTCCAACATTGAGGTTGGAGATTCTTCCTTTATTTTTGTTAAGGGAAAAGGTGACATACAACTTGATGGTGGATGCATCAATGATGCACTATATGTTCCTAACATCACTACAAATTTACTTTCTATTTATCAAATTTGTCATTCTGGTCAGGGCAAAACAATGACTTTCACACCACAAGGAGCTGAAGTTAGAACCTTGTTGGAGCCTCATTCACTTGTTGCACAAGGTGTTGTTGATCATAGTTCTAGACTATATCACTTTGAGGGTTTTGATGACACTTCTTCTATAGGGACATGCTTGGTTGCTCATGCAAATTCTGAGAGTAAGCTTTGGCATGAGATATTTGGACATCTTAATTATAGATATTTGAAGGAGTTGAGCACTCATGGTATGGTTGATGGTTTACCTAGAGTTTCTTGTCTTGATGGAGTTTTCCCTGGATGTGCATTAGGGAAACAACACCAAGATCCATTTCCTAAGGGTAAGTCAAAAAGAGCTTCTTCACCACTTGAGCTTGTGCATAGTGACTTGATGGTTTTTTCTACTCCTTCTTTCAAAGGAGCTAAGTATGCACTTACATTTATTGATGATTTCTCAAGGTGTACTTGGGTTTATTTTCTCAAGTACAAGAGTGATGTCTTTTCACACTTCAAGGTGTTTAAGGCTTTTGTTGAGAATCAATCTTCTAGTTGCATAAAGAAGCTTCGCACTGATAATGGGGGGAGTACTTCAACAGAGAGTTTTATGATTTTTTGGTAGCTCATGGTATTGTTCACCAACATTTTGTTCCTCATACTCCACAACAAAATGGCTTAGCAAAAAGGAAGAACCAAACTTTGAAGGAGATGGCTAACTGCATGATGCATTCCAGGGATTTACCTCCTATATATTGGGCAGAAGCAGTTAATTGTGTGAACTACATTCAGAATCGCACACCACATAGAGCACTTGAGCATTTGACTCAAGAGGAGGCTTGGTCTGGGACTAAGCCCGATGTCTCATTTTTCAAAGTTTTTGGAAGCCATGCTTGGGCCTTTGTGCCAAAGAAGCAAAGGAAAGCCTTGGATAAGAAGAGCAAACCCTTGATCTTTGTTGGGTATTGCGAGGACATGAGAGCTTATCGACTTTTGGATCCTGATACTCATGAAGTTCTTTTCAGAACTCATGTTCAGTTTGATGAGCGCTTCTCTTCTCATGATTCTTCTTCTTTACTTCCATCCATTGATGATTCTTCACTTCATCTTGAGGATCCCTTCTTTGAGGAGCAAGTTCAGGAGGTAGTTGAGGAGGTTATGGATATAGATTCAGATGAGAATCTTGTTCCTCCTAATGTTGTCACTATGCCTAGGTGGGCTCGTACCACAATTTCTGAGGCAACACCTTTCATACAAGATCTTCCACCCACTAGACATCATCATGCACATTCTACAGGTTCTGGACTTTTATGTCAAGCAGTTTCTGGGGATCCACAGTCTTTCTCACAGGCTCATGGGATACAAGAGTGGGATGATGTGATGACAGATGAGTATTCTTCTTTGATGAAGAATCATGCTTGGGATTTGGTCTCTCTTCCTAAGGGAAGAAAGTTGGTTAGGTGTAAGTGGGTATACCGAACCAAATATGTAGTTGATGGGTCCATTGATAAGTATAAGGCTCGTCTTGTAGCGAAGGGTTTCTCACAAGTCGAAGGTATTGATTACTCTGAGACTTTTGCACCCATTGCCAAGATGGATTCTATGTGCCTTGTACTTTCTATTGCTGCATCACAGGGTTGGCCAGTGTACCAGATGGATGTGAAGAGTGCCTTCTTGCATGGAGATTTGTAGGAGGAAATCTACATGGAGCAACCTGTTGGGTTTGTTCATGACTCTTCTCTTGTTTGTAGACTACGAAGGTCTCTCTATGGTCTCAAACAGGCCCCTCAAGCTTGGTATGAGAAGATGGACTCTTTTCTTCTATCTACTGGTTTTGTTCATTGCCACTCAGATCCTACAGTGTATATACAACATGTTGGAGAGGATATAGTTATACTTGTCTTGTATGTTGATGATTTGCTTCTCACTGGTAGCTCTTCTTCCCACATTCAGACTATTCAAAGGGCTCTTTCAACGCAGTTTGATATGATAGATCTTGGTCTTTTGCACTTTTTCCTTGGTTTGCAAATTTCTCAGTCAGATTCAAGGATTCATTTGAGTCAGCAAAAGTACACCCATGATCTTCTTCAACATTTTGGTATGGCTGATTGCAAGCCATGTCCCTCTCCTTTCCAATCTGGGGTCTCTCTTACTTCCACCTGCACCACTCCTCTTTGTGATCCTACCTTGTATAGGTAGTTAGTTGGAAGTTTGATGTACTTGACCCATACTCGCCTCGATATTTCTTTTGCAGTTGGACTTGTGTCTCGGTTTGCACATGCCCCTCATAGCAGTCACTGGTAGGCTGCCAAGAGGATTTTGAGATATCTACAGGGCACTTCACACTTTGGATTGCACTACACCCGAGGTTCTACTCAGTTGGTTGGATATACTGATTCATATTGGGCAGGTTCTATTGATGATAGGTGTTCCACTTCTGGCTACATTTTTTGTCTTGGCTCTTCTTCAATTGCTTGGGCATGCAAGAAGCAACAGGCTGTTGCACTTTCATCTATAGAGGTAGAGTACAGGGCAGTAGTCATAGCGAGTCAAGAGGTTCTTTGGCTACGATAGTTATTGATAGAGTTTGGCTTCCCACAGGATTCACCAACAGTACTTTGGTGTGACAACCAAAGTGCAATTCACATTTCTCGCAATCTTGTTGAGCACCAGCGGACCAAGCATATTGAGATTCACATGCACTTCATTCGTCAGCACATTCAGGATGGAGTTCTTTGCTTGGAGTACATTCCAACTCAGCAATAGGTTGTCGACATCTTTACGAAGCCTTTTGCATCACCTCGCTACCTTGAGTTGTGTGGCATGCTTGGGGTTTCAGAAGTTGTCCTTGGGGGGTGTTCTTGAGGACATCTTCCTTCTTCTTTCTCTCTCTTTCTAGCAGGATGATCTTTTTCCCATGTGGTTTTTCCTTCTTCTAGTTTGATATTTCTTCATGGATATATTGTACATGAGTACCTGATCAGGCCTTGTTGCCGGGACTCATACTGTGGATATGCCACTTTTATTTTTGGCCCCTAGCTTCACTTGAGGGGGGGTGTTAGAGTAGGTTGTTTACCTTAGCTCATGTTCACCTAGGTTATTTATTTCCTTTTTATTTAGTTATTCCATGTATTTTCCCCACCCACTTATGTGTGGATATTTCATTTATCTTATTTAGATATTATGAGATGTTACATATTTATTTCTTAGATATTATGGGGATATTTTTAGGTTTGACTATTCCTAGGGGTGACATTTGGAGGGTTGATATTCTTTCTCCCATAGCGGTTACATATCTATGGACCATATCACATATTCCTTTTGTACGATGGATATTTGTCCTTAGCTTGATCCTACGGCTATGGTTGATCATCCTTGCCTATATAAGCAAGGCACCTTCATTGTACTCGGTGTTCCATTTTCAGATCTAATATATGATATTGTTGCTCTCTTGTTTTGCATATCTATTTGTAAGCTTATGCTATCAATTTGCTTTCAGATTCTTGTTTTGGTTGAATGTGGTGTTTTTGTTAACACTTGAGATCCTTGCATCTTGGAATGATCTGATTATCATTCCTTTCATGGCATCAGAGCAATAGGTGTTGCAGTCATCCATTTGTGAGTGTTGTGCAGTTGTTTCTCTTGCAGGTTCGAAGAATGGTGTGGAAGCTTCGATTTTTGTGATCGGGTCCTTGGTGGAGTTTTTTGGCTAGTTTGTGTCACTCCTTCCATTGTAATATCATCACCAACCTCCTAAAATATCTTTTTCCCATACTGCAATAGCCTCATTCCCTTGGATCTGTCCTAAGCATTTTTTTCTTGAGCATTTCCCTTTTTTGGCAGGGTCACCAACCTAGCCCGTTTTTATATTTTGCATGTATCTCCTGATAGAAATGTCATTTTTCCATAAATATTTTTGGAGGTCTGTAGATGCATTCATTTGAGTTGTGCCCAAAATTTTAGCTCATTTGGATAAGTATTCTTCAAGATATCTTGATTTTACGAAAACCTGCAATTTTTTAGTAATCTGCATATATCTTCATCAAAACTTCTAATTTTTTGTATATGTTTTTACAGAATGTGTAAAATCATATTATAGACCTTCCCATAAAATTTCAGAGAATTTGGATCTGTATTCTGACAGTTACAATGATTTTACTATTTTTAGTAAACTTGTCCTTGCAGGAGAAATATTGGGAGTTGCTTAGCAAAATTTTTACCAGGCCTGTAAAATCATTTTTCTGATATGTCTATAAAATTTCAGATTTTTTGGATCTGTATTTAGACAGTTATAATGATTTTATGACTGCACTCTCAATATTGCATTGTGAAAAAGGTTTTTGCACTTGAACCTTGTATATGGACTATTGTTATAAAGTCCCATCTTCTGCATTCTTGTGAAGCTAATAAAATAATATTTTGGGGGGGTTGTCTCGGTGCTGATTTGTGCACCCTATCTGCATTATTTTGCTCTTTGGTGATTTTTGTAGAATGGCTTCTTCATCTTCTTTTGCATTAGATCAATGTGAGCCATTAACAACACATAATTACCACACATGGAGACCAAGAATAGAAATAATCATTAAACGCAAAGGATTATGGGCTTTAATGCTTGAAGAACAACCAGAGTTCACTAGAGAATATGAAAAATTTTAGCACCAATGCAAATTATATGAATGTATGGGTTTGATAGGAACTTATGTAAGTGATAGTCTTTTATTTCATTTGGAAGGATGTGACTCTCCTTTCAAAATTTGGGAAAAATTAAAAGGATTATTTGGTAAGGTGGATCACATAAGAGCCATGCAACTTGAAGTTGAGATCACTTCTCTCAATCCTAAATATTTTCCATCTATTGTAGACTATCTTACTAAGTTCAAGCACTTGTTGACACAGTTAAAGGGGAGTGGGAGAGACAAGAAAGATGAAGAGTGTGTTTACCTGATTCTATCCAAGTTGAAAGGTCCATTCCAAATATTTGCTTCTACCTTTTTCTCTAGCATGGATGCCTTAGGTGACACATTCATAATACCTGATTTGGAGTTGTTTTGTGAAAGACTTACTAGGGAAGAATCCAAATTGTCTAACCTTGAGTCTTCCACCTCTCAAAAGGTATTAGTAGCATCTAGTCCTAAGGGTAAGGGAAAATTCAAAGGTAAACCTAAGTCTTCTCCTTCTCCATATCAAAGTGCCCCTAAACCCAAATAATCTAACTCTAAACCCAAAGAGTCTTCTAAATCCAAGAATAAGTCTAGCCTTTCATGCTCCTTTTGTGGGGGAATAATCATGTAGAAACCAAGTGTTGGAAGAGAATGCAAGCCTTAGAGGATGCAATAAAAACACAAGATCTCTATCTCCACTCCACCTCCTTCTAGTGAGCATGGCAAAGCACTTAATGTTGTTGGGAGATCTCAGTCAGTTGCTACAGATAGTTGGGTTATAGATTTTGGTGCTTCTCACCATATGACTTCTTCTAAGGAGTCATTTGTATCTCTTGGTTTGAGTTCTACTTCCAACATTGAGGTTGGAGATTCTTCCTTTATTTTTGTTAAGGGAAAAGGTGACATACAACTTGATGGTGGATGCATCAATGATGCACTATATGTTCCTGACATCACTACAAATTTACTTTCTATTTATCAAATTTGTCATTTTGGTCAGGGCAAAATAATGACTTTCACACCACAAGGAGCTGAAGTTAGAACCTTGTTGGAGCCTCATTCACTTGTTGCACAAGGTGTTGTTGATCATAGTTCTAGACTATATCACTTTGAGGGTTTTGATGACACTTCTTCTGTAGGGACATGCTTGGTTGCTCATGCAGATTCTGAGAGTAAGCTTTGGCATGAGAGATTTGGACATCTTAATTATAGATATTTGAAGGAGTTGAGCACTCATGGTATGGTTGATGGTTTACCTAGAGTTTCTTGTCTTGATGGAGTTTTCCCTGGATGTGCATTAGGGAAACAACACCAAGATCCATTTCCTAAGGGTAAGTCAAAAAGAGCTTCTTCACCACTTGAGCTTGTGCATAGTGACTTGATGGTTTTTCTACTCCTTTCAAAGGAGCTAAGTATGCACTTACATTTATTGATGATTTCTCAAGGTGTACTTGGGTTTATTTTCTCAAGTACAAGAGTGATGTCTTTTCACACTTCAAGGTGTTTAAGGCTTTTGTTGAGAATCAATCTTCTAGTTGCATAAAGAAGCTTCGCACTGATAATGGGGGGAGTACTTCAACAGAGAGTTTTCTGATTTTTTGGTAGCTCATGGCATTGTTCACCAACATTATGTTCCTCATACTCCACAACAAAATGGATTAGCAGAAAGGAAGAACCAAACTTTGAAGGAGATGGCTAACTGCATGATGCATTCCAGGGATTTACCTCCTATATATTGGGCAGAAGCAGTTAATTGTGCGAACTACATTCAGAATCGCACACCACATAGAGCACTTGAGCATTTGACTCCAGAGGAGGCTTGGTCTGGGACTAAGCCCGATGTCTCATTTTTCAAATTTTTTGGAAGCCATGCTTGGGCCTTTGTGCCAAAGAAGCAAAGGAAAGCCTTGGATAAGAAGAGCAAACCCTTGATCTTTGTTGGGTATTGCGAGGACATGAGAGCTTATCGACTTTTGGATCCTGATACTCATGAAGTTCTTTTTAGAACTCATGTTCAGTTTGATGAGCACTTCTCTTCTCATGATTCTTCTTCTTTACTTCCATCCATTGATGATTCTTCACTTCATCTTGAGGATCCCTTATTTGAGGAGCAAGTTCAGGAGGTAGTTGAGGAGGTCATGGATATAGATTCAGATGAGAATCTTGTTCCTCCTAATGTTGTCACTATGCCTAGGTGGGCTCGTACCACAATTTTTGAGGTAGCACCTTTCATACAAGATCTTCCACCCACTAGACATCATCATGCACATTCTACAGGTTCTAGACTTTTATGTCAAGTAGTTTATGGGGATCCACAATCTTTCTCACAGGCTCATGGGATACAAGAGTGGGATGATGTGATGACAGATGAGTATTCTTCTTTGATGAAGAATCATGCTTGGGATTTGGTCTCTCTTCCTAAGGGAAGAAAGTTGGTTAGGTGTAAGTGGGTATACCGAACCAAATATGTAGTTGATGGGTCCATTGACAAGTATAAGGCTCGTCTTGTAGCGAAGGGTTTCTCACAAGTCGAAGGTATTGATTACTCTAAGACTTTTGCACCCATCGCCAAGATGGATTATGTGCGCCTTGTACTTTCTATTGTTGCATCACAGGGTTGGCCAGTGTACCAGATGGATGTGAAGAGTGCCTTCTTGCATAGAGATTTGTAGGAGGAAATCTACATGGAGCAACCTGCTGGGTTTGTTCATGACTCTTCTCTTGTTTTTAGACTACATCGAGGTCTCTCTATGGTCTCAAACAAGCCCCTCGAGCTTGGTATGAGAAGATGGACTCTTTTCTTCTATCTACTGGTTTTGTTCGTTGCCACTCAGATCCTATAGTGTATATACAACATGTTGGAGAGGATATAGTTATACTTGTCTTGTATGTTGATGATTTGCTTCTCACTGGTAGCTCTTCTTCCCACATTCAGATTGTTCAAAGGGCTCTTTCAATGCAGTTTGATATGACAGATCTTGGTCTTTTGCACTTTTTCCTTGGTTTGCAAATTTCTCAGTCAGATTCAGGGATTCATTTGAGTCAGCAAAAGTACACCCATGATCTTCTTCAACATTTTGGTATGGCTGATTGCAAGCCATGTCCCTCTCCTTTCCAATATGGGGTCTCTCTTACTTCCACATGCACCACTCCTCTTTGTGATCCTACCTTGTATAGGTAGTTAGTTGGAAGTTTGATGTACTTGACCCATACTCGCCCCGATATTTCTTTTGCAGTTGGACTTGTGTCTCGGTTTGCACATGCCCCTCATAGCAGTCACTGGTAGGCTGCCAAGAGGATTTTGAGATATCTACAGGGCACTTCACACTTTGGATTGCACTACACCCGAGGTTCTACTCAGTTGGTTGGATATACTAATTCATATTGGGCAGGTTCTATTGATGATAGGCGTTCCACTTCTGGCTACATTTTTTGTCTTGGATCTTCTTCGATTGCTTGGGCATGCAAGAAGCAATAGGCTGTTGCACTTTCATCTATAGAGGTAGAGTACAGGGGTAGTAGTCACAGTGAGTCAGGAGGTTCTTTGGCTATGATAGTTATTGATAGAGTTTGGCTTCCCATAGGATTCAGCAATAGTACTTTGGTGTGACAACCAAAGTGCAATTCACATTTCTCGCAATCCTGTTGAGCACCAGTGGACCAAGCATATTGAGATTCACATGCACTTCATTCGTCAGCACATTCAGGATGGAGTTCTTTTCTTGGAGTACATTCCAACTCAGCAGCAGGTTGCCGACATCTTTATGAAGCCTTTTGCATCACCTCGCTACCTTGAGTTGCGTGGCATGCTTGGGGTTTCAAAAGTTGTCCTTGGGGGTGATAGAGCAAAGGACAGTAGTCTCTAATGGATAGATATCTATTAGCCAGGGTAGTGAGCACAAATGTCTTTTGAGTGAGGATAGGAGTCTTCAATGGAGAGAGATCCATAAGCCAATGCAATGGAGGTAGTAGTCTTCTAGAGGATAACCAACCAAAGTATAGGAGAAGGAGTTCTCTTGTGGATAGATTTCCGCAAATCAGCTTAGGGGATTGGTGTCTCATGTGGATAGGCATCCATGAACTTTATTAGGGTATTGGTGTCTCCTTTGGACAAATGTCCATAAACATTGTAATACAGAACGATTCCCAAGAGATTTGTTGAAAAACATTTAGTGAAAAAATTTCTTTGTGGATGTAGCCCACATTGGGTGAACCATGGTAAATTGGTATCTCTATTGTGTGTGGTGATTTATGCATTGCTTTGATTACTGCTATTGATATTGTCATTAATACATTGGATAATATTGTTTGAGGAAAAAAAAGTAAAAAGTGGCCTTATACTATTCACCCACCCTCTTAGTATAAGCGTGTGTTCTTCAATTGGTATCAGAGTGTGTTCCTTCGAAAGAGTTTAATAGTTTTAAGGAAAAGCTCTAAAGAACACAGATGGATTCTCAGCATGGATCTTCATGGAATTTGAAACCATTGTTCGATGGGAACAATTATGTACTTTGAAGTATGAGAATGAAGATTCACCTAATGACACTTGGAAATGAAATATGGGAAGTAGTTAAGAATGGATACATAATGCCAGCTGCTCCACCTACAAATAAATATGGTAAGCTCCTACATGAATAATTTAAAGGTAATAAATGGAATTTTAAAGGGTTTATGTGAAACAAATTTTATAAATGTTATGCATTGCAAATCAGCAAATGAAATTTGGGATAAGTTGAAAGGTATATATGAAGGAGACAAAAATATCAAAAGAGCAAAGTTGTAAAATTATAATAGAACATTTGAAGACCTAAATATGAAGGATGAGGAAAATATTGCTACATATCTACTACGTGTAGATGAGGTTGTTAACTCCATGCAAGGACTTGGGCTTAAGGTTGAAGAAACAAATGTTTGTGATAAGATTTCAAGGTCACTTCTAAAAAGGTATAGTGAAAAGATTTCAACTGTAGAAGAATCAAAATATATTGAACTTTTGACAAGGGATGAATTCATGGAATTCTCATAAATTTTGAGATGAGAATAAAAGAGGAACCTATTCCCCAAAAGGAAGCAGCTTTCAAATTTACTAAGAAGACAAAGGGTAAGAAGTCAGATTCAAGAAATGAGTCATCTAGTGATGAAGAAGCAAATTATGGCAAAAGGAACAAAGACTCAAGAAAATATAAAGGTATGAAATCAGTTAGATGTTTCAATAGTGGAAAAGATGGTCACTATGCATTTGATTTTCCAGAGGCTAGAAATAGCAATGATGAAGAAAAATAGGATCATAAGAACATGGAAACAGGAAAACACAAGTACCAAAAAAAAAGTAGGGATGGACAAAGCAAGCAAGGAAAGAAGTTTTTCCAAAGGAATAATAAAAAATTTTATGCATATTAGGCAAGTAAGAGTTCAAGTGATAGTGATGAAAGGTCCTCAGGTAATGAAGAAGAAGAAATTATATTTCTAGCAGAAGAAAAAGAAGTTGTTAGAAAGGGCATAAAGGATTCTCAAGTGTTTTAGATGTGGTAACTTTGGTCATCTTGAAGATAGTTGTACAAGGAATGGATTCAGTTTTAGTGAAGATGAATATGAAGATGCTCTTGAAGGTTCAAAAGAAGAAAGTCTACTTTTGGCAATAGAAGAAGAAGAACATGCTCCTATGGAAGATGAATCAGAAAGGAATGAAGATGATCCTAAAGGCAAAGGAATAGAGGTAAAATCAAAGGAAGAAGAAGTTGATCTTGAGGGTGAGCTTATTTTTGCCCTTGATGCATTAAGAAAGGTAAGAAAGCAGGACTCAAAAATCAATCTTCAATTTTAATAATGTGATGAAGCGAAAGGAAAACTTATAGAGGATCTAACCAAATCAATAGCTAAGACAAGGAATTTTAAAGAGAAGTTAGAAGCAAAGGTTTTAGAATGTGAAAGGTTAGAAATGAAATAGCTTCATTAAGGAAGGAAGTGAAAGAGTCTAGAGATAAGCTACACAAGTTTGGGAGAAGCTCAAAGAAATTAGATAAGATTATCAAGGTACAAAGAGAACAAGGATAGGAGTCAATCTCAAGCTCCAAGGAAGAAGCAGCTTCAGAAGAAGAGAGTATAAGAGAGAGAGACTTTTGAGGAAGATTTAAATAATAGAAAGTTCAATAAGTGAAGGAATAATGCACAAATGAGGAATAGATGGAATAGGGAAACAACACAGGTAGAAGATACTAAAAGACCAATGGGGTCAAGGCAAGGTAGTTTCAATGGATGATGTTTATCATGTCATAGGTTTGGTCACAAGGCTACATAGTGTAGGACACATGAAAGACAGTAATATGGAAATTTCAAAAATAGACATCTCTTTCAAGGGTATTGTTACTCTTGTAATCAGTTTGGTTATAAGGCAGTTAATTGCAGGGTTCATGATAGGAATAGATATGGATTCACCAAGAGAAACCCCAAGACATTTGCATAGTTAAGGAATAACAACATTAAGTGTTATAAGTGCAATATTATTGGACATACAACAAAGTGGTGTAGAGCAAAAATTCTAGAGATAAGCAAGAACATGAATATTCAAAGGAATCAGAAGGATTAGTTGAGAAAGAAGGTGGACAAAGGTAAATATTAGTGTATGTTGGGTGTAGAGATACTCCTACCCCAAAATTAACCACCTAAAGAGGATGTGGGGGAGGGTCTAATCTAAGAGTCTCATTCTTATCCCTAATCCCCATAGGTGGCCCTTTTTCATTGATGATAAAGGGGAGAGATTTGAGTTAGGGGAAGAGCATTTAGTCAGGGGTAGCAGAATAGGAAGAGGTAAAGTAAATGGTGAAAGGTAAATGGGTTGCCATCAATGACAAAGGTGGATATTGTTGGAAATATGAGAAAGTTTTGTTTTCATTGATGTCAAGAGTTAGTTTTAGTGAGTAGTGCAAAAGGAAGGATGTCAAGAATCAGTTTCTGTAAGCAGTGCAAGATAAATATTGCTTCTAGGCCTAATGGAAATAATATTATAATATTTCTTATTATAATATTCAAGGTGGTCAAATAAGGTATAAAGGAGCAATAGGAAGGCCCAAAAAAATAATATTATAATATTTTATTATAATATTAAAGTTCTAATGGTAAGACCTAAAATTGTTAAATAAATAATATTTATTTCATTACAAATTAATTTATAATTTAATTTAATTAACCCTAAAGTTAATAAACTAATTATAATAATTTCATTATAAATTAATTTATAACTTAATTTAATTAACCCTAAGGTTAGGGTTATAAGGGAAAAGAATTAATCAAAGCACCGACGTCATATGACTTTTCCCCCTCCATCGACGTTGTGAAGAGCATTGAAAACATTATAAATAAGCCAAATTTTTTGGCTAGAAGGCATCCATTTGATTAACGATTAATGTGACCAATGTTTCAAGCAACAAGGGGAGAAGAAATTCACATGTGTTTTAATGTTGATTAGGCAGAAGAGTAAGGACAAGGTGAAGTGGAGCGCAAATCCTATTCTGACGTGCCAAGTAGAGCAAGTGGTAGCCAAGGGCTGTGATAGGGCATTCATGGAATGCGAGGTCAGGATTTTGATCCTCGTAGACACCTTTTGCTAAAGGGAAAGAGCTTCGATTTTGCACTAAGCGGGAAGGCAAATTTGAAAAGCAAAAGGGAGCGCTTTTGTTCCACATGAGGGTATGTAGCCCAAGCGGTGGATGGCTAGGCACTAAGGTTCTTAGAGAGGAAAGGTGGGACATCCGAATCCCATTGAGCGCATTTTGCTAAGGAAGGCATTCAAATAAGGTATGAGCTCATGATTTAATTTTTAAAGGTTTTTGAAGTACAAAAATTGCATGAAGACATTGCATAGAGTTTTAAAGGTGGTTTGCAAGGTAGTTAAGAGGGAGATAAAAGGGAAAGTAAAGATATAATATTGTGTTTAAATTTTTGGTGGTTAAAGTTTATAAAATGAGTAATAAGGTATGCCAAGGGTGTTATATGTTATATGTTGAAATAAATTCATATTGTGAAAATTGTTTTAAAAGGAGAAATAAGGTTTAGTTGAGATTTTATATTTTGGCATGGCGAAATATTTGAAGAGGTTGAGTGTGATTGAGACAGATGTTGAGGTAAAATATTCTTCAAGCAAAAGGTATGGGTATATCATCCTTGTGAGTGAAATATTGTTTGTTGAATATTGTTGAATGCAAGTTGGAGTGAAAAGGTTTTGTTTGGTGAGCATTGTTGGAAATGATTGAGTGAGTTTTCACATGTATGATTTATGAATGTTTGTGAAAAAAATTGAGTGAGAAATTGTAAACTATCTTGAACTAGGGTTTGTGCAAGACCATGAGTATCATTGTTATGTGAGATTGTGAACTATCTTGAACTAGGATTATTTAAGGATCATGAGTATCATTGTTATGTGAATTTGGAATTATCTTGAGTCAAGTTTGAGTTTGATAGTGAGAGTTGTTGAAAGCATTATGAAACACTTGCTTAGGGTTTTGTGATCAAGCTTTGTTTCATTAAGTGATTGGTTGAGTTGAGTTGATTGAGCATAGTTGATTGGAAAGTGTTGGAGTGATAGTTCAAATTCTATGAAACAAATTGTTCTATATTTTGAATTGATTTGAAAGAGAGTGATTGAGTGTTTATGAGTGAAACATATTGAGTCTCTAACAATTCTTTATATGCTTCTATGGATTAACAAGATTCTGAGTGAAACTTGTTTAAGGAATTAAAGAGTTTTTCTGGAAGAGATTAAATTGAGTTTTGTGAGTGTGAAACATATTGAGACTAACCATTCTCTATATGTTTCTGAAGTCAAACAATATTTTGTGTGAAACTTGTTTGTGGGATTGAAGAGGTTTTCTATGAGAGACTGTGTTAAGTTTTATATGCAAGTTTGCAATTGATTTGAATAAGCTTTGGTGAAAGCTAGTGAGCTGATTTGAGTAATTCCTAGAGTGGACTTAAGGACAGAGTTGAGGAAGCTTTTTTGAAAGCTTAAGGACGGATTTGTGTGAGCTTTTGTGAAATCTTACAATCAGATTAAGCAAGTTCTAGTGAGGACTTGTTGAGGATATTTGAGGTAAGTCTTAGTGAGGACTTGTTGAGCAGATTTGAGGTAATTCTTGGTGAAGAATTATGGACAAATTAGTGTGAGCTTTTGTGGAAGCTTACAATGCAAATTTGAGGTAAGTCTTGGTGAATACTTGAGAGCAGTTAAAGCAATTTCTAGAGAGGACTTGTGGACAGATTTGATATAAGTCTTTGAGAATACTTGAGAGCAGAGTTGCTTGATTGATTTGTTCAAGCTTTATGTTAAGGCTTGGGAGAAATATATTCTAAAATAAACAATAAGCAAAAATATCTATGCTAAAGCTAAAACTAATGCTAATCTAATAGTTTTAGCATATGGGTGTAGTATTCCTAATGGAGAGGTGATTTCTAGGGTTTAGAATGATTAATGTATGTTCTCCAACTCAGTTTCCAAATCATGCAATCGTACCATCCTTAAAAACACCCATTTGTGCCCAATGAACAACTTGTACAAAAGTTAGT
Organism: Wollemia nobilis; assembly: GCA_028583015.1. NCBI lineage: Eukaryota > Viridiplantae > Streptophyta > Pinopsida > Araucariales > Araucariaceae > Wollemia > Wollemia nobilis. Next base: position 567,093 of record JAQPPZ010017176.1, on the reverse strand, counting down.
TCGACACATTGTATGATCCAAAATCATACAGTGACATGGCTTGTATAATTCTACACTCAACCAACCTATCAGATTCAGTTTTGGAGGTTGTTGTACACAGTTTTGTAACTCCACAAGTTGATTCCAAAAATTACCAAATCAAGTAAGTTTCCCTCGATCACATGATTTGCCAAATTGGGTAAGTATTCCTTGTACGATTTGTACAAACTCTAGTGTATGATTTGTAAAACTCTGGTGTATGATTTGTATGAACTGAAGGTACAAACAAGTGCCAAATTAGATATTCTATTAGATCAATCTCTCTTAGGTATGTTTTGCGAGGGTTTAATGTGTCAATTAATATTTTTCCTACAACATGCAAAGCATACCAATGGGGCTGGAGAGAGATGCAATTCAAGTGGCTACATCCAAAAATCATACAACAAGGTTCAATACATCCTCAATTCTACTACCATCATCTCAGATCAATCTACAAGCATCACTAGTGTTGGATTCTTACAATCTACTACAATAATGCATAAAACTAACCAAAATATTCACCATAAAGCACATGCAACATGACTAAGTCATAAATCATCACTCATCCATGTCATAATCGTACACAATCTAGAATAAACATATTCATGCTCATTTGTATCTTATTCTATCATCAGTGCAATTACAATATGGCTAATATACAATAATTATTACAATAACTCATAACATACTAGTCTAACTCACTTAGATTTGCACCAACAAATATCCATCAACAACCAGACCTACGAAATTGAAAATGGGGCCTTATATAACGTTTCCTAGGTCGTTCCAAAGTGGTTCCTGAGGTAATTAGTTATTTTACAACTAACCATGCATAACAAAATGCATTAATTAAGTCTTTTACTAATTCTAACACTTTAATTATCAAACCTATGCGCCATTTCATCTTGAATTTACATTTTCCCATGAATTTCATTGTATTTTTGTGTGCCTTGTATGGTTTACCTTCACCTTGTATGGTTTGACCTCTTGGTTGTCCAGTTTGTCATCCTGGTTGTATGGTTTACTCCTACCTGTACGATTTGTAAACTTGTACTAACTATAAAAAATGTCAAAATTGAGCAAATCCATTTGATCACTTTCTCTTCTTCTAGGAGGTGGATTTATTGCCTACATCTGCCCTCCCCTTTACTTTGGTCGATATCCTCACCAACTAACCTTTTTGCTTTAGCTATGCCTTGTAGTCCATAATTATCTCCTACAAGTCAGTCACTTTAATTTGAAGAATTGCACATTCATTCTTCAACTTGGTTGCATAGCTTCCCATTTCCACTACTTTCACCCCATGGAAATTAGCCTTCTCTTTAGTAGTCTTCAGGAATTCCATCATTTGTTTTTCTTGATCTATGGAAATCCTCTTCAACCTTTCTTACAAGTGGGCTTTTGTTCAAGTCGCCATTTGAAGTTCTTCATTCTTCTCAGTAATGATCTCTAGGTGGTGATGAATATATGCCTCCAAGGTACAAATAGTATCTTCCCTGGCCTTCAACTATGCTTGCTTCTCTAAGACCAATTCATTGTATCTTTTGTTTTCCTTTTGAATTTCTTCTATTTGCTTGGTCTGTGTCACCACTTGCTCATTTTTATCATCCAACTGGACTGTTATTTGTTCATACTTTACCTTGAGTTGTGCCTCCAACTCCTTAATCATGTCTTCTGCTGTCTAGGAGATATATCGCTTCTCTTCTTCAAGAAAATTAATTCTAGTTTTAGACTCAGCCTTTATGCTTTTCAGATCTTCCTTTAGTTTCTTTATTTTCTCCTCTACTGTAGCCTTATACTTTTACAATTCTTCCTCCATTGCAATCATTTTTGTTCAAGTGGATTTTATCTCCTCCTTCTAAGCTTCCTTTATCTGATAAATCTTCTCCAATACGATGCTTAACCACTCTATCCAATGTGTGAGAAAGTTCAACTTCCTCAGAGTGATAGCCAAATATGTAGTGACCCTCTTGTACTCCAATTATCCTATGTTCATCGAACAAGTCGAGTGATTGGTTCTATCCAAGTACAACCTCAGATGTTGTCTGTAGTTGGTTATCACTCCTTTTGGAAAGTCATATTTTCCCATCATTGTGGTTACCTCTTCTGTAGGTAACTTCCATGGGTGATGTACAGGAATATCTATGATTTTCCTTGTACGCTCCTTATTATTCACCCATTCTATTATTTTCTCCAATTAAAGAGAAACTTTTTCCTCCCACAGCTTTCATTCTCCCATGCATCCAATACAAAACTATAATTTGGCACTTGCTATGGCATCACCTATCTGTGATAAGAAATGTTCTACATCATCTTCTCCTCCTTTTGCCTCCTCTTCCATTTCAATATTGTCGAACTATAGTACCTTAAAAAGGTAATGTGTCCTCATTCTTTGTCATTCCTCTTCTGTAGGAGTTCATTCTTCTTCTTCCTCCATGTGGTGGCTAGAGCTTCCCCCAAGCTCTCGAATTTATCTCTCTATGTCTATATTTTTCCGAGGTGGAGTCCATTATACAATCTTCTCCTCCTCCTCATTATCTTCTATATTCACAATATCTTGTTGAGATTGTTGTTGCTCTATCTGTTCCTGGGCTTCTTCATGTTCATTTTTCTTTGAACTGCCTCCCATCATGAATTTGAATAGGGGCTTCTTTTTTTTCCTAGACTCTTCCTCTGAAGCATCCACTCTCACTTCAGTTTCCTATTTTTTCTCCTAAGTGGTGGATGCCACTTCCTGTGCTATCTTTCGCATCTCTATATTCTTCAAAAATTTTGAAGCATCTAGGATTTCAAAATTCATGCTGGAAAATTTGTGGAGATACCACCATCTTCTCTAATTCTGCCCAACTCCAATAATCTAGATTCATATTCTTTGAATCTGATTGTTCTTCCTCCTGTTGATCCTTCTGTGCAGACTCGTTTTATGTTTTTGGAACGGGATTATTCGCCATTCTTTCCCATTTTTGTCTCATTATTATTTGAATTGGGCTTACTTGTCTCTCCATATTTTACTCCCTTTCTTGAAATGATGACTGCTCCTACTGCCATTGTTGCATTGCTTGTTATTCCAGTTTAGGTTCCAATATTCTTGTCCTTTTTCTCTAAGGATGTACATCCTCATTATCCGAAGGAGTGTCTTCTATCACCTCCATAGCCTGTTGTTCCCTCTTTGTTCGAGGCTTCTCTAGATTCTCCTTCTTAATGGGCACTGACTTTACCCACCTAAAAATGGTTGGCTATCCTACCTCCACATTCTAGGTTTTTTCAAACCTAGAAAGCAAATTCCCAACTATATGACAACATTTAATAATAGTCCGATGGCATGGAAGGTCATTCCAAAATTCTTCAATCTCTTCGTCAGTACTTCGTGCATTTTCATTTCCAGATAGGTACCCTAATCATACTTGATTCCTTGGGTGATACCTTCTACATACTAAGCCATCCAGATTGTCATCTTTGTGGCTCATGTATCCCTTGATAGTCAAGCCATTACTATATTCATAGCACATGGCCAATCATCTCCTTTCAACTGACTATGTTTGATCCCTTGAGTTCTTGCACCCAAGATCTTTGTTGCAGTCGGCGACTTCACATCAGTTAACAAAGTGATGATATGATATAACTCAATCATATCAACCAACTTCTTAACTATCTCTGTGTCGCATGCTAGCAATTTGAATGTCTTCCTGAATGCATTCGTTGTCACTTCTATTTTGACTGACCTCTTGTCCACATTGACAAAGGTAGTTCTGATCATAGGATTATACACCTAAACCATCTGTAGTAGATAATTCTAAAATAAGGTTTTCTAGTGTGGTGGTACTTGTTCTATTACAACCACAGCAGCCTCCTCGAACTGTTTCCTCCATGGATGGTTCTTGTTTCTTTTATCAGTCCACCATCGTATGTATGTTTCTCCTCCATGTTGTACGAATGAAATATTCATTAATTCCACCTGACCTTCCTCAGGTCCACTGCTCAGATCCTCATCCTGATCTAGAATATGTACTTTCCTCCTCAATTCCCTTTTTGAAACCCTTTCTTGTGTCATTCTCTCCTCTCGATACCTTGGTGGTGTTCTTCTTATGTCATTCCTCCAGTACCTCGGACCTCTCCATTACCTGTATCCTCCTATTCTCCAAGTACAAGTACCACGCTAATCTTGGGACTTAGACTATCACCCTTGGTAATGTCATGGCTATGATTCTCTCTCATGCAGAGGTCTAGGTGATCGTTCCACCCTATTGGCTGCAATCCTTCTCAATCGGTATCCAAACTCTTCTACTGAGATCATTTTCTTTTCATACCTTTGGTCGTCTTGCTAATTGAACATCATCAATTTTGCAATTGGAAGTGTGTTGGAAATTGTACGCTACTGCAAATCGTACACTATGTTAAAAATTGTACAATCTACTCTCTTCCTACTCCTGTACGGTTTCCTTTTAGGGAAACCTTTCTAGATTGTACAATTCTTCAAACTATCACTATTTGGACTTCAAACTGCTCTATCTCCCTCAAATCATACAACTGTTGCATGAAATTGTACAGGCCCATACTACTCCATACAGTCTTCCTACCTGATTGCTTCCCTTTGTTGATTTCATATGATTTGCTCAAAAATGGTTGAAAACAACCAAAAATTTTCCCAAAATTGCACAAGTTTTCTCCGAAGATCATACACTCTGCCCCAAAATCATACGATATGATTTTTCAAACCCTAGGTTGTAAAAAAATTAATGATTTTCACTTCCTTTGCCAAATTCTTCACCAACCCAATTGCCAAATTGCCCCGATCTCTCTTTTTAATGCTTTACAAGAGCAATTTTCCAACTTTTCCACCCTTGGTGCAATTTATCTTCAAAAACAAAAAAATTTAGCTATATTTTATGGCTTTAAATACTTGTATGATCTTATACTTGGAGAATTTTTAAATTTTATCTCTTTCTGAAGAGATCTTCGTTTCCAGTTTTCAACCCACTTCCTTCTTAATTACATCCCAAGGAATTTTCACAATTAAGGCATTTTCTTTTTCTTTTTCTTTTTCATTTTCTTTTTATCTTTTTTTCAATCCTAGTCTATTTACACTTACCATTGTGGCAATTGTACAATGACATTCACTTGTACAATCCCATCGGATTCTTCTTTTGGAGGTTCTACTATGATGTAATGAGTGGTTGTGTCACCTATAGGTACTTGCTCTCTAGGCTGATTCATATCCACTTGTGATGTTACTGAATTTCCTAGCCTTCCCCTACCATGTGTACAATTTGGAATTGTACAATTGCAAGCTGGAGTATCCTCACTTGGTGTCCTTTCCTCTTGTCGCATAGGTGATTGATCCCTTGGTAATGATGTCCTTACTACTCTTCTATCATTCGAGTGACTTCTCTGCCTATCTCCTTAGATAAATTCTGGCTCCAAACTTGGTGATCGAATCCTTAGTTTTCCCTGGTTCCTTTCATTTACAAAGTGCACTCTTCCTCTACCAGCAAGGCCTCTCCCATGCGAGTGTCTTCCCCATCCTATTTCTTTTGACATTAATTTTCTTTGCGTCAATGGGGATTCCTCCTTTTCTTAGAGTAATCCTCTACCACCTACCACTCTTTGAGGTCCTCGTCAGATTAGTGGTGGTCATCCTAATGGATATTGTCTTGCAAGGCTAGGTATGATTCCTCTCATCCATTCTAACCCTCGTAGATTCCTTGTCTAGTTCATGCCAGCTAAGGGTGCATCACCTAGCCATCTAGGAGTAAGGGGTCAGAACCTTCCTTGTCCTCTTCCTCCTTTAATTGTAAAACCACATTTTCTTTACTCATTTCATAGTTGAATACCTCCTCCCCATCTGGATGAAGCCTTAGGGGTCTTTCTCTCTTTCTTCCTCCCATTGCTCGATTATCAGGAGTTATCTCTACCAATTCAATGTTGGCTAGTGGACTTCTACTTCATGTGCTTGGTGACAATTGTTGTAGTGCTTTGATTCTACAATCTGCACGTGCTAGGAAATATCTCCATCTTATTTTCTTGAAGATCCTTTTTGGAGATGAGGTTGCCAAGACCTCTCTATATGCGTCAAAAAAGTCCATCTCAAAATTTGAGTGATTCTAATTCTCTTCCCTCCGTTCTGCCCAATATGTTGGCAAATTTATCAATCTCTCCAATCTCCATACTTCTCTCCTTTGTCTTCTCAACTATCGATAGACTATTATATATGCTTATGAGTCGATGTTGGTTTGACGGCCTTGCACTCTCCCTAGTTTTCATTATGTTGTTGTACATATTGGGGGATCACGATTACCTTGAGAATTCTGGAGTTTATTTGGATAATCATCTTCCTAACTACTTTTTGTACTAGGTTCCATTACTATCCAAAGCATCCTTTCATTACTGGAGTCACTCAATTCTAGTCATACATTATCTTGTGATTCAGGTGATGTGGTTGCTTCCTCAATGTCTCACCATAGCTTTTATGTGTCTTCATTCGTCATTTGCGGATCACTTGGTGGTACTTGCAAACTTGTACTCACTTCATCATTTCTTATACTACTCCTTGGAGTTATCCCCTCATAATCCTCAAGTTCTCCTTCTAGCTCTTTTAGCCTAGCTATTCTTTGCTCATCCAACCTTCGTATTGTGCTATCCAATTCCTGGATGATTTTTTCTCTCAACCTTGCATTATGACCTTGCAATATCTGATATTTTTATTGTAGTTGTTGAGTTTGTAACTACATCCTCTATTGTAATAGCTCTATATGATCGATGGTCTTATTCATATCTTCCTTTGGAACTTCCATTTCAAAGGTATCCACTCTATCCTTGTATTGTATTGTTAATTGTATCCTTCTTCGTCCTTCCACTTGCTGGGGAAGTTCCCTCCATTCTACTTGGGGATACATTATATTTCTACTTACTAGAAATGCTTCTTTCTACCTTCCCCTATTCCTAGGTAACAATACTATCTCTTGATGTTCTCTTTCATTTGGAGGAATCCAATCTTGATCTTCTTTCTCTATTCATTTGGTCCCATCTGCATATCTGACATGTACTCGCAATATTCTTTCTCTAGATCGAGGTGCCAACTATTGCTATTCTATGGTTGGTTGTGTCTCCTAACCTTTTGTAAATAAGTGTGTGAGTCTTGTTTTAGGCTCCTCCTGTGATGGACCTAGCTCACTTTGAGCTCCCCTTTGAGCTTCTGCTCATCTTCATCATTCAATCTCTTCTGAAGAAATGAATAAGCACTACACATTGTAAGGCTTCAACTTTGAGCTATTTACAATGTTGGGCACCTCTGTCCTATTCAAGTTATGTAACTTAACTTCTCTATTATTCATTACTTCAAATACTTTATAGGGACCAAGCCATAACATCTTCAACTTACCAGGCTTGATTTTCTGCTTCCCGTTAAACTTTAGAACCAAGTCTCCCAAACTAAGTTCTAATTTCCTCAAATGTCTATCATGCCACAGCTTCCATATTTTTTAATCTACCTCAATTGCCCATTGTGCCATAACTCTTCTTTCATATAATTTGATCAATGTTGTCAGTCGCTCTTCCAAAATTTCTTGATCACCCAAGTGATTCTCTATCGCGACTCTCAAAATTGGTATCAAGAATTCAACTGGCACCACTGCTTCTTGTTCATACATTAATTGGAAAAGGTGTATATTCTGTTGTATATTTAAAACTTGTTCTAAAGTAGATACTAGGACTTTATACATAGTAGATACTAGGACTTTATTTGTTGCTTCTGCCTGCCCATTAGCTCTGGGATAATACGGACTAGACAATGAGTGTAAAATCTTGAACTCTGTTGTCAATATTTTGATAATTTCATTGACAAAGTGTCCTCCTCGATCACTTGTTATCTATAGCAAAATACCAAATCTTGTGATTACCTGCTCATATAGAAATCTTGTACTTTTTGTTGATTTTTCAGGTAATGCTCTTGCTTCAACCCATTTTTTTAAGTATTTCGTTGTGACTACGATGTATCTACACTTCCTTCATTGATATGTTTTCAATGGTCCAAAAAAGTCTAACCCCCATTGCTCAAATAGTTCTTGGGGTTGCGATGGATGTAAATGCATAAGTCCGTCTTTACCAGCTTTCCTACCCTTTGGCATGTATCGCATGCTTTCACATATTCTTTTGCATCATTATACAATGTGGGCCACCATAGTCCAACTAGTAATATTTTTCTAGTTGTTGCATTTGGTCCCATGTGCCCTCCTACTAAGCCTTCATGAGCTTATTTCAATGTTGCTTTAACTTCTTCCATCACACATATTCATATGATACCATCGCTTCCCATCTTATACAGTAATCCTGTAATCAAATGGAAGGGTGCTAACTTCATGATCACTTTATTTTTCTCGATTGCCATCATTTCTTGTGGTAACTCACCTATGGATAAGTATTGGCCAATCAACTTGTACCATGATGGAACAACATTGATGGTAAATAATTATGCATATGGGAATTCATTCGAAACTCTCATTCTTATAGGTTCTCCTGATCGTATCCGAGACAACTAGTATGCAATGACATGCTTCTTACCAGGTCTTACTACTACTCAAAATACAAACTCATGTAGGGTGACAAGCCACCTACTAACCCGTCCATGTATCACCGACTTATTTATTAAGTATAACAAATATTGGTGATCGACATAGAATGAAAAGGGATTTACCAATAGGTAATGCCTAAAATTTTGAACTGCATATACCATTCCCAAAGCTTCTTTTTCTATTGTACTATAATTTCTCTTTGGCTTTAACAAAAGGTGACTAGAAAAGAAAATAGGTTGATCTATCCCAAACTACCCTTCTTGTGCCAAAGCACATCCAATTGCAAAATTTGAAGCATCAATATGGACATGGAACTCCTTATCCCAATTTGGGAACACAAAAATTGGACTACTCACAAGCTTAGCCTTCAGCTCCTCAAAGGCTCCTTAGTGCTCCTCCATCCATTTGAAAGGAACATTCTTCTTTGTTAATGAATCTAATGGGTAGGACACATTTGCATAATTATTGATAAACCTTCGATAATATCCCGTCGATCCTAATAAGGTTTTAAGTGAACTCACATCGTATGGTTCTTCCATGTGCAATATCACATGGATCTTATCAGGATATTTTTTTAATACTTCACTACACACTGTGTCCTAAAAATTTCTCATATGGTACCATCAAGTAGCATTTCCCAATATTTAATGATATCTTTACATTTTTGCACCTACTCATACATTCACTAAGGGCAGGAATATGCTCCTTGATCTTACTGTAATTGGACCAATCATCCAAAAATGCTTTAAAGTTCCCTATTGCCAACTGATCACATATATACAATATGATACGCTGAAATGTAGCTGGGGCATTATAGAGCCCGAATGGCATTTGATTGTATGCATAGATTTCACTCCACAATGAATATGATTTTTAGCTTATCCTCCTTGGCTATGCTGATTTGATTGTACCCTACAAAACCATCCAAAAATGAATATATCTCATGTCCTGTGACTTCTTCCAAGATGGAATCTATGAAGGGAATGGGGAAGGGGTCCTTAATAGTTACTGCATTCAAACTTCTAAAATCCATGCATATTCTAATATTGTCCACCTTCTTATACAAGGTGATAACTATGGGGGATACCCATTCACTGGTTGTCACCCTGAAGATGATTCCTGCTTTCAGCATATTTTCTATCTTTGTATTCACTAATGTAGCATACTTTGGATTCATTCTAGATGGCCTCATCCTTACGAATTGGGATCCAAGCATTAGTGTAATTTTGTTGACACATAACTCCGATGATACTCCCTTCAGATCCTTATATGTCCATGCATAGACATCCTTATATTCCAAGAATGTCTTAAAAGTCATCGCTTTTAGTACAAGGTTCCAATAATCGACGTAGTGAATCATCCTAGGTTCCTCCTATGTTCCTATATTGATGTCCACTATCTGATTTCCTTCGTACTTGATATTTTATGGCTCACTTGCTACTTTCTATACATTTTTTGGGTGCGTCGGCCTTGTATCAATCTCTGCATATCCTACTGTATACTCTGTAAAACTTTTTGGAAATGTCCATTTCTCTTTTACCTCTTTCTTAGGTTCTTGACTGACTTTTGGTTTGTCTTATTTTTCATTGATTTCCTCTTATTCAATACAGGGGCAGTTGGGCTAAAAAAATTTGTACTCCTCCATTTTCCAATGAAAAAGTCCGCTATCATATCTAGCTTCATATTCACTACATTCATCTAGGTACAACATTCCTTCTCCATCAGGTTCATACCCTTCATCTCCTAAGGAATTTTTTGATGCATCCGTCGTAGCTACTTCCTGACTAACTTTTTGATTAGCTAGATTTATAATATATTTATGTTATCCCTTCTTGAATGTGATCTAATTCTTCCCCAATTATGATTAAATTTGGCTACTCATAGCCATCCTCTCCCCAAGAGAGCGTCGTATGCAGGCTTTTGCATTGTAATCACAATGAAATCCAAGACAAACTCTTGGTTAGCTATCACCACTTATTGTGCTGTCAAGACTCCCTTTGTCTCGATACCATACTAATCAGCACCATATAATAGGAATATTGGTACCCATAGAGATGGAGTGCCTAGTTCTAGCTAAGTTCTTTCAAGTATTACATTAACGTTGGATCCTCCGTCTACAATCACTTGTGTTAATTTGTGCTCTAGGATCTCTATATGAACTAATACGGGGTTATTTCCCACATAAATCATCAATATAGTCGGATCCATGAATTTATCTTTCCTTTAATTTTCTTGAATTGGTTGGCTCTTTAATTCCATCATATTATGTGGTTGTATTTCTTCCACCATTGCTTTCTGCAATGTTGGGATAGCTTCCAACAGGTTCAACACTTTAATTTCTACTGTGATGTCCATAACTTGTGCTACAAGACTTTACACAATCACCTTCTCTTCTGATGGCTTTTCCAGTTCCTTTCCTTCAACTAACTTCATTTGTTTAGATTTGTGTGCTTCATCCTATAGTATTTTCTTTGCTACTTGTCAGCATTGCTTTTCCTTTGTTGGCTCTGGATACTTATCCTTTTTAGCCTAATTTCTCGTCACAACTAATACATATTGGGTTTCCTCCTTAAATTGAGGAACCTCAATATCTAAATAATTGATATTCTATGGATTACTTGAACTTGCCTGCTTTGGATAATTTGCTTCTTTATGGTTCCCCAGACCACACCATCTACACATGTGTAGTACTTGCTTGTGGTGTTTCTTTCCTCTGAGGTGAAGGATAATTTTTTGTAAAATGCCCCCATTTTTGGCAATTACAACATTGTATGATCGGCATTCCTTCTGAGTCATACTACAAACGGCCCTGGCCTCCTTGCCGATTACCCTAGTTCAGTCTTCCACCTTGCCTACTATTCCTATAGCCACCACTTGTTGATTATTTACCACTCCCTCGGGATTTTGGTTTCTCTTCCTACTCTTGGATTGATAGGACCTATGGATGTACTCTTGCATTATATGGACATAGCATTACCTCATCTCCCATCACATTATAGATGTGGCAATAATCATTGCATGGACTCTTTACATTTATATTACCTTTTATCTTATATTCCGTGCACCAAATATAATTCCTGTCAGGTTTGCTCCTTTGTTCTTTCATTATCTTGTTGAACTCATGATGAAATGATGCTACTATCCTCTGTATAGTGTCATCTTCTCTATAGTCTAAATCATTAGACTCAGGGTGAGACAAAATTCCTGTATGTCTATTTTGATTTACTTTTAAAATTCTTTGCGTGCTTTAAAGGTTCTTCATATGTTTCTGATGGTACTAACTTCATATTTTTCTTATATTTTGGTATTAATCCATCAACAAACCATAACTTTATTAGGACATCTTCCAGAGGCATCTGCATCTTATCGACTAATTTCTTTAGTCTACGATTGTATGATTTCACATCTTCATCATATTTTTGCTTTATTACGCAAACTTCGGTAACAATATCTCCATCATCCTTCAAATGTCAAAATTCGTCAATGAACTTCTCCTTTATCTGATTCCAATTCTAAAAATTTGCGGTATTTTATCTCTTCAAATACCAATCAATTGTCAATCCTCTCAAAGTAGTAGGAAATAAAGTTACCCAGTCATCTGGTCTATCTACACCATTTGCTCTCCAAATGGTTATACAAATTCCAATGTGTCTTGTGGGGTCTTCCTTACCCTCACCTAAAAATGGTGGACATCTCTGTTTGGCTGCCTTGTTAGCCATCTTTGGAGAATAGTCACTATCACTTGAGGTTTCCCATGGGATTTTCATTTGATTCCTCCTTGGGGGTGTCTTGCTACTATCATCATCAGAAGTTTCTATTCGAGGTATCTTATTTTTTTCCACCACTCATGTACCAAACTAACGTGCATCTTCACTTTGTGACCACCTTCACTAATATGAGGGAGATGGTCTTGGTCTTTCCTCTTGAGACCTTGCACCTTGTTGATCTAGTGTCTGACTCCCATCCTCTACACTCCCTTGCAACCCTTCCATCACTTTCTCATGTGTCACCATCCACTCTTCATCCCCTTGCACTCTCACTTCTATGCTAGGTGGTTCTATTTTCTCGTCTTCTGTCTCTATCAACAACGCCTCAAAGTCTCCTTCAGATACCCAAACTTGCTCTATTTTTGGTTCATGTGTACTATAGTTTGAGTTACTTGCATTCTCCCTGTGAGCAATACTCATGCTTCTTCTTACTATAATTTTCTCTCATACTTCCTGTCTCCTACGCCTTTGTACACTAGTAGTTGTCATTCACATCCCATTTTTGTAGTATTCTTTATTTGTCAATTTGACCCATTTTAACAAAAATGCTAGATTCAATAAAGAAATGATGCAAAATGTAGCATAGGGATATATTATTCCTAGTGGGGAGGTGATTTATAGGGATTATAATGATTAATGTACATTCTCCAACTCTGTTTCCAAATTGTACAACTATACCGTCCTTAAAACTGCCCTTTTACGCCCAATGAACAACTTGTACGGAATTCAGTTCGACACACTGTATGATCTAGAATCATACAGTGACATGGCTTGTACAATTCTACACTCAACCAAGCTATCAAATTTGTTTTTGGAGGATGTCGTACATAGTTTTGTAACTCCACAAGTTGATTCCACAAAACTGTCAAATTGGGTAAGTTACCTTGATTGCCTGATTTACCAAATCGGGTAAGTTTTCCTTGTACGATTTATACAAAATCTGGTGTATGATTTGTATGAAATGAAGGTACAAAAAAGTGCTAAATTAGATGTTCTACTGGTCCAATCTCTCTCAGGTATGTTTTGTGAGGGTTTAATGTGTCAATTAATCCTTTTCTTGCAACATGCAAAGCATACCAACGGGGCTGGAGAGAGATGCAATTCAAGTGGCTACGTCTAGAAATAATACAATAGGGTTCAATATGTCCTCAATTATACTACATCATCTCAGATCAATCTACAAGCATCACTAGTACCAAATTCTTACAATCTACTGCAACAATACATAAAACTAACCAAAACATTCACTAGAAAGCACATGCAACATGATTAAGTCATAAATCATCACTCATCCATGCCAAAATTGTACACAATCTGGAATAAATGTATTCATGCTCATTTGTATATTATTTTGTCATCAATGTAATTACAATATGGCTGATCTACAACAATTACTACAATAACTCAGAACATACTAGTCTAACTCACTTAGATTCGCACCAACAAATATCCATAAACAACCAAACCTACAAAATTGAAAATGGGGCCTTATATAACATTGCCTAGGCTGTTCCAAAATGGTTCCTGAGGCAATTAGTTATTTTACAACTACCCATGTATAACATAATGCATTAATTAAGGCTTTTAATAAGTCTAACACTTTAATTATCAAATATATGCATCATTTCAACCTGAATTTATATTTCCCATGTATTTCAGTGCGCATTGTATGGTTTATCTTCGCCTTGTACGGATTGACCTCCTGGTTGTACAGTTTGCCATCTTGGTTGTACTGTTTACTCCTACTTGTATGATTTGCAAAACTTGTACTAACTATCAAAATTGTCAAAATTGAGCAAATTCGTTTGATCACTTTCTCTTCTTATGGGAGGTGGATTTGTTGCCTACAATAGCTATATAACTAAAAATGTAATTTTATATCAAAATTGAGCTATGGAGGGAAGAATATCTACAAAAATATAGCAGGATCAAGACCATCTTAGAGGAGATGATTTAGTAGGTAGTATAAAAACAGGTAATAGGTGAGACCGCCTTTATGGAGGCGATAGGACAAGATCGTCTTTGAAGAGGCGATAAAGCTGATAGTGTAAAAATAGACAATAAATAAGTCTTTTACTAAGTCTAACTCACTTAGATTCACACCAACAAATATCCATCAACAACCAAACCTACGAAATTGAAAATGGGGCCTTATATAACGTTGCCCAGGCTGTTCCAAAGTGGTTCCTGAGGTAATTAGTTATTTTACAACTACCCATGCATAACATAATGCATTAATTAAGGCTTTTACTAAGTCTAACACTTTAATTATCAAATCTATGCATCATTTCAACCTGAATTTACATTTCCCATGCATTTCATTGCATTTTTAGTGCACATTGTATGGTTTATCTTTGCCTTGTACGGTTTGACCTCCTAGTTGTACAGTTTGCCATCCTGGTTGTACAGTTTACTCCTACTTGTATGATTTGCAAAACTTGTACTAACTATCAAAATTGTCAAAATTGAGCAAATCCATTGGATCACTTTCTCTTCTTCTGAGAGGTGGGTTTACTGCCTACAATAGCTATATAACTGAAAATGTAATTTTATATCAAAATTGAGCTATGGAGGGGAGACTATCTACAAAAATATAGTAGGATCAATACCATCTTAGAGGAGACGATTTAGCAGGTAGTATAAAAACAAGTAATAGGTGAGACTGCAGTTATGGAGGAAGTAGGACAAGACCATCTTTGAAGAGGCGATAAAGTTGATAGTGTAGAAATAGACAATAAATAGTATAAAAATAGGCATGAGGTCAGACCATCTTCGTGGAGGCGGTATGGCAAGACCATACTTTAAAAGGTGGTAAAGCAATGGGTTTAATGGGCTATATAAATCTGGATTATCTTTGTGCAATGTGTGCATACGTACCAAAACATATGTGAGGAGACAATAGTTTAAGACCATATCATGGGAGGTGGTTACACTTCAGAATCCAGATAGAACACTATGATAGAACACAATACCATCTTTGAGCAGATGATCTTATACAGAAGCAGAGACAACCCGTAAAACTTAAAAGCTCTACTGATCAACTAGAAAGGGAGATATCTAAACTAAAAATTATTGCTACCAAACCTAGTATACAACAAAAATTAAAATTTATGCTAAGAAGAAAAATTAAGTAAAAACTACACTTACTAAGGTTACAAAGTAACTAAAATTGTTGAAAAGTGAAATATAATGAAAGCTTATTTTTATAACTAAAGAAAATTAAACCCAAAAAGGGTTGTTGTGTGTGTGTGTTTAAAGGGGAATCCCAAGGGGTCAAGTGGTAATAAATGGGAATCCTACAGAGGCTTGTTTGTGAAAAGATCCCAAGGAGAATAGTGTGCTAAAAGGGAAGCCTAAGGAGGCTTGTATGTGTGTAATAAAGTAAGCTAAGCTAATAAGGAAAAAGCCTAAGGAGGCTTGTGTGCAAGATATGGTAGACCAAATCTCAAGGAGGTTTATAAAGGAATAGAGCCCAAGGGGGAAAAACTTAGGCTAAAAACCCAAAGGGGCTTGCAAAGTGTGTAAAATAAAAAAATTAAGGATGCAAAATAAGCTAGGAGGAAAATCTAAATTGTGCTAAGAGGGAAACCTAAGGAGGGTAACTGTTGGTCAAATATCTGCCTAATATATAAGCATACATTTGTGCACCCTAGACACGACCAACATTGAAAGTCCAGAGGAAAGAAATGTCCTCCATGCCAATCTCTAGAGAGAGTTGGATCCCATACTAATCCTACACTGGTTTAAGACTAGAGTTGCAGGAAAGAAATTAGAAATAAAGGAAATAAATGGGAAATATGGCCACAGGCCGAAGGTGTAGGATTGGGGATAGACTAGTAGTAGGAATTCCAACCAAGCATTATAGCAACATAAATTAGAGAGGAGGGCACAAGAATTCACTTATAGTTCTCTAGGGATAACTTCTAGAATCGTATTCCAGTATTCACACTTACACCAACAATACCCAAATCCAAGTGCAAAATTTGAACTTAACAATAGATAGCAAACATGAATATAAAATAGATATGCTTTAAAAAAAATAAATTACACAAAGAGACTGCTTGCAAAATCTGAAGCCACGAATTCTTCTATTTACGTAGAAAACTTGAATAGTTTTTTTGTAGAATGTCTATCCTCTTCCTTTTACAATGGAAATTGAGTAGTATTTAGAGAGGTTTTCCTGTTCATTTAATACATAAAAATACAAAATGTTCTTGGATCAGGAACCTTTGTGAAGAAATTCCTCCTTAAATTCCTTGAAAATATTCCTCTTGAGGAAGCGATCTAGTTTATAAGGGGAAATCTCCAGGAAATCAGCATATTCAGGTGTCGGTGCATAGAAAATTGCAAACCTGATCGTTGACTTGAGACATCCATTGTTCTTCAAAAATTCACCTTAATTCAAAATGTTTTGGAACTCATGAACATCTCCTTGTGAATTTAATGTTGTAGCTCCTTTCGCTTGAAATCCATAATTTTGGTTACTCCTCGCCACAATCATTAAATTCTCTCATTCACTTGATCCAAGCGTCTTTGACTAGCCTCCATCGATGCTTAAACTTTGAGTTTTCTCAAAATAAAGCCATGAGCGAAAGCACCTCCTTTTAAAATATGCGTTCACCTCCAAACAAGGCGCAAGGCATTGTCACCCTTTACCTAGGGCGAACATATCTAACTTTTCAATGCCCTCTCCTTGGCACTTGATCCAAAATGAACCTTGATGCATTGGTGGAGCCGCTTTCATGTAGCTTCGTCCAAGGGAGGGGTGAATGGGACTTTCGCCTCTCACCTGGGGTGAAAGCATAGTTGACTTTTCAATGTTGTTATAATGCTTGCTATCTTCTTTTTATTTACCCGAATCCATCTTTTGATGAACTTTCACCCCAACGATGGGCGAATGGGACTTTCACCTCTCAATTGGGGTGAAAGCATATTTGACTGGTCAATGCATTGGTTGGGCACATCGCCTTAAATTTCTAAAGATGTTCACCCCAAAATGGGGCGAACGATGCTTTCGTCCCAACTTTGGGGTGAACACATTTCTTAATAGCATCATCATCTCAACTTCAGGCCCGCCCCAAACTTAGATTTTGAATGTTTTTAGGGTGAAAACCATTGTCACACTTATCATATTCTTTTTCTTTTTTTACGTTCACCCCGAAGTGAGGAAAATGAGGCTTTCACCCCACTTTTGGGGTGAACGCACTTGTCACTCTTCCTTTCGCTTACCAACAAAACTTTGCTTACCCTTGATAAAGGTTTTGGAACTTCATTCAAGCGAAAGGGCTGTTACGTTTTCCTTTTCCATTTAATTTTCAAGCACATTTAATTTTTCAAGCATAAAATTAATAAAAATGAGAAGGAAGATTAATAAAAAATATTGTAAATATAGGCCGAAAACACTGCATCATAGATTAATATATATACACCTCTTTAACAAACAGAAATCCTTCGATAAAACTTGATCAAAAATCCCAATGTGGCATATGTTAAAATTACCAATATTTCTAGTGGCTCACGGGGTATCCAGCTCGCATGGATGTAAGCAATCCCAGGTCTTTATCCATTGGGTTGTTATTAGGTCTTCTTACCAGTAGCTTTGGCTGACACTTCTGGTTTGCATGCTTCTTTTTGCGCCTGCTCAACCACTAACTTCTTTTATTTCTCTGCCTTTATAGCTATTCTTAGTAATTCCACCCACTCTGTTTTGGTCGTTGCTTGCTCTGCTACTGCACGCTCTGCTTCAGCCTACTCCTCCTACTCCTTCAAGCTCTTGTAGGTGATTTCGTAGAGTGTAACTGCCTCTGCCCATGCATGCATGGTAAACATGGAGGGAACACTGAGTGATAAATAAACCACAAGTGTTCAACATCCTCCAAGCTAAGGTGTTTAACGCATTGGGCTAATTTGAACAAAGACAACTCCATACAAGTGTACTTTTTTATAAGTGGCATCACCTGCTCCTCTATGATCGGCTCCTCCCACTTGTCAATTTTGGATGTGTCCACAAAATTCTTCCACACCACTTCTAACTACTCCTTTCAGAGAGGCTCACCACTTTCATTAGTGAATGGAAAACCCATATCAGCAAGAGCGTCAAAATGGAACATGAAAACAGTATGCTCTCGCTCCATCATGTTGAGGAGCTTTCTACCCTCTCTCACTAGGTCCAATTGTTGAAAGTAGCTATGTAATATGAATTTGGTGGTTGACCAGGCTCGGTCCATCTCACTCATGGGATGAATATGCATGTTGGACTAAGCAATGACTTGGATTTTCATGACCATTTCCAGGTGATGCTCCAACACATCTTCAATATTGTCTACTATTTATTGGCTCAGTTGAATCTAAGTTCGAGCCTCATAGAGATACTGTAACACTTGTACGGATCTAGCAGCTAACTTCTCACAACTTTGAGCCAAGCGAAGATAGGTCTCCTTAATTGTCTAATGGGAAAATCCTGCAGCTTATGTGGTCTTCTCTGCCATTTGATTCTGAATGGACTCAAGCTACGTCTTCAGTGCTTGCACCTACCGCTATGCTAAATATTTATCCTTTTGATGCACCTCTGCTTTTTGATGCAAGTGTTCAATTTCTATCATCATCTTCTCTTGTTGCACTCTGCTCGTGACCAAGGCATCTTCAATTTTGGTAATTTTTGTTTCAGCATCATAATATATTTTTCTGTAATACTCATCGTGTAAGTAGATCGAACTCATGTCAACTTGTATATTCCTTATTTTCTCTATGGGATCCATTATTTTCAGCTCCTCTATTATGGTCTTATAAGCATAGTTGCTTGGCATCATCTCTCCTTATGGATTTTGGACTAGGGGAATGATCTTAGTTGTATGGGCCTCCATAGCAATTGGATCAAAGGTGAACTTCATAAGTGGCCTGGCTAGAGTGAGTGCATCTTTCCTTTTGTGGCTTTTTAGTCACTACAACGAACTGAGGTGTGCTCGATTAATTTTATCTACATTGGGCTATTCGGGCATCACCTCAGCTTTAGGCAAAACTTACAAATTCAAAAATGATGTGAAAGGAATTAAATCTATGAGCGGTCAGGATCAATGGAAGCATAGGATATATCTAAGAGAGGAGGGACTAAAACAGTGGAGTGGATGGAAGAACCAAGCTTGGTTGTAGTTACACTCACTCTTGGAGGAGCTTGTGTACTTACAACCTCATCAAAAGTGGTAGCAGCAATGGAAAGGGAAGAGCGCAAAAACAGATTCGGCCCTGATGCAAACAAATTGAAAGAAAGAGAGTCCAAAGAAAGAGGAATATAAGGAATAGTAGTGACTCACGGGGTTAGTGGAGGAAAGTGAAATGGACACGGATGACATACGAAAAGGGATAGAGACTGACGTAGAAATTGACATGAATGAACTAATAGACACTACATGCTTCAAAGTAGAAGAAGAGGGAAAGAAATATGTACCTTCGAGCGTGGGTGTCATGTATCCTAGTGATGGAAGTGAGTACGTAATAATTTCTTCTTTTTGCTCCTTCGCTTCCACATTGAGGTTTACGATGTCCACCTACTGGTCCATTGGCTACTCATGGAATAATGGAAACATTTGAGAAATGCTACCCTAAGCAACCAGCTCTAAAAAAGGTAAATTAATAGAGGAGAGACTAAAATAGTGGAGTGGATGGAAGAACGAAGCTCAGCTATAGTTACACTCACTCTTGGAGGAGCTTGCGTACTTACAGCCTCATCAAAAGTGGTAGCAGAAATAGAAATGGAAGAGCGCAAAAACATATTCTGCCCTGATGCAAATAAATTGAAAGAAAGAGAGGCCAAAGAAAGAGGAAGATAAGGAACAATAGTGACTCACGGGGTTAGTGGAGGAAAGTGAAATGGACACGAATGACATACCAAAAGAGATAGATACCAACATAGAAACTGACATGAATGAACTAATAGTCACTACATGCTTCAAAGTATAAGAAGATGGAAAGAAAGATGTACCTTCGAGCATGGGTGTCATGTGTCCTAGTGATGGAAGTGACTACGTAATAATTTCTTCTTTTTGCTCCTTCGCTTCCACATCGAGGTTTACGATGTCCACCTACTGGTCCATTGGCTGCTCATGGAATAATGGAAACATTTGAGAAATGCTACCCTAAGCAACCAACTCTAACAAAGGTAAATTAATAGAAACTAAAGCAACTGTAGTTATGGAAACTATGACAGTAGATACTACAATAGTGGATGAGTAAGAAGCACCAGTTCTTGGGCTTTTTGCAGCTTTCAAGAATGGAAGCATCTCTCTATCAGTTGGCTTCTCCAACAAAGGTGCATCTTCTATATTTTTCTTCACTTGTCAAGATCTTCACTAGAAAACGTACTACTACTCTTCTTCCTCAAGTGTCTCTTCCTCAACTAGTGGGTGCTCTGCTCTTGCCACAATTTCATCGTTGTTAGAATATTGAAAAATTTGAGGTGCGACTTTGGCAAAAGTGATGGGTTGATAGACATTTACAAATTCATCGTATGCCTCCGAAAATGCCCCATCCATATTCAATCCATAAGGTGATACAATTTTTCCTCTGTGGACTCGCATTATCCACCAATTCATAATTTTTTCTTCAGTCCAGGGCAGTTGCTCCTTCATTTGGCCAAATAGCCCCGATGGAGGAATGTGATCTCTATGCACTGTCGGGTTGTATTCAACCTCCTACTCATAAAAATCATGCCATGAAGGAAGCACCATCATATTTTCAATGTGCCACTCTAAATCGTATCCATCAAAATTATTATGATTTGCCAAGATATCAAGCTGTGGATAACAATGAAAGGTCTTGGCCTTAATTACTTTTATAAATTTATCCGATGGGTCATATCTCCACCGTTGTGGAAGCTCTATCAACCCCAGGTTCTGAAGTGCCTCTATGAACAACCTATTCTACCCGACTTGGTTCACCTCTATAATATCGAACTTGAATGGCATGGTGCAAGTTCTTTTTTCATGCCCTGCTCCATACACATCATTGGTGTAGTCATTCTAGCATACCACCTCCATAGAAAAAATGTGCTCGATGGTGAAGTATGAGAGCAAGAATGACTTACCCGTGAAGCCGTAAATTTTGACAACCACTCCTTGAGTCAAAAAAAATATGTCACCCTTTTCAGCCGTGACGATTGCCTCCTTCATCGCCCACGACACTCTCTCACTTTGGCCAAAAATAAACTCAATCACGGGTCTCAAAAATAGATGGTTAAAATTATAGTATGACTCCCTCCTAGATAGATCATGAGTCCACATATAAACAGGTAATAATTCATCCTTCTCATCAACCTATTTTATTGCAATGAATGAAAAATGTTGGTGCAAATGGAAGAAGAAATACCAAACGATGAATAACATGTGCTTAAATGAAGTCTCTCCCCCCATATGCATCTTATCTAACTAGACGTGCATATTTCGATAGATGAAATCAGCTCAGTAAAAATAAATCAGATTAGTGTCCCTTCTCATGGCCCATGGAGTGTAAAACTCCACTTGATATATGCATTGCACAAGTGCCACTTGCCACTTGTGGACTATAGAATTTGTTGAAAGACCAGCAACCCATGCTAGCATCAAAAATAAGTCAGGGCTCTTGAATTTTGATAAAGGTTTTGGTAAATTTGGAAGTTACCCTAACTGCGGCTCCTTAATCAACTGTGTTTCCATAAACTGGCATATTATCATCGTGGAAACATATCTGTCTTCTTGCTCGTTGATATGTAGCTTCTTAAAAATTAGATCAGATGGGGTTTTAACCTATATGCAAATGCCTTTCTCACTTCATTTATGGTTATGGAGAAAAGCACCTACCCATTGGCTTTTCGAATGGCCCTGGTAACTGGATTATAATATCTGGCAATTAATTTCACCAGTTTCGGGCAAGGGTGTATGGGCGTACACAGATACCAAAATAATTACACATAAAATTACATAGTCAAAGGGCTTTCCATTGTTACTTCTTGATTTATGGCAAACTCCACATCTTGTCAGAGCTTCATCATGCCCTTTTTATGATCAAGCAGTCCCCAAATTCTAGCATAGTTTCAGAGTATGGATCCAAATATACATTCTCATTTCTGCAGGTCTTCTTGGACTTTGAACCGCATTTTACTTTCTTTTTTGACTATTTAGGCTCTGCAGCCTCTTTAACCTCTTTGATTTTCTTCCCCATTCTATCAATTATGGCAACCCAATAGTTCCAAAGACGTTCTACAACTTCTGCAAGCAACAAACCCGAAAATGCACTGGTAGGAAAATTCTTTAAAAAATTTAACTTTTGATCGAATTTACTTGTGCTCTATTTATAGGGTGCTCTTCATCTATCAGATTAAATGTAATAAATTCCCAGGATAGATTTGGGAGAAGTTGCGCTTTGCTTTCACTGGTGGGCACTATTCCCAATACTATTGTAGTAGCTGATTTCTAAATTCATTGTGAAATCCTCCTTAAAAATTGTACCCCTATTATTGGTAATATCTTTGAACAGAATGCCTCGATTGCTTAAAATGTCTTGGAAAAAAAAATTTACCACCTGAGATCCAATGGGTGCCCTTGCTTTTGTTGGTGTGAGATTTCATGCCTCGAGAATGCCAAAACGTCTTCCAATGCAAATTTGGGTGCACGTTTTAAATTAACTACTCTAAAAATGTGCCATTAATGTGTGTGCACATCTCTCGAAATTCACCATGTGTTGGAAGGTGAAGTCGCTTTAAGAAGGTGCTCTTAAAAACCCAACTATATTTGAAAAATCATCATTCTCCCAAAAAAGCAATGGAGGGCAAAAATACTTCTGAAGTGCACTTGATTCCTTCTCCTTTGCTCTGAAAATACTTTAGCCTGCTTGATTTAATTCTATGGCAATATCACCCTTTAAAATAGTCTTAAGATTTTTCTTTCGCCCTTTTTTTTATAAAAGCATGGTTTTTCTAAAAAAAACTCCCCTATTTTAGGGCTTTTCTTTTTCTTTTGCTTTTAATTTTCTCTTTATTTTCACCATAGAAAGAACTTCGAACTTAAAAATATAGCCCTTGCTTTTTTAACCAAAAGCTTCAAAATAGAACTCTTGCTTTTCCCTTTCGTCGTTTCACTTCTAATTTTATCAAAATTTCAACGAAAATTTTTATATGCCTTTGTTTAAAAACTGGAGCACGCTTTCATATTCTTAGAATATTTTTGCATCATTTGGGCTTGATAGAGAGCTTCCAAATTGACTAATGTTTTTCCTTTTAATTGATGGCGCATTCGTTATGATCCATCATACTTTCTCCAACAAAAGCATGGAACTTAGGGTGAAAACCTTGTAAAACATAGAACGAGCTTTTAAATTTCTTTTAAGTATTTTCGCTCCAATGAGGGGTGAACGTAGGTTTCACCTCTCATTTGGGGCAAACGTCCTTTTGACCATCTTTGTCATATTGACTTTGCGCTTTCGTTCTTCCTTTTCTTTTACATGTATTCGCCTCCTTGTGGAGGCGAATAGGGTCTTCACATCTTCATCTATCAAAAGCACTTAAGACCATCTTTGATTTTAATACTACGTTCGGGACCTCGATCGCTTTGGAACATACATGCATTCGCATTTTTGGAAAGTGAATATGAATTTCACCCTTTTCTTGGGGTGAAAGCACTTAAGCTCTACGCTTTGAATTTATTTATTTATTTTATTTTTATTTTTTATAGCAAAAATAATACATGGAACAATAAAAATACTTGTAAATGGAAATATGTACATATTTACACATCATACCTTATGATTTCATCAATGAAAGTAGGCCTTCAAATTAAGACCATTTACTAGAATCGAAAGATCCCCACCATCCATATTTCGAAGATAATATGCATTCATCGAATTTACCACAAAAACCAGAAATAGACCTTCCCAAATCACATCGAACTTGTGGTGCTTCCTTGGATTGGCTTTGTTATCATTCCATTTGAGGACTACATCGCCCACCTAAACCTTGTGCTTTGTTGTCTTCTTGCCAAAACACTTTTGCATTGATTTAGTGTGTTTGGTAGAAGCCTTATATGCCTTTTCTCTCTCTTCCTATAGTTGCAACAATTGAGCCAATCTTACACTCATTGGGTCAGACTCATCATTTTCATCTTGAAACAACTACAATGTTTGGAGAACAGGTAGCTCAATGTGAGTGGATATGACTGCTTCTTTCCCATACACCAAAGAATAGAGGGAAGATTTAATAGAATTCTTTACTAATATCTTATCTGCCCACAGAGCCTATTTCAACAACAAATGCCAGCTCCTTTTATTGTTTCCTAGTGTCCTTTTTAAAATCCACAAGTTTTTATTTGTGGATTCATCCAAGTCGTTTCCTTGCAGGTAATAATTGGAGGGTGTCTTCAAATAAATTCCATACTTTCTTGCAAATTCGGTGATCTTTAACCCAATGAATGGAGTCTCATTATCTGTTACAATTGCATCTAGAACACCAAAATGGGTAATCAATCCATCCAGGAAAGAGATAAATGTAGCTTGATCAGTTTTCTTAGTCTGAATGGCCTCAGCCCACCTAGTAAAATAATTAGTCATCGTCAATATATACTTGTGTTTGATAGAGTAATGAAGATCAATGACTCCAATGAAGTCTAGTCCCCACTGCTAAAATGTGCTTCCACTTGAATCGGGTGTAAGGGCGAAGATGCTTTCTTGTTCCTTCCAACATACCGTTGACAATTATCGCAACTTTGGCTCACCTTGTGTGTATCTACGAAAAGAGTAGGCCAAAAGTATCCAGCTTGAATGATCTTCAAGGCCATAGGCCTTCCTGCATAATATCCACTGGATAAACCAAAATGGAATTCTTCCAATATTCTTTGCTTCTATGACTCTTTTACACACCTGAGGAGTACTTTGTCTATATTCTCATGGAACAATCCATTCGACAATAGGACATATCTTAGTACTTGCAGTCTGAATCTTCGATGTTGTGAGGCATCAAATTGTGATGGACATTTCCCAAATATAAAAATTCAACGAGGTCCTCTATCCAGTTATGATCACCTATAGTTCGATTTATGCAGTTGCTTTCACTGATATGCTTATTTTGTAATGAAGCCAGTGATTCTATAGTTGCGCTTTTAGTAAGTTCTTGGAAGAGAGCTCATACACAAACCAACTTAGTCTATCAAATCTCTACATCATATTATTGAATATTTGAGAACCAACCTCCTCTCTTGTCACCTAATTCTTCTTAGAAAATGAAATTTCTTACATCTGGGTGTATGACATAAACAACTATCTTGCTTTGTGAAACAAAGTGTCAAAATTTATTTAAGGATTTCATAATGGTATACACCTATTTTAAAATAAAATTATACTTTTCTTGGTGTGGAAAAATGACTTGGCTTAAGAAAGCAATTTACTTTTCGTCTCCATATTCTTGCTTCTGTGTGAGAACGAGGACGTAACTCTCTTGTTTGCCTACTGCATAGAGGATGAAATCCTTTGAGTAGTCTAAGTTAATCAATATTATCACTTGGATGATTCTTTCCTTGATTTCCCAAAAATCTTGTCCTCTCACTTCAATCCATTTGAAGTCTGCATTTGTTTTTAGAAGCTCAGTCATTGGCTTCATCACTTGAGAGAAATCAGCAATGAACTTTCAAATGAAGTTAATCCAGCCAAAGAATGATTGCAGATCTTTCTTGTTTATTGGCAACATTAATCTTAAGAGTACCTCAGCCCTTATAAGATCAATCACCAGTCCTTATGAAATCACATGTCCCAAAATTTTCCCTTCTTTGACAGTGAATATGGACTTCTTCAGGTTAATGGAAATTCCAAACTCTCAAAAAATTTTAAACACTTACCTCAAATGAGAGATGTGCTCTTCCCTACGATGTGATAAAATAGTCATGTCATCAAGGTAAATTACAATAACTCTATTCAACAACTCACCGAAAGCAATATCTATAGCTCTGAAATGTAGCATCAGCATTGGAAATACCAAACGACATGCTCTAATAGGTGAAAGTGCCCCATTTTGTAGTGAATGTCATCTTGTGTTGGTCTTCATCCTTCACCCAAATTTGACCCAAGAAACCATTTAGCAATGAAAACCTCTGCACTCTAGCAACCACATGGAGAATTTGATCAATTTGCGGTATATGATAATGATCTTTTAATGATGCTTGGTTTAGATTCCAAAAATCCATGCACATACGGATATCTCCATTCTTCTTTTGGACTGGCACCAGGTTTGCCATCCATGTTGAGTGCTTGATTGGATAAATTATTTTTACCTCCAGCATTTTTAACAAATTTGCCTTCATGAGCACCTCAATTTTAGGATTGACAAGCCATTGTTTATACCAAAAATGCTTGAATCCCTCTTGTTGTTCAATGGTATGTTGGATTACATTTTTATCATATCCTTTTAATTCATGATAGCTCCAAGCAACAATGTCGACGAACTCATAACACAAATTTTTGATATCTTCGAGTTCTTCTGTCGTACAATATGTCTCAACTTTGATAATCTTCTTAGGCTCTAACTGCATTTCCTTGAATTCCTTCACATCAACCTTTATCTTATGCTTTTCCACTCGATCATTTTGATTAAACAAACTCTCCAGCGAAATCCATCCCCTAGGAATGTGATTGTTCTTCAATTGAATCATTCCTTCTATTTCCTCTTCGACCAATGTTTTGTCCTCTGCACCTGCTACTTCCTTAATCAAAAATTTTATTATTTGTTCATAATTGTCAAATACTTGCCAATAAATATTTTTATCAAGGACCGAAGGTCTATAAATTACTCTCACCATCTTGGGTTTCCTGACTACTTGTTCTATAGGAGAGAAATTAGCACCAAGAGAAGCTAAAATATCTGCATGTTTGTTCTGCTCCCGTGAAATCGCCTAAATGTTTAATGTAGTAAAGGACTCAAAAAAATCCCATACCTTGTTGCGTTAGGCCTTCAAGTAGTGCTTCTTTGACACACATTTGTTTGTAGTATGATTAACGATAAGCTCAAAATCTCCAAATATTTGTAGTTTTTTATGCCCAATTTTCAGCTTTCTTCAAACCAAGGCACAACGCTTTGTATTCGATGGCATCATTCGTGCAAATCCAAGTTAGCTGATATGAATAGGTTTTCTGCAACCCTATAGGATAAATAAGAACAATACCAACCCTTGCATCATTTTTGCAACTTGCACCATCAAAATACAGCTTCCATAGCTGATCAGAGACAAGTTCTGGGGAATCAAAAAAAATTTCTTCAGTGCGCTTGGGCTTAGTTATGGTATAACAACTGATGTTAGTTTCAACCATCGTGTTGAAATCCATCAATGAAAATTCATCCTCAAGGCAAAGCTCACCAAGTGCTTCTTCCATCAAGTCCACTTCTTGTACTTATTCTATCATCATGTTGACTACACCAGTAGGTTTTTCTTCCTCTTCCAATTTTTCTATATGAAAAGTGGATGGCTTTTCATTATATATGTGGATTCATATTCCCTTGAATGGAATATCCAAATGTGAATAATCCAAGAAAAGGTGCCCTCCTAGTATCACTGTTAACTCCCTCGAGAGACACATTCTAAAGTATGGTTCCAAGTCAACCACCACTACTTCTTGAATGATAGTGATTTACAGTATGTTGTGTAGAATGATGGAAATATCTTTGATTACTCTAATAATTTTAATAGGGGTCCCATACAATTTCAATATGCCCGAGCTGCTTCTTGTGTATTCCATTTCCATTACTTCACATACTATCTTCGGTATGACAATAGTTGTAGCACCGAAATCAATCATACAATTATACACGATCTACCCTTCTATTTTGAGAGACAAATAGAACAAAGGTGTTCTACTCTTACCAGTGGCAAAAGTAGGCAGTATTTGTGCTAAAGCTTTTTGGAAATGAATTTTCTTCTAATATTTTGCTAATTTGAGATATTCTTACAATAGATAAACCTACCCAGGTAACTGTAGTGCATCGTATAGACTTACTTTAGCAGAATATCCTCCACAATATTGCAATCAGAAACACCAAGAACCTTTTCCTCTATGACCTGTGCATACTTATTCCAATATTGTTGAGTAGCTTGCACCCTTTATCGCTTAGTTAATAATGGATATTTTAGGTATTCTTTAGCTTGATCCTTTGACTCGGTCTGCACTTGAGTGGCTACAGTCTGTGAAGATGATGCCTTTGTCTACAATTTATCTTGAGATTTTTTAGGAAATAGATCCATCAATAAGATAGAATCTTGATGCTTTGTTATCATGTTAGGTGCCTTTGCATCAGTTGTTTTTTCTAGTGTTTGTGCCTTTTCATTTTGCACCTTTTGCTCAGAAAGAACTTTCAAAGGCTCCATTTCTGTTGGATCAACAGTTATTGACTTCTTTCCAGCCCTTGTGAGAACTGAAACTTGCTCTAAATATGGAACCATCAAGTTATGATTAGCTTCTATTATCATGTTAACTTGTCCACCACCAGAACTTTATGCTAATATCTACACATAGTTCAAGTGATCCATGCACGTGTCTTCTTCGTGGGGATCATTATAGGTGGAACACCAATATGCTTTCTCCAACGTGCTAGTTTCTTCATTTGCCAACATAGTTGTGTTCCTCTTAGGGCCCTTGCTAGTGGTTGCTTGCTCCCTAGTAATTGGCGGTGTTTGAAACCTCCTTGACCAAAAATCAACTTTGGCTTATTTTTTCTTGACTGTTATCATTTCATTCGATATTATCCTTACAGATGAATTAAGAAATTGTATTTCTTGTAACAAATTCATGTAAGGATTAGTATTTGAAGGCATAGGGCATGTTCGTAAAGGTAGGGGCGGTGACTAAGTAGGAAATGGGAGTGGAACAGGTGGCACTGGTAGTGCTGGGAAAGGAACTAAGGCTAGTAGTTGAGGACCAATTGGTGTAGGTAATTGTGAAACACTCGAATTAGAAATTTGTTGAAATGGAATTGAAGCAATCTGAGGCGAACCCAAGCTCCATGAGGAAACTGGGTACATAGAAGGCATGGGTTGCGAAAACAAACTCGAATACAAATGTTGTGGAAGATCGGGAAGGATGGGCATGGTTACCTTTGGAGGCAACTTACCTATGGTGATAAAATTTACTTCGACCTTTTGTGCCTGTGTACAACTCTAGAGAAGTATTTATATTCACTTGACGAACAACCATTCCAATGTTTGAGTTGAATACCCGAATATTGTAAAATACAGCTTGCTCGTGCATGAGCCAAATACCATCAGGAACTCTCTACCAGCTTTGGGTGAATCTGACATTGAAGTCCACTATTTCCTCCTATGGATATCTTTGGATATTCATGAATTGATGCAGCAGGGAGAAAGGGTTAGCTTGCTCATGAAATTTCTTGATTAGCAATTCCACAAATTGGTCTTATGTCGTAATAGTGGCGAGTGGAAAATATCGGTACCAATATAATAATTTCCCTCTGAGCGATAATACTAACAAACTTATCATAATGTCTTCATCAGTAATGCTATGTATCATCGCCAAAGAAGCCATATTTTGGTTATGCTCATAAGCGGTCTTACCAGTACCATCATAGGTAGGCAAAGCCTTCAAAGATGCTTGAGGAACTGGATTCTATGCTTGTAAATTCAAAGCTTTTGAGAAATTCCATGTTGGAAACTTCCTTGGTGGTTATGGCTACTATGGTGGTGGGTTTTGTGCCATACTAACTGGTGTGAGGTTGGGGAGGTGGAACACTAGTAGCAGTACTAGCTGGACTCAAAGGAATGGATAACACATTAGCTAACTATGAGGATGTTGCAGATTATGTGTGAGGTGGAGTAACTAACCTAGGATGTTCACCTAATATTTTGATGTCAATTTTGTAGAACTCAATGGGGTCTTCAGGATTTTTGGCCTTAGATCTTGTGATCATGAAGTACAACTTTCACTACCTTCACATTCGGAGGCTTCTGGGTATAGTTGATTCGTCAGATGTTCTAACCATACAACATGAAGGTGAACATCAAACCTCAATATTGTTGAAAGTGGAACTTTTGAGGTCCCATCGGGCATGCCAAAAACTATTGGTCAAATATCTGCCTAATATACAAATATACGTTTGTGCACCCTAAACACGACCAAAATTGAAATACCAAAGGAAATAAATGTCCTTCGTGCCAATCTCTAGATAGGTTTGTCTCTCATACTAATCCTACACTGGTTTAAGACTAGATTTACAGGAAAGAAATGGGAAATATGGCCATAGGCTGAAGGTATAGGATTGCGGTCATACTAGCAGCAAGAATTCCAACCAAGTGTTATAGCAACATAAATTAGAGAAGAGGGCAAAATAATTCACTTACAGTTCTCTAGGGATGACTTCCTAATCGCATTCCAATATTCACACTTACACTAGCAATGTCCAAATCTAGGTGCAAAATTTGAACTTAACAACATATAGCAAACATGAATATAAAATAGAAATGCTTTAAAAAAAAAGAAATTACACAAAGAGACTACTTGCAAAATCAAAAGCCACAACTTTTTCAATTTATGCAGAAAACTTGAATAGTTTTTCTGCCAAATGTCTATCCTCTTCCTTTTACAATGGAAATCGAGTAGTATTTATAGAGTTTTTCGCATTTGTTTATTTAATACACAAAAATACAAAATGTTCCTGGATCAAAAACCTTTGTGAAGAAATTCCTCCTTAAAGTCCTTGAAAATATTCCTCCTGAGGTAGCGATCCAGATTCTAAGGGGAAATCTCTAGGAAATCAGCATATTTAGGTTTCGGTGCATGAAAAACTGCAAACTTGGTCGTTGACTTGAGACCTCCATTTTTCTTCGAAAATTCACCTTTATTCGAAATGTTTTGGATCTCATGAACATCTCCTTGTGAATTTAATGTTGTAGTTCATTTCGCTTGAAATCCACAATTTTGGTTACTCCTCGCCACAATCATTAAATTCTCTCATTCACCTAATCCAAGTGCCTTTGACCAGCCTCCATTGATGCTTAAACTTTGAGTTCGCTCAAAATAAAGCCATAAGTGAAAGTGCCTCCTTTTAAAATATATGTTCACCTCCAAACAAGGCGCAAGGCATTGTCACCCTTTACCTAGGGTGAACATATCTTTGACTTTTCAATGCCCTCTCCTTGGCACTTAACCCGAAACAAACCTTGATGCGTTGGTGGAGCCGCTTTCATGTAGCTTCACCCAAGGGAGGGGTGAATGGGACTTTCATCCCTCACCTGGGGTGAAAGCATAGTTGAATTTTCAATGTTGTTATGACACCTGCTATCTTCTTTTTTATTTGTATGAATCCATATTTTGATGAACTTTCACCCCAAGGAGGGGCAAATGGAACTTTTGTCCCTCAATTGGGGCGAAAGCATCTTTGACTGGTCAATGCATTGGCTAGGCGCATCACCTTAAAGTTCTGAAGGCGTTCACCCCAAAATGAGGTGAATGATGCTTTCACCCCAAATCACCCCAACTTTGGGGCGAACGCATTTCTTAATAGTGTTGTCGTCTCAACTTCGGGCGCGTCCCAAACTTAGATATTGAATATTTTTTCGAGCGAAATTCATTGTCACAGTTATCATATTCTTCTCTTTTTTTACGTTCACCTCGAAGTGATGCAAATGGGGATTTCGCCCCACTTTTGGGGTGAACGTGCTTTTCACTCTTCCTTTCGCTTACCAATGAAACTTTTCTTTCCCTCGATAAAGGTTTTCGAACTTCGTTCAGGCGAAAGGGTCTTTACATTTTTCTTTTCCATTTAATTTTCAAGCACATTTAATTTTTCAAGCATAAAATTAATAAAAATGAGAAGGAATATTAATAAAAAAAATGTTGTAAATATAGGCTGAAAACACTGCATCATAGATTAATATATATACGCCTCTTTTACAATCAGAAATCCTTCGACAAAACTTGATCAAAAATCCCAATGTGGCATATGTCAAAATTTCCAACAATAACTAAGTTAATAAAAAATATCCTAGGGATAAACTAAGTTAGGTGAGTGTATGAAATGAACCTAAAGAAAGATTTTAAGCTAAAAATAAAGCTAAAGAAACTTATGTGTGAAAGAGGAGCCCAAATTATGTTGTGAGACAAGACTGGAGAAAAGAAGGAAAGCTTACTTGGAAGCCTACACGAATGTTGTAGGTCTGCACCTTCTAGGATGAAACCGTATCTGCATAGGTGGTATAGTTGTAACCGTATCTGACCAGGCGATAAGGGTGAGACCGTCTCTTCCTAGGTGGTCTCAATTGTCACCTGTGAAAAGGAAAAATAACAACAATTAGTGATAAAAACACAAATTTGGTCAAAAAATAGCAGCAAAAACGCATAAAACAAAGACTGCACTTTATCCTTATTGCTAATATAAAGTGAAATAAAATAAAAATAAAGTGCAAGTTAAGGAAATGGTCCCACCGGGCATGCCATTTTGTAAGGTAAAGAAACCACCATTAACAACTGAATATAAAGACAAAGAGAGCAATTTTTAACAAATATTATTACAAATAATGTCTTTTTTTATAGTACAAGATAAGCCCTTTATCTTTTACAAAATACAAATATGCCCAAGAGGGTTCTTTTACAATAACAATGGTATATATGCTTCTCTCCCACAACTAATTGTGATTAGTATATATCGTGAGGGCACGTATGAAGGTGTAGGGATTTCCAAGGGCCTGTTGTAGATGAATGAGAAACCTCCAAACAACCAACAAAAGGAAATGTTAGTAGATAAATGAGCCCACCTAGATTAGGCTTTGTTAAGATAAACTATAGACCACAATAAAATAAACCAAAACTGTTGCTAAATAAAACTGAATACAAGAAAACCAAAGAATATACCTATTATATGTGAAATTTATCACAAGGGAGGCTACAATAGATGTTATTTCCTATCAGAGGCAAGACCGTCTCAAGGGAGGCGGTAAGGTACGATCGTCTCAAGGGAGGCAGTATCGAGGTGAACGTTGTAGACTGTAAATCAACAGACTTGGAAGCTTGTAAATACATGAAGTGGGATCGTGGGTGTCTCAAAATAGTATTAACAACAAAGAGTAAGGGTCAAATAGGCTAAGGCAAATGTGAGTGGTAATTTTGATAGCATTACATTAGCAAAAATTGGGCTCCCCTCCCTTGGTCATGGCCAAGGGTATTTATAGAAATTTTAGGGCTAGGTGAGTGGGATGCCACATGGGTTCCATTTGGAATCCACATAGAAAAGGTAGGTGAGGGAAAAGTCTAGAAGGGGATGAGGTGGAGGGGAGATGGGTGGGATATTAAATTGCCTTAGGAAGTGGTAATTCTAGGGGGAGGGAAACTAATTTTAAATTAGTTTCCCAAGAGTCATGGGAGAATGGGATAATAATTTAAAATTGTCAAATTAATGAGGTGGCTATCCTATGGCCAAGCGGGATAAATGCAGATTTTGACTTGACGTTATTTTAAATTTTAAATTTCTATTTATAGCATGAGGGGGTACATGGAAGGTGGCATATTAATGTGGGGGATTTTTAAATATTGGAAAGGGGCAGATTTTCTAGGCTTCTAGATAATTTTCATTAAATACTTTACCTTGAACATTGTTAAATCCTATTTAAGGGGCTTTAATAGCATATTTAATTAATGTTAATTAATATTGCTATTATTTTATTTATTTTTGTCATTTTCTATGTAGGAGAAGTCATAAATAAGGGTCATGATGGTGATATTAGTTTTATTCACTTAGCTTAATCTAGTTTAATTAATCATTAATGGTGTAGGGAGATGTGTAGGAATTTATTATTTTATTTTTATTTTTATTTTTATTATTTTTATTAATTTTGTAGATATAGGGGATGTGCCCAAAATTTGGTTAATTATTTATTTAATTTTTGTGGTATGTTTCTAAGGTTTTATTAGGCAACATTAGGGATTTTAATTTTATAAGGCTTATTTAGGTATATTTATTTTTAATTTATTATTTTATCAAAACTATTAATTTTAGATTTTCTACACCTCGTATAACAAAGTGCCCTATACCTTGTTGAGACACACCTTTATATTAAATAATTATAACAATATTTTATATATAGTATAAAAGCTTTATATTTTGGAGTGCATGTTGCATCATCATCTATCTTGTTAACTTACCTCCATGGTAAATTTATTTGTTGGTATTAAACTAGAGAACACATATGTGTCTTCTTACTTTTAGTACAACTTTGAATATAACTTATGGATGTCACAAGTTGGTTCTGTGAGTTGTTCTCCATTCCAAAACATCCTAGGCCCTGCAGTGTAGATCATGTGCTATCATAGAATGTTTTTTTACTATCAAACTCTCTCTATTTTATTTATCTTCCTTGTCCAAAGCAAGACATTCTAGTATGCTTTATCGTTGGATGCCCAATTATATTGAGGAATGTCATCCCTAAAAAGGAAATACCGGAATGGAGAAGTCACCTCCATAGCCAAAGAATAAGACCAATCCAAATATCAAGAAACTTATTTAAGATGATCTAAATGAATAGAGAAATATAGCAGTTGGGTAGTTCTAAGATCCCACTATTTATATAGGAACCCCATCCACAAATTTCAACCTTATGTCATTCTAAAGATGTGGTCATATGGAGGTATAGGCCAACATTTATAGTCTAGTCTTCTTAGGTTAAATCAATGCTAATGAGGTGGATATTTGGCTTCAGCAACTCAAAGATTATTATGTTTCCAATTTATTTTTAGATGTTGATATGATTTTGTTGATAGTCTTAAGGATATCTAAATTGGTTGCTTATTGGTGGGAAACCACTAATAGTATAATTGAATAAGAGGTGATCCCATCACCTCTTGGATAAGCTTCATTAAGATAACGAATTATTAGTTCTATCTTCACCACATCTACAAAGATAAATATATGCACTTTTAATAGTTTTACTAGTGTAGAGATCAATGCTTATAGTACTATACTAACGAGTTTAACAAAATTCTCACTCACCTTCAAATTGATGATGATGATAAGCATCAAGTGCTAACATAACTTATATCTTTTAATACCATATTTGTTTAGATGTAATTCCTGCTAGATGACTCTTTGATGCAAGCATATCCTTGACATCTTGGATAATCTTCATTAAGCTATTGCATGACTCATTTTATCCTCTCCACCTCTACAAAGACAAATACTTGCATTTTTAGTAGTTTTTCTAGTGTAGAGATCAATTTGTCTATTAGTACACTAATAAGTTCAATAAAATTATCACTTGCCTTTATATTGATGATGATGATAAGCATATAGTGCTAATATAGTTTAGTATATCAATATACCATATTTTTTAGATGTAGTTCCTTCTAGATGACTCTTTGGTGTAAGTAAATTACTTTGCATCAAAACTAGAGAGAGTTCCACCCAAATAGAAGGGAACAACCTCATACCCATATAGTATGTTAGTGCAATTTTTTTTTCAATTTCCAGGCCATAAAAACCACCAAATAATTATGCAATTTATATGCTATAATCAATTAGAAGTCACCTAAACTTTACTATACATATGCATCTTATCCATGAAATCTAGAAAATAGACTCAAGGATCTTGTCTACAAGCTTCACAATTGTAAAGAAATAGAGTAATCATCCTCCCTACTAAGGGCTAGTCCCATAATTTTCTCCATGCATAGAGGAATA
Source organism: Wollemia nobilis (assembly GCA_028583015.1). NCBI lineage: Eukaryota > Viridiplantae > Streptophyta > Pinopsida > Araucariales > Araucariaceae > Wollemia > Wollemia nobilis. The sequence continues at coordinate 531,061 of JAQPPZ010017176.1, read as the reverse complement.
AAAATTCGTAGTCCAGTCTAATCCTTCCTATGGAGAACTATGTAGACTATGAGCAAGCACCTTCAACTAGAAAAATAACACATCAAGATCTTATCCATGGTCTTAGTGGTTGTCTCCAATAGACCAACTCAACCAAACTATTATTGAGATCCTCCTGAGTAAACCTTCTAAGTACAGGAAAATCAACACAATAAGATATTTATCCATAATATCAACTATTGTCTCTAGTAGACCAACGTGATCAAACTGCAATTGAGATCCACACAAGCAAACCTTATATGATAGAAAATTAATGCACCAATACTTCTAATAAGTCCTAAAATATATAGTTTAAAAAAAATATTTGTAGTGGTAATTACACACTTAGAACTAAATTTGTACAACTAAAAAGAAATACAAACATCTAAGCTACCTAGGAGGAATTAAATTTGTTGGAATACCTCCAAGAGTGGGCCCTTGTTCTTGTGGCACCCAAGGATGGTCCCTCAAAATATTTTATAAAAGGACAATTCATTGATAAAAAGACATTTTTTTTTAATTATGAAATGAATTAAAATGGTATTAATATAACACTATGCATCAGTTTAGAACATAATCAAATGCCATGTATTCCTTTACTACCATGTGGGTTGAGGTGCAGGGTGACACACCATCACTATAGTGAAATAATCATGTGCTCATGACTTTGCCTTGCTATGTGGGGATTGAGTTACAACAACCTAAGTGCTACATATAGCAAGCATCCACAAGCAATCATAACATGACCATATCAGCTATAACTTAGGCATAATGTTATGGTCCTATAAGTAGGGACACTAAGAATATAATAGACACCTTGGGCTATGGTAAGGACCTTGCAAAATAGAACAAGAATAGAATTATCTCACTTAGAAAGATTATTTTAGTATATAAAAGTTTACAAAAGCATCCAATAGAGTAAACATTACTCTATATTCTACTTAATCATGCTAAAATGCAAGAAAAAAACAATAAATCAACTTGGATAGGTAAACAAATGTTAATTATATTAATATTATAGTTCATATGTCATATCACTAGATGAACATTAGTGCCAAAAAGAGCATTTAAAAAGAGGTACAAACAAGGGCCCAACATATCCCAACATAAGACATTACATGTATTTAATCAATTTATACATTTTATTCATATTTCTTATTGAAATAATACGGTACTAGAGGTGGCTACTCAATGCCAGCATAGTACCCCAATTTCGCTACTAACATGGCCATGTGTATCTATCTTGTGTCTTAGAGCAAAGGTTTAGACAGTGGCAACCAAAACATTTAATATTCAAACCTCATCTCCAATCCAAGCCACTAAATAGGGATCTCTCTTTCTTAGCTCATCAAGAAGGTTCTCCTAGTACTACTTGCCCCTTACAGGTGGGCCTAGTCATTTGAGCCCTAATACTCTAAACTTCCATGTTGACCTTAGTTTGGTGAAACTCCAATGCATTCTTTGATACTTGGAATGTTTGAATATACCAATTTATTATGGCTTTTATCGATTGCATGTGACTTCTTGTGTGCCTTCAAGGATAATACATGTTTGCTTCTTTTTCTCCCAATGGGTTTTAAGTTTTTTGGACCTATTAACTTCATTTTATGTGTATTAATAGAAATCTCTTAATTTTACATATCCTATGAATGCCAAAGAATCCCATTTCTAGTGATATTTGACACAAAATTTATGGACATAGAACTTTCACATCAAGTTTCTAATATTAGGGGACTACCTTAGTAAGCTTTGCAAATTATAGTGGGTATACTTACACCTTATAACTACCTAATATGGGATTATTGTAGTATGCTTTGTAAATTATAGTGGGTCTACTCACATCTTATAAATGCCTAAAGTAGATTTTGAATAGCTAAAATAGGACCCATTGTCTATGTAAATATAGAGCATAGATTTTAGATGATGGCATATAAGACAATATTTTATTCACCAATTAGCCAATTTTATCAATTGCCTCTTCCAGTATAGTCTTTGTGCTAATGAGATCTTCCTTGTATGAGGTGTCCACATCTACTTGTTCCTTCACTTTGATGTACCTTTCTTCCCAATTATGTAAAAAGGACACCACCTTTCCTTCAAATCATTCATTTGTGAGTTATGGTCTTTTAAGAAAATATGGCCTCCTATTAACATTTGGAGTAGAGTCATTCACTTATGCATCGTGTCCATTGATCTATTCTCTTCACTCTCCACATTCTTGTATCATCCCTCCTATTATAGTGGTTTTTTTTGTTGAGGTGTTAAGGGTTCAACCATTAGAGCATCCCCTACTTCAAATTCTTCTTCTTGGGAGACATGCACCTCTTAATTAGAAATAAAATGTACAACAAAGGTATTTTATTCTTATTTGACCTTCACTTGTTCTTTAATTGTTGTAGTGGAAGGAGAGTTAGGAGGTGTTTTATTTTTGTGTTATCACCAACTTGTGCTATTGCTCCCACTTCCTCCCATGCAATTGCCTCCTCAATCACTTGAGATAGAGAATCTAATTGATTGATGTCTCGGCTATCTAAATCTCTAAAAATCTTCTTGAAGACTCTAATCCTCCTCTTTTGATCCTTGATTTTTTCTTTGCCTCCTTGTAATTTTACTTCCAATGACACCCTCCACCTACCAATCCTACTCTTTTAGGTTTGAAAAGGCCTCTACTATAGTAACTAACCTTGTCTTTCTAATGGAAGGCACTACTACAATTATAGAAACTATTTTTCTTCCTTTTCCTTTAAAGACTCTAAATAGAGGACCATGTTTGCTCTATAAGGACTTAGATGCTATAGATTTTTTATTTTTCTTATTTTTTGAAATGTTCTTGAAGATCCATCAACTATAGGGGATGAATTCCTAATTCGAAGGGACTCTAAAGCTCTTAGGAATGGTTGCTTTTTCTTAGGGATTGGTTCTTCCCTTTCTTCTATATTATTCTCCTTCTAGGTTTCTATGTTACTCTTGCATACCTCCACCTCTGTGATCTTGATCTCCTTTGCTCTATTTCTTCATTTATTTTTAGCTACAAAAATTATACAAGTGGGCCTAAGTTGGCTTTTGTCTAGGGTCATTGTAACTAATGGACAATTAGGCCATGATGGGTCATATTGTTCAATTTACCTACTTAAATTGATAGGCATTTTATTTAGCAAGGTCTCAAGGAACTAGGGAATATTAAGTTTTACCTCATGATTTAAATCTATTATTAGCTAAAAATGTAAGTGTAGCTACCTTCACACATAAAGTATTGCTCTAGAATTTTTGCAATACTATCCCAAGTTGAGGAAGTGTTGTGGTAAATATGTTTACCAATATCATGCACCTTCTTTGATCCTCATAAAAACAACTTTTGGTGTTCTTTAGTAAACCTAGTCTCATCTTTGGACCATATTATCCCTTCTATCAATAAGTGAGTAATTTTTGCCATAGTATTCTCCTTAACTATCCTTATGAGTCCTCACACAGTCACATATTCTTTCTCTATGGTAAAAATTAATTCTATCACAACAGCGACATTGTATACTTAAGATGCATTCAAAGGACACCATCCAAGAAATATTTTTTAAAATTTTCCATGTAATGTGCTCCTTATACATCCTCATAGTGCTTGTGGGCTCTTATTTAATTTCCCTCCCATGCCTTTAGTTAGATTTCATGAATTGAATCATTGATTTTGGATGTCCATATTTTGGCCTTTGTAACTATAATTATATCCTTTTTGTGATCATAGTGTATTCATTATTTTTTGTATGCTACATTATTATTATTGTAGTGATACATATAGTCAATATACATGCAACAAGGATTAAATTTTTATGTCTAGGGAAAATGCAAGTATACCACTTGTCTATTATTACATGGTTGAGATGACTTTGCTTCACTCAAGGTTTCTTTTTATCTAAATTGATCACATGCCTTTGTGTTCACTAGTGGTGGTGATGATTGCTAGGTTGTCAACTTGGATAGTGAATCACATATTTAGATTCATGGACAATTAAAGGCATAATCGGGTCACCATCTATTGATAATATAAACACTCATAACACCACTTCTACCACCACCATTAATTTTTTTAATATTGTTAGATGGGTAATAGTCATATTGCATTTGAATGTTTTACTTGGTTTCAATATGATTATCAAGTTGAGTGAGCCAACTATAGCATGTTGTAGATAGTCAAATGAATTCATGTGTGGGTTATCCCCTTGTAAGGCCAAGGTGACTACTACAACAAGTTATATACTCCCTATCTCATTTGATTGAGTCAAAAATTTGTTTTTACTATGTATAGTCGAGTAATTATTGGGTGTTATAATTGTTGTCACTATAGGCTATTTCAGGTATTATACTACATGTTGGATTAGACTACTAAAATATGTTCTATAGACACCTATTGGGACTCACACTAGACAAATGTCTAGCTAAACTTATTTCTTGTAATCAAGCAAACTAAGATAGACTAAACAGAATAAAAATATTACCTTGCTTACCTAGTTGCTAAGGTGAAATAGTAGATGCCAATTGTTTAAGCATGAGGTGTAGCTACCATAGTCAAATAAGATAGGTACCTGCCAATATATTAGTTTTCAATAACTAATGTGTCTAATGATACCTAAAAATTAGATTTCATCATTAGATTATTATTTTTTGATAAAACATATCCCTAAGGATTTATAGGGGTGAAAGAAATTAAAATTTCCTCCACAAGTTGAATCTCTTGCTATTGCTAAAGTGTGGTGATGAACTCTTCCCTTTTATTTTGTATGTAAAAAACTTCAATCAATGTCCATTGGCCATCAATGAGATTCATGATGAGTCGATTGTGTGTAATTTTATTATCCAATTGTCATAAACAAAATCAATTTCATAGGTTCAAAGCCATCTACTCTAGACCTTGCCCATGAAGTATTTGTATCGTTAGTCATATAAGAGGGCCCAATCTCTTAGCTACTAATTTTTGTTTTTAGTGAACCTATATTTTGTTCTTAGCGGATCTATCACGCCAATTACTTCTTTGCTATTATATGGCTTTAATATGAGATAAGGATATCTATTTTATCTCATCAAGGGCATTGAGTTGGCCTATACACTATTTTTGTGCCTTTGATAAGTCAATACCCAACTCTAGCAATGTCTTTAGATCTTGATCTCAAATTCAATTAAGAGGACCATATTTTTGCCATAAAATAACTCAAGAGGAGTAAATCCTCTCTCATTGTTTTCATGTATTTATATATGCACATAATACTTGAGGTAATTAGTAGTTGGATTTATCAATACATTGTAAAAATAATTAAAATCAATACGTTCCAACAAATAAATCAATAAATCATAGAAATACACAATGCAATATGAAGGGTGTCCATAGAACTGAAGTAACATTACTAAAGGAAAGAATAAGCACTCCAATAAATAAATAAATTGTTGATCTCAAGGGGTATAAATACCCAATTAAACGTGACCTTAAGTCAAGGTTAAAGAATCAACCTTATAATTAAAATAATACAATAAATCCACCTATAAAAAGTATACAAGGGCCCATACAACTATATGATAAATATAATACAAAATTCAATCTTGGCCTTATTTGAAACTTAACACCACATATTTCAACATCCCCCTCAAGTTGATTAGGGGACATTGATAAGGACCCTTAGCAATGATACCCCCTAATGGGCACCCTCCCACTCTAAACCACTCTCACAATTGCATAAAAGACACCTAAACCTGATGTTTACTTTCTGCTTTTCAAACTGCACATAAAATAGGTCAAGCATCCTATGTGCATGAAGCCATCGAACATAGTGCATCTAAATTTCAATGTCGTTAGTCCACTAATAAAATACTAGATTTAAAAAAAAAAACTTGATGGATAACTTCTTGTTGCAATGAATGGTGATAGAAAACTATTGTTGAATACCAAATTGTTACAAAATCATGAGCATCTATGAGAGGTGTTTAGCAACTTCATTGGCAGCATAGTATTCAACTTCTAGAGAAGACTAAGAGGTAGTTGATTATCATCTACAACATCAAGAGACCAGTCCAAATATAAGATAAAAGACAAACCCTATAATGGAACATCGTTTGTATAAATCATCAACCTAGACTTATACATTAGCTAATCTTATCAAAATCATTGTTTCTCCAAGTGAATAGTGAATATCCATTATATATCCACCTTTGATGTACTAAAGGCTTTGTGTGGTTGTTGTCCAATGGATCTCATGTGGTGCCTACATATACATAGAATAATAACTAATAACAAATAAAATGTCCAACCAGTTATGGGTGTGATAAAGAAGTCCTCTAACAAGTGATTGGTACAAAGTGGCATCTGCAAAAGTAGTATAATCAACTCATAGCTTGAAACAAGAAGCAAAGGAATTCTAAGTAGGTTTGTAATCCTTCATCCTAAACCATTATAGAATATCCAAGGTATACTTAGACTAAGAAATGATGATCCTAAAGGTTGACTAATCAATCTAGATCTCTAAAAATAATAGAGGCCCAAATCTATCATCTCAAAATTATCATAAAGCCATGACTTCATCTCTTGGATCAAAGATTTTGTACCCATTATGATGAAATGATCATCTACAAACAACTCAATCACCAAAATATGACCATGTCGATGCTTGATGTAGACGTCATTATCCATCTTATATCATCAAGAGCCACAATTGAGAAAGAATGAATTAATTTTCTCATACCAAGTGGTTGCAACATATAAATATCCTCTTAAATCTCAAAACTAGGTAGTTTTTGCATATAAATCTCCTCTTAAAGCTCTCCATGAAGAAATGCACTCTTCACATTCATCTAATACCTCTCCCATTTATAAGAAGCAACAATAGGAAGAAACATCCAAACAAATTCCATCCATATAATCAGGTCAAAGGTCTTTGAATAGTCAACTCCACCTGACATAAAAATAGGGAGGATCTCTTAGTAACAAGACATACTTTAGCCTTTTCCACCTGACCATCAAAAGTAGACTTGGTCTTATAGACCCATTTGCACTTAGCAATAATTTTTTTCTCAAGAAGAGGAACAAGATCCTAAGTTTAATTATTCTTCAATAACTTTACTTGACAACAATAATATCCTCCCACTTTAGACAACCCTTGGGCTAAGAATAACTAAAGGGATCCCTAAAATCATCAACTCTTGAGATGAGGTCCTGAGATGATGCCTTTTATGGTACTCTTCATATATAATAGGTTGAGCATCATAAAGGAGATACCAAACCTGCTTGGGCATCAAACAATCTAAGGAAGGTTGTAGCATATACCATATATAAATAACATCAAAAGCTAGTATTGGAGTATCAATGCCAAGCTCAACATCTACCTTAACATCCAACAATATCACACAAGACATGGGACGATTAAGATCATCGACCTTAGTATGCAAAGCTAGAATACTGGAGAAGGGTCTAAAAGAAAAATGGTATCATTAAAAATCTGCTAAGGAACTCACATAAGAAAGATGAGAACTTAGAACAACTGAAATAAAACTAATGAGAATCTTAGACTAAGTACCAAGAACCATATGAGAAGCCTCAAAAAGAGAATCATTACCCAAATGGATAAAAAGCAAATAAGGAAGAGTGAGAAAACACATCATCAAAAATCCCCTCTAAATAATGAAATCCTACTTCATAGAATAATATATATCATAAGCCTTAAGGATGTTTAGAATACACCACAAGAATACAATCATGGCTATTGACATCAATCTTATTCTATGTATATTTCATAATTGAAAAACACGAAAAAAAAAACACCTTGTTCGTTTACTTTTGGCTTCTTCTATATCCCTCCCTCCCTCTCCAGTTTCTCGACACTAAGAGTCAACCAATTAAATGAATGTGATGAGAAATTTGAGCTCATTAAACTCGGGATTAAAAAATGCTTTTTTTAAGAGTTAAAAGAAAATTATGACTTTATTTATCCAGATACAAAGATAAACAGTTGTGATATGTAATTATTAATATCAATTTGAAACATTACATCGGTCAGAAGCAACAAAATTGAATCCACAGCCAACACAATGACATGTTTAATCTTCCCTAATTTAACCCATCGCACACGGCTACCATAAAGCTGAACAGAACAAAAGCAAACTCCACTGAAAATTACTCAAACAACCTTCTTGCGTTCAGTACTCCCTGCAAATGTGCTTTGAAAGGGATTGAAGTTCACGGAAAATTGTTACTCCTGAAACAGCAAATTGCAAATAACTGAACTGTCATAAGTAAAAGATGAAATATACCTATTCAGCCAAAATCGCAACTGTAAAGAATATGCTTAGCGTCGTGACTTAGTTATACGTCTACCTGCGAAAGAGAAAAGGGTGCGTGTCTATCAATTGAAGAACATCTTATTATTATTATAACAACCTCAGAGGTTCCGAACAACCGATGGCAGCTGCTTAATCTTCAATTCCTCCAATTTGGCTGTCAATTCACAAATCCCTGCATCTTCATTTTCATCTAACCATTCCTCAACATCCTTCAGTGTCTTCATCACATCTTCTGCAACACACGCTTCCACACTCCTGTTGGTGCTCCCCTCCCTTACCCTGCTTCTCACGTTGAAAATAAAGCATTCGAGATTGTTTTTGGCAAGGTGCTTCTTCTTCGCTTTTTCATCCTCTCTTCGAAATGTCTCTGCATCACCCACCATTCTATCTATCTCCTCCTCCTTTAGTACCTCACGTTCGTTAGAAATAGTTATGCCGTTGCTTCGTCCTGTTGCCCGTTCCTGAGCAGAGACTTTTAGAATTCCGTCAGCATCCAGTTCGAAAGAAACTTTAACGCTTGGCACTTGACTTCTGACCAGTGGAAGGCCGCGCAGAATGAATTTCCCAAGAAAGTTGTTGTCAGCAACTAAAGCTCTCTCACCTTCATAGACCTCAAAATCTATACTTTCCTGATAGTCATATGTTGTTGTGACAGAAATCTCCTTACAAGTAGGTATTTGAGTGTTCTGGGAACCCCGTCACTCATCACACCATTGTTAACAGAAATCCCAAGGCTGAGAGGTGTGACGTCGAATAAGACTAAGTTTATGGACTCATCATTCAAGACTGCTGCTTGCACCGCTGCACCATATGCAACGGCTTCGTCGGGATTTACACTATTGCAAAGCTTCTTGTCGTCAAAGAATTGTTTCAATAACTCCTGGACCTTTGGAATACGAGACGAGCCTCCTATCAGGACAACTTCGTCTATTTGATGCTTCTCCATCTTGGCATCTTCTAGACAGTTTTTCACGATTTCCAGGCACTTTTGAAACAAATCTTGATTGAGGTCTTCGAACTTAGCTCTCCTAATCTTTATATGAAAATCTTGACCCTCGTAAAGAGAGTCAATGTCAATAACAGTCTCTATCGCTGAAGACAAACTTCTTTTTGCCCTTTCGCATTCTGAACGAAGTCTTCGAAGGGCTCTGGCATTTGTCACCAAATCCAGTTTATACTTTCTATTGAACTGTTGAACACAATAATTGAGCATCCTGTTGTCAAAATCTTCACCTCCCAAATGCGTGTCCCCTGCAACAGCTTTAACCTTAATCTTACCTCTTTCAACGTTAAGAACAGACACATCAAACGTGCCTCCACCCAAGTCAAAGATGAGAATATTTTTCTTTTGGGTATTTACAGCACCTAAACCATAGGTTATTGCTGCCGCCGTGGGTTCATTGATAATTCGCTTCACGTTAAGGCCCGCAATCTTGCCAGCATCTGTCGTTGCTCTCCTCTGGGAATTGTTAAAATAGGCAGGCACAGTAATGACAGCACTTTTCACATCACAGTTAAGATATTGTTCAGCAATCAGCTTCATCTTCATCAACACCATAGAGGAGATTTCTTCAGCTGCAAATAGCTTCTTTTTACCTTTATAAGACACTTCCACCATAGGCTTGTCATCCTTTCCCTTTACTACAGAGAAAGGCCAGAGTTTGATATCAGACTGAACACAAGGATCGGTGAATCGCCTTCCAATGAGTCGTTTGGCATCAAACACGGTGTTATGGGGATTAGATGAAATCTGGAACTTGGCGGCGTCTCCAACAAGTCTTTCCTCGGAGGTGAAGGCAACCATAGAGGGAGTAATTCTGTTGCCTTGATCATTGACAATGATTTCAACCCTGTCATGCTGCCATACTCCCACGCAACTGTAAGTTGTTCCCAAATCAATGCCTACGGCCTTATCTTTGCCCCTCCCAGCCATCTTTATTTTGTCCGACTATATAGGTGTCAGCTGAAAAGCTAGAAACAACCTTTATGACACAACAGGGTGTATCAGGGCCAAATAATGTGCCAAAGAAGCAAGTCTGGATATACTGCACTTAATTCAAAAGGAGACGAAAGTCATAAGCTATTGGAATAAAGTAAAGTGGAATTTTATTTAATGTGGACTTGCTAAAGTTATAGAACAGAGTAAAGTGCTTTTCTCTCAAGAAATATACCTACCCTCTCTCATAGGGGTGGGGGATGAATGTGCCTATATAGGTAGGTGTCTTACTATCAAAGATTGGACTAATAATTTAGTTTGGTGTCGAGTGAATTTATTTAATTTTTTTCAATTATTCTAAGATTATAATATAAATTGTTAATTGTTTGTTAGATAAAATTAATATACTTTATATATTTTTCTCCAACAGCCAAATCAAATAAATTACATGCGAGAAAAGACAACACTACCAGGCATGCAATGTACGTTCAACTAGTCAACATTTTACAATAATGTCGATAAGAACTTCTTTGATGTTCGACTAGATCGTTAAACAACGTAACAGCAAAAGAAATTAGCTTTCAATCATCCACCGAGAGCACAGAGTTGATATTTGGTTTTCCATATGAACTCCGCCTCCGAAGGTTTCCTCGTATTCAAATTTTTGTAGCTGAGTTCTTTCGTGGTAGGGGAAAGGATTTTACACTTGTGTATTTAAATAATTATATATTCATTAAGAGGAATCTGTGTGGGTTAACCAATATTGTTTAGCACTGCTATTATGGAAGCAATCTACGTTTCTTCATAATAGCACTACCAGTTTGTGTTAAATCTTTATAATAGCAGTATCAGTTTGTGTTAAATCTTTTGGAAAAGAAGTTTGGTAATGGATTAATATAAAGTGGTAATGGATAACTGAATTTTTTTTTTATATCAATTATATTGTATTTAAATTGTTTTGTTCCTGATAATAATTATATTGTATTTAAATTATTTTGTTCGTGATAGTAAAGATTAGAAGAGATTAAAAATTTAAAATCTTAGTTTTATTCCAAGATCGCAGGTGTTTTTGGATTTTTTGAGTTACCAATTTTCACTGAAAAAGATGACATTGATGCTCTAGAATGGTAATTGAAGTTTAGATCTCTATGTTCTAGTGATAGTTTTTGCGAATGCAAACTTTTCTATGTTTTAAGAGAGAAGTTTATGATCAGTGGGCAATTCTTGTTAAGGAAAGGAATTTGACCTGGGATGAAATGGTGCATGCATTCTTAAGTCAATGGAACCCATATAAAAAGATAGCTAGTTTGAAGGTCACCATCTTATATGAAAAAGATATAAAAAGCTTCAGAGGGAACTGAAAGAAATTAATAAATTTATAATAGAAGAAACAAATACAGATGACAATGTGCAAGTTCATGGTCAAATTTAGAAGGAAAAAGTTAAGCAACAAGGATCCAAGGAGAAGTAGGAAGCAATTATGGCAAGGGAACAAGTTGAAGAACCATTATAAAACTCAAAAGTTGAATTTAGAGTAGCAGCAATAATAGAATCTATGAAAGAAGCAACAACAAAATCCAAGGAAGCCTTATCAAAAGTGCACAAGGATGCACCAAAATAAATATATAAGAGAGAAGATTAAGAAGAAGAATTTAAAAAAAAAAATGTTATAGATATATCTATAACATATATATCTAAATTCTTCTTCATTTAGATATATATTTATATTTGACTATCTATACACAAGAGCAACATCTGTGGAACTTGGAAGCAGGCCTGAATTTGACTATCAGGCCATTATACCAATAAATTGATCTGACTGATATACCAATAGATCCATCACCTGCAATCTACTAAGCCTGAACGAGACGCTTCTTACCCCATTAGGGGTGTTAGCAGCCAGAACCTTCTCCGTTGAATAAAAAGCCAAGAGCTTCTTCAAAGCATTGAAAAAGGAAGATAAAAATGCCCAACCTTCTTTCCACTAATTATAACTATGATTTGAATTTTTTTTAAAATGTGACATATCTGCACACAAACACGCTACTGTGTTTGTGTATGAGCAGGAATCCAAGGAAAATTGACTGCAATTTTTCAAGCTAACAAAAGGGTCACAAGAATTTCAATATTTTAAATCAAGTGGGTAAATGCTCTACTCTGATTTGTAGAAACAAATGAAATAAGTTTTGAGGGTTCTTTTTCAAGCATACTAACAGCTTTGAAGAAAATACTTTGCAAGATCAAGTCCACTGAGTACACAAGAGTCCTAAATAAACAAGCTTGACTTTCATCTGAGTATCACCGTTGAGAGAAGGCTATTGAGCTAAAATCCAGTTAGCATTAACAGAAACCATACAAGCACAGTTATTATGAAAGCAGATTATTAAGCATGCCTCACTCTTTATTAATAGAAAATTACCAACAAATATAACAAAGATGGGAAAACTTATGTTTACCTCAAGGAGGTGGCCCATAACACCACACCAAAAAGGCACATTCAAGTGTGAACAATGGTTTAAAAACTTAAGAGTATGATCGAAGTTTAGCACACTTTGCTATAAAAAGCAGCCATGACATCACCCAGATTTTACCAAAGTATGGGAGAATTTTTTGGCAATTCCAGGAGCTAAAATGTAATCTGAAACAGTGTATGAAAGTGTTGAAAGTCGACCCAAAAAACAAAATACAATGCAGCAGAAATAAACCAAAAATGAATAACAATTGAAAGACCAAAGCACCCAATGATCTGAGAAGAAATTGATCGATGTTATATATACAGTCTTTCCTTAAATTCACAAAAGTGATACCAACAATCAAAAGAAAAGGAATTTAGTACTGAAGAAATCCATTGGATAGTAAAAAACACCGATAAACTCGAGGAAAATTGTTCATTGTGTTTATTTTCGGATTAGATTGCATTTAAAAGTTATTTGATCATCATTTCATGACATACTCCATGATCCTTAATCAAAACAGAGGTTGGGAACACAATGAACAAACAAAAAAACTGCAAAAACCTAAGAAACCTTGTAGTGGAGATGGGGACAATATATGCTAAGTAAAGTAGTAATGCTCTCCAAAATAACACTGGTAAGGGTCACAAGTGCATTACATCAACAAATTGATTCTTTTGTTAAAAAAATACTTTACAGTTATCAATGCATAATAGATAACTGTGTCTATGAACTGTTATCTCCACCTTCATATAATTTCCTTGGCTCTGCACTTGAAGTTCTAAAAAACATGAATTTTGTTTCAGTCCATAATATTCAAAAGTCACCTCTTCCAAAAAAAAACTTTAAACATAAGAAAGCAAACTAACATAGATGACTTTACTGTTCCAAATATCAATAGCCTACAATATAATGAAAGCTGGAACAGAACAATGTGAATGAACTAACATCTATGTCAAAAGTTATTCTCAGTTGATTCAGATTTAAATTTCCAACCTTTGCAGAGTTGTCACCAGACATGTTCTGCAAGTCCCTGCCCTGTAAAATTGAGTGCCAAACCACTGTGGAAAGTATCTACTAAAATTAACAGTCATAACACATGGAAGAAGATGGCAAAAAATGTTGGATAGGTATCAAAGGACAGAAATAAACGAATCTCAATATGAAGAAATACATAAACATAGTTAAAGTACCTATCATGCAAGGCCACCACCACACCATCATGAGACTGAGATACATCGATTTCCATACAGTCCACTTGAGAGCAAATTATCAAATGATATGCTGTCATCTATTCTCCAGAAACACGTAAAATTGGTTTTGGTTTAACTTTTGTATTTGCAAAGACAATATGCAGTCAACAAGAAATTGTTCAACAAATCCCAAATAGCCAAAAAGGGGCCAAGCCCAAATTTGCTGTCTGTTAAGAACAGGATGAACAACTCTAGCCCAAGCACACTTTTTTTTGATCATGGAGAGAACTGTGTACACATTTTTTTACCTGTTTCTGTATTTTGTCATCTTATTTTTTCTTTGAATCAGTGTTTCCATCAGCAAGAAGAGACAAGACATTAAGAGGCCGCATAAAACTGCCTATCATTCCCACAGCATCAAGCTCTTGCAAACAAATTGTTACCCTCTTGCTTATACATTTTTGTGACGGCTCCTATATAGCCATGTCAACTGTCTTTAATTTTATTAGCATAGGCAGGCCCTAGGATTACATAATTGGCCCTTAAGCATTAGGGTTAGGATTAATGATTGATTTAATCTATAAATAGGAAGAGTTAGACAGTAGTTGAGATTATCTTTCATATTCAAATCTTAGTCATGTCTGCTGCGCATATGAGACTTCGCCCTCTCCAAGTGGTTATGAGACTTCACCCTCTCTAAGTGGCTAAGGATTTGCTTTGATTTGAATCTAGAATTTGATTATTACATATTTGATTTTCTAGTAATTGGACCTTAATTATTATTATCATTTAGGTAATGTTATTTGCACATTATTGGATTGCTATTGCTATTGCTATAATTCTCGAAGTTGTTTCATAACAAGTGGTATCAAAGCTTCGATCTTGACTCCTTGTGGGTGGCATGCAAACCATTCCAATTGCCAAATATTACTGGGGCTTGTTTCCTGATAATTTTTTCGTAAATTTTTTTCAATCCATCTTCTAGTGCAATTATCTTCTAGAATATTGTGAGTTCGCTATTGTTGCTTCTTTTTCTCAAACCCAAATAGAAATAAATAAATGAAAAAAGGGACCCTTGTGAGAGACCTCTACCATTGCAATTATCTCTTCAAGACAACCAAAATAAGAGGTATCTCCAACACTTTTTTGAGAGGCAAGTGTCTCGAGACCCTTGCAAGAGACTTATCTCTTTGCGATTATCTCTTCAACCTAATGTATTTTTCACAACACATTTTTTAGTAGCATTCCAAGTAATTTTTGGGTTTTTTAATTGCCCCTAGTGTATGAAAGAACCTGCTACCACTACTGGTTTGCTACAAGTCAACGATCAATTATAGCATATTGTTCATTCAAAGGATGTGCGTATGAGTAGGAAGAAGTGTCAACAAAAAATCTTGGTAAGCATCACAACACTACCCCAAATATCAATACTTTTGACCAACATATTCTTTCTTCCTTAAATGTCATGGCTTCACCTCCTACCAACACCTCAAGTTCTTCCTTTCCTCCCAATAACCCTCCCTAGTTCACTCCTCTAGCTACCCCTCCAATTGGTAATCCTCTTCCTAGTACTATTGAGTCATTGACCCTGATCTTTGTGCATATCTTTTAAATCAAGAACAAGAAATTACTTTCATTGTCAAGTCCTTGAATAATCAAGATTGTCTCAAATTTGTTTCATAACAAATTTCAACTTTTGGCATAATTCAAGGGACTTTGATATCTACCTAAGACCATAGAAGATAATGAATATAGATCTAAGGTAAAATACATGTAGTAAGTGATACAATAGATTACATGAAAATCACTTCTATGAGATCAAACAAACATGATATAAATATAAATGTGATACCAGAAAGGACGCCACTTGCATTATCGGTGATGTGACCCGGGTTCAATCCCCATGGTGGATGTGTATAAGAAGTATTCCTCAAAAAAAAAAAAAAAAAAAACTTGTGTGAGCAATATATAAAGCATAGTAGCAAAAATTGGCAAAACTCATCAATTTTTCCAACTCTTATTCCAAGTCGGCTTTATCAAGTGACTCAAGATCAAGACTCAGATTTTTTCAAAAAAACACAAAAAAATCAAGAAAGGCAATATTTAAAAAAAAATGGACAACACAAAACAAAGCTAGGAAATGCGATAAAAAGGTTTGTTTTTTTCATTTTGCTTATTGAAAACTAGAGAGAGAGCTATGCCTACCTGCTACCACACCAAACAAAACACTAAAGTACATCTTAAAAACAAACTTTTTGCAATTTGAAGGAATCTAGCAAACACCAATCTAGACTTATGGTGGGAAGACTTTGGTGCATATACGCCCAATCTACACGTTTCGCCATCAATGTTTTATCTCAACCATGCAATGCTTGAAGTTGTGAGTGCAATTGAAGTATGTTTGAGCACACACAGTCCAAGAAACGCAATAGCTTACACAAGAAAAGTTGAATGATCTTGTGTTTGTTCATTACAACCTTCACCTCCACCATAAAAAATTATAGGAACAAGTAACAAGGCCATTGACCTAGACAAGATTGATCCATCATCTGAATGGATCACAAAGCCATAGCAGGAGCAGCAGCAAGAGCCTCTTTTTTGCATAGATGTGTTAATTCATTCTGATATGCATTAAAGAAAACATTTTTTCAATGAAAATTGCAATTTCTTCAAGTTTTTTTTGGCTAATTTTTTGCCAAGTTTTTGCCAAGTCCCAAATTTTTCCAACTCTTTTGCCTTGTCAGTTCCAATTTTCTTGACTATGATATAAAGTACTTTCAGTTTGCCAAATATTTCTCAGCTAACACAATTTCATGGTATTTTTTCTTTGGCCTAGCTATTGAAGTATGGGTAATCTGACCTCATTAGGCCAAGGCTAGAAGTGTTAGAAAGTGTTTATGGACACTATTAATGTAGCCTACAAGCAAGTGTTTATGCAAGCCTATGGGCATTTTTCATGTAAGCCTATGGGCATCATCTATGTAAACATTCGACCATCACTTATATAAGCTTATTGGCATCGTCTATGTAAGCATTCGACCATCACTTATGTAAGCCTACAAACATCTTAATGTAAGCCAAAGGGAACTTCTAATATATTCACCCTTAGTAAGCCAAAGGGAACTTCTAATATATTCACCCGTAGTGATATTGATTAAACCACTTTTATTGTTAACCTTGATTAAAGTTTTAATACATTTATTATAATGTAATTTAACCTTCAAGTCATGTCAGCTTGAAGTTAATATTTATATGGAGATTTGGTATCATTATAAATACCCTACAATGACTGATCTATTATATCAATGTGTGATAAATATGAAGATATTGTGGGGTGCCTATGGTCTAAGGTTGTAGGTAAGTCTACAAGCATCTTCATAAAGCCTAAAGTCACTTTTAATGTATTCACCCTTAATGATATTGGTTAAATAACCTTGATTAAAGGGTTTTTAATACATTTATTATATTGTAATTTAACCTTCAACTCAAGTTGTAGGTTAATATTTAATTGAAGATGTGGTATCACTATAAATACCCTCAAATGACTGATCTATCATATCAATGTGTATGATATGTGAAAATATTATGGGATGCCTCTAGCACCCACCCCTTATTCATTCGCTCGCATGCTAGTTTTAATTTGCTCTTACATATTTTCTGCATATGATCATGGTAAATATATGTTTTAGAATGTTTCTAGAAAGTATTGTGATTTCAATACTAGCATTATTGGGTTTGATTAATGATTTAGACGGTTTATATGCAAGTGCTGCTCAAGCCAAACACTACTGGTCTTGTATTTTTTTATTGTATGCCAAGCGCTAGAGTGGCCATTATAAAGTTATATATGTTACAAAGATTACTATATTACCATCAAGAGGACAATTGACAGTCACCATACGCTCAATAATGCTTGTCCCATGGGAAACAGCTATACACAGCCATTTGCAAATACTCATTCTAATACTTGTGTTTTTTGGTTATAACAAGGTACTGTAAACAACATTAAGAAGCCAATCTCCACAAACTTCCCTACACTCAAGATGTCACGGTACTCCGAATTGAACATAATACTAACATGCATCGGGTAGCAGATGGCTCACCATTGCAATGACAAAAGAATCATGCTGAGGCAAATTATCCCACCTTCAAAATAACTAACATCAACATCACAAATTAATTCCCAAACTTATGGAAGAAGAGTGACCACTTACTCCGAGACAGACATTACTCCGAGACAGACATCAGACTGACTTTAAGTCCACTATTTTGCAATGCATATCTACATCTGAACAAATGGATGTCAGCTGGGTGACAACACCAATGCCATTAGAACCATATAGCAGCAAATTTACCTAAATCAACAGTACAAACCAATTCTTACAGTCATG
Source organism: Wollemia nobilis (assembly GCA_028583015.1). NCBI lineage: Eukaryota > Viridiplantae > Streptophyta > Pinopsida > Araucariales > Araucariaceae > Wollemia > Wollemia nobilis. The sequence continues at coordinate 512,757 of JAQPPZ010017176.1, read as the reverse complement.
GAAAAGCACCCACACCCTTTCAGCCGCTCTAAAGCCCTACAAACATTCACAAGTCTAAAGCCCTATAAACATTCACAACGATCTCAATATTTCCCCATGTATCACCATCAGATCAATCAAAAGCTAAACCCAACCCCAAAATCAAACTTCCACTCATAACCAAATTTCCTACTATCAAAGTAAAACCCCACTTCTACCCATAACCAAATTTTCCACCATCAAAGTACAGACACTTTCACTTCCAAAAACCTTCTGACAAAGGTTCGTATACCGTCAAGCACCACAAACATCAAACCTAAATACCCCTAAATTCTCTATGCCACAACAATCATAAGGTTTTCCTTGAAAAGGCTTTAAATGTCTGAGAAGGACGGAAAATATAAACCCATAAACCCTTCAGTTCACTTCCCATCACTTCCTCAAACTTTGGCATCCATTGCTAGAAATCCAAACAAACTTTGAAATTCGAAGCAAATGATTCTGAAGTTTATCTGAATACGAATTCAAATATTTATTTAACAAAAAAAATTAGAACAACACGTAAAATGCAGCAAATAAAATTAAAAATAAAAAACAATGTACACAAAATCAGAAAAGAGAACATACAAATTTGTATATAACTGGACTTAAAAGTTGAATCTGTAAGGCGTAGCAAACCAACCCTCCAATTATAGCATCTGTTGGTGCGGGCAGGACGTCTCCTAAGCGAGTTTGAGGGACACAACTCCTAAATAATTTTGATCTCGTCGTCCAAAAGGTTTTTGGCTTTATAAAAAAATTATATAGCACCTGCAGAGTGCATCTTTATTTACACAGTATAAACCTCCTTTTTATTCTGCATCTATGTCAACCTTTTACCGCCAATTTTTCCCCTCTCTAGAACATATAGATTTCAATTTAATAAAATATTTTTTTAATATTTTATTTTATTTTTTAAGTAACAGGCTATAATTTGAAGGCTAAATAAAGTAATAACAAACATTTACCTATTTAATTTCAATTTTACTTGAAAGAAACGCATCTGGAAACAATTAAGAGTATTTAGTTCGTAGATTATTTTGAGTTTGTTAGATCTTTATATTTTTAGTATTTTGTTTTTGGTGGTATAAATGTAGAGCCTTATATATATATATATATATAAGATAATATAAGTTTATACGTGGAGATATATATTTTAAAATTATTATTATAATAAAAATTTAAATTAATTATAGAAGTATATGTAATTTTTATTCGAGGTTATTTTATTTTATTTTTTTAGGATTTGAAGTTATTTAAAGTCATCTTTTTGAGAAGGGATTGCACTAAGTTAGTTGTGACCCATGAAGAGGTGGTTTGATCCCTAAAAATGAGAGCATTTTGAGCCTTCCAAATCCTCAAAATAGGTATCGAGGAGCAAGGAGTTTGGTAGATGCATGCTAGTTGGTTTTTTCTTACCTCTTTGATATATGATGAGATACTCATCATTGTCTGAAAGGAGGTAGGAGCAACAATTCAAGGAATGGTATTACTCAAAAGATATTGTCATACTTCTCTAGCATACACACATTGTATGAAAAGATGATCTCTACTTTCTTCAACTACCTTACAAAGGATACAACAATTTGGACCCACAATGCCTCTTTTTCTCAGGTCGTCAAAAGTGAGCTTTTGATCTTGGATCGTTATCTAATAGAAGAAATTAACTTTAGGAATTGCATTCTTGTGTCAAATATGTTTTCATCTAGGTATAGTTGGAAACTTAGAATCATGTACCCCTTGCTAACTGAATAGATACCTGAACCATTAATGTTGCCCCATATCAAATTGTCAATGCTATTGGGATCTAAAGGGAGCCTTCCCTCCATAGAAGATATGTAGGAGAGCCAGTCAGCATTCAAATCCCAAGGAATGTTCAACTCTTGCCTAGACTTAATATCGGAATAGTTTGAAAGTTAACCACTTGATTGAGAAAACATATGTTTTCTTTTTGGAGCTAGTCTTTTAGGTGATCAAAAAATTATGGCCTAAATTGACCTAAGATTTTATTTGCAAAGAGTTAAATTTTATCACCATTTCCAAGCATCTAAGACGACCGGTTAGAAATTAACACCATGTTATTTTCTAGGTTTCTCCAGATCTGAGTTTTCTTCATTAAAAGTTTGCAACTAAGACAACCATTTGACATGTAGCAATTGTATTTGTGGTATAAGAAGGAAACTCATCATTTATATTTGTCATAGATTGTTCTCTAGATGAGTTTAACTACCAAAGCCATTTGTCGATTCTACAAACACCTCATGCCAAGCCCCCATTATTTTTGCTCTTAGTTATTTGTTCCCACTTAACAAGGTGGAATTTTCTTTTGGCATCATGTTTTCCCCCTTCCCACATAAATTTCTTAGTGAGTTGCTTCATCTTGTTCATAACACTCTTGTACGCACTAATAATACTCATTTGATAGATGATGAGGGATGAGAGCATACATTTTATAAGCAAAACCCGTGTGTGAGGGGTTAACCAGATATTGGCCTAAGCTTTTATCTTGGCATTCATTTTACCTAGGATATTTTCCTAGTATTGATCTTTGGGAAGATTAATAGAGACAAACACTCCTAGGTAAAAAGGGATAGACTTGGACTTATCTTGTAACCCAAAATTCTAGAGATTTCTATAGCTTCCCTAAGATGGGAATGGGATAAATAAATAATAAACTTGTTATTATTCACCATGCAACCTATTGCAATAGAGTAAACTTTAAGAACTGAGGCAAATCTCCAAACAAAGGTGAATCTCTTCCTAAAAGAATGGTGTCATTTGCTAACTAGGCATGGTTTAGTTCCTTTCCATCTTGATAGGTGGGTATCTCAAGGAGATTCTTTTGTTATCTTTTAGGCTCCAAGGTTTGACCAAGAATCTCTATTGAGATGATATACCGATAAGATAAGAGGGGACACCCTTTCATTACATCATTGGAGAGTTTGAAAAAAATTGTTGCATTGTCATTGACCAAAGGGAAAATCTAGGGGCGGTTGATGCATTCCTCTATCCATCTTGCCATATTTTCGTCAAGTCCTATATTGCAAAGGGTGTCATGGATTGCATTGTAGTTTAGCCTATCAAAAACATTTGCCATATCCAATTTGATGCTCATGACCTTTCTATTACCCTACTTCTTGGATGAGGATGATTCCTTCTAAAATATTCCTACTTGGAACAAAGCCAATTTGCTCTTCTAAAATTAGATATGGATTAAGCTTTTCAGGCCTTTTGGATATTATTTTGGTAATAGTTTTGTAGGAAGTATTGCATAGCGAGATAGGCCTATATCTACCTATACTCACTGCTTTTGCAATCAAGGCTAGAAAGGAAAAATTAATCCCTCATGGATTCTATGATGTTGTCTTGAGTCTTCCACCATTTCTAAAAGATTATTTTTATGACCTCCAAAAAATCTTGGAATATTTTTCATTAAAACTATTAGGGCTAGGGGATTTATCTCTTCTCATGTTGAAGACGATCGTTTTTATCTCCTCCATTGTCATTATTTGTCATAGTATTTGTTTTGTTCTTGGAAAATAATTTGAGGAGTATTCACCAAGAGTTCATTTAATGCCTCTTTTCGGTTCACATTTTCCTCCTAATATAGCTATATAAAATGATTAGAATCATGTTCTTTAGTGTCCATTGATTCAAATATTTGTCCATCAATAATTAGGAGCTTTATTTGGTATTGAAATTTATTTTTTGTTGGGTTTTCTTGTAGAAGAATTTAGTGTTTCTATCTCTTGCGGAAAGCTACAATATTCTACATTTTAGTCTCCATGTGATTTATTTTTTGTGTATAAAATTAAGCAGTTGGTTAGAAACACTATTATCGAGAAACACTATGGAGTTTGAAAATTGATATGCTCAAAACAACAAACCATCAATATCCTTTCCTTTAAACTTGGGAAAGTCTAATTTGGGTATCTTAAATGGGTATCTATATCAAAAATATCATGATGGGTTTCTTTCTATTTAGTGGTTGAATTGCCACCTAATCCTCTAGTGTTAATATGCTGGAATACTTTTGGGATTTCCTTTAAATGATCTTCAACCTCTAGAAATTTTTATCCAATCACTATTTTGACTTTAATTTGGTTAGTTTTCATAATCTGCATGTGATGTTTCATCTGTTTAAGTTTTTGTGTAATGTGGGACAATTGGCTATGTGGGTTACTAAGTGTGTGATTTAGTTGTTCCATATATTGGCTTTGTTCCAACTCCTTAATTGCTCCTTAAGTCTTTTCAACCATATATTTGTGATTTGGACCACCCCAACTAACTTACTAAAAATAGAAGGGTTGTTCCAAGGGTTACTATTTTTAGTAATGGTACAAAAACGTGTTTGGGTGCTATATATCAAAATGATAAACTTGAAAATACAAATACAATGGACTAGGATTCAAATGATATTTTTTGGCACCCCAAAAAAGTGCACGTGTGCTATACACCAAAACAATCAGCTCAATGAGACGATTGCAATTGGCTATGTACAACGTTTTTTGACAACTACCTAGTTTGACAATGGCTTTGTTTGATATTATCCCTAATGGTTACTTGCAACTACCCTATCTGAGACTATTTAGAGTATTACTAACAATATCCTTGCCTACTACGAATTCCAACTATTATTGACAAGCATTGTCTAACACTATTACTGATTATTACTAACAACTATCTCGATAGATTATATTTTAACTATTAATGATAACTGTTTGACATTGATAACTACCCTAACAATTTCCCTATCTAAATATTTTCTTGACTATTGCTAACCCCATCAGTTTCTTCTTCAACCAAGATTTCTTTCAATGTGGTCAAATTCATGTTAGGTGTAGTCTTTGTAGTATGCTCAATTTTATGGTTAGGGTTTTGGAGGTGTAACCTATGACTGTAACAGGGTAACACTAAGCCAAGGTGTGTGCACTATCCATAGCCCTCTATTATAACACAATGATGAACAATAATGATCAGACTAATATTTTAGGCAACTACTCAAAGAGGGTTCCACACATACCCTTGAGCTTGTCCACCTCTTTAATAATACAGGAGGGTAATCTTCTTGAGTGTCGTGCTCAGTACATTAAAGATATATATGATCAAAAATATTCCTACGGCTAAAGGTTTCTCCTAATCTTAGGTGGGGTCTCCCAATATACCCAAATATACATGGGAGCTCAAGTCTGTATACGGGTGTTGTCTGAAATATGGGTATTGAAGCATGCTCACCCCTCACTTCACTAAATTATTTATAGGTAATCTAACTTAACCAATAATGACAAATCCTTCATGATATTTTAAAACCCCCAACACAGTGTTTCTAACCTACTAAACTAAAAATAGGAAGAAAAAATTCAAAATTTTCTCTTTTTTAATAGGAAAATAAACAAAAAAATGAGAATACAAAAAGTTTATACCTAACAAGTTGAAATGGAAAAATACGAAATTTTTACACTGTAGTGAAATGCAACCTTAGAAAGTGCTCTGATACCACTTGTTATGAACCTTATAGTAAAATAAAAATACATCCACATAATATTGCAATCATAACAAACAATACTAGAAATTAACAACATTGCAAGATGAAATGGTAAAGCAAGAGATTATATTGCAGGAAACAAGAACACAATACAAAATCATAGGTCTCTTCAAGGAATAAACCTCCTTAGAAGCAGAGCTTCAATACAAAATATTAGAGATTTTGTATTTTATGCCCTCTTATCTTTTCAAATAATCTTCATAACCCGAACTATAACGCTTAAGGGTCAACTTCACATGCGAGTGTCCACTTGAGCTAAAATCTTCTACCAAACAACAATTACATATTTTATTATAGTTACATTAAATGACCCTACTTGTCTAGGTATCTCAAATGCCACATACACATTACAAAATATTATTAAGATAAGGTCTCCACGTTAGGAAGGAGATAATTACATAATAAGGTTAGGATGGGGTCTTAATAGATAATTGAGAGATATTACAACCATGCATCTTATAAATTTTAAATACATTTTGAACATGATCACCATAATTATATCTTTAACAATGGCTTCAAGGATGCTGAGCAGCTGCTACCGCTAGGGACAATTTTGGGGATGTGCTCTAGGATGGGTCTTAGGATCTTTTGTAAGCCTGTAATTTATAGGTGTTTGGTTTTATGGTGGGTTTTTTCTTGTTTGGGCATGTTACCCTTTCCTTTTCTTGTTTCATATTTCCAGCATGACTATGTGTTGTGTTTGTAACAAGGTTCCGAAATCCTTTCAAAATACATTTTAGTAAAATATTTTACTTCAAAAAAAAAAAACTTATGAATTTGTCTCTATGCTTTTATTACACTATGAATTTAGAGTTTTAGTAGGCACTTCTTCCTTTATAGTATGATTTAATTGCATATCACCATCTTAAAGTTTATCTCAAACATCTAGCTTCTCCTCTATTGTTTATCTTGTATACTTAAAAATTAGCTGTGCATTTGCTTATTTTATCAAGGACAAAATAATCTTGTGATGTTTTCTTGTGTCAACATTCCAACTTGTCGTTTTTATATAGATAGAAAACATTCATCTATCTGACCCATACTTTATGTAGAATACACACTAAAATTATCTTTTATTTAATAATTTCTAATTTCAATCTCTCAAAAATGTTGTTCAAAGTTCCATAATATAAAAATATGTTAAAAATTTAATTTTGTATTAAATAAATAAATTATATGAATGTAAATGCAACATATCACCATGAATATATAAAAATATAGTTTTAAACTCTATTGAATAAGTAAAGTAATGCAAAGAATAACATACTTACACTTTATTCTTTTGTTGTCTTGCTTTGTAATCTAGATTGCTTTAAAAAATGATAATCAAGTCCTCTAACATAAAAATATATTTAAAAAAAAAATTAAAGAAGGCCTCTCCATTTACTTTTTATTAAATAAAAAATATATAAATAAAAGATGCCCTCCCTTTCACTCTCTAAAATTGGAGAGATGAAACAAATGGAATACATCCTCACATTTTATATATTGAACATATTCTCACATTTTATATATTGAACATATTGAAAAGAAGGAAAGCATCCCCTTTCATCCTCTATAAAATGGAGATAATAAAAGGCCTCCATGTTATTCTTTATAAACTACTTTTGTTGTCTAAATAAAATAATGAGATGGGGATAAGCAGGGGTTTTTCTTTTCAATCCTCATAGATTGAAGACATGGGAAAGAAAAGGCATCTCATTTCACGCTCTTCATTTTTATTTTTTATAAATTGAAGATATAAAAAAAGAAGGTGGGTTTCTTTCACTATTTAAAAGTTAGAAATATATATTTGTACTCTTTACATAAAATAAAGAGATTATGAGAATGGGGACCTCCCATTTGGGTCTCCATAAATTGAAGAGATGGGAAAAAAGGATTACCTTCACTCTTTATATATTGGACATATTTGAGAAGAAGAGATACCTGTTTCCTTCTCTATAATAAAAAAATAAAAAATTAGACATAAATTAAAGGGTTAGGGAGAAGAAAATGCATGCTCTTTCACTTGCTACATATTTAATAGATTGGATAAGGGAGGAATTTTTTTTTGTCTTTATAAATTGAAGATATTATGGAGAAGCAAAGGCCTTCCTTTCATTTTCTACACATTAGAGCCAATAAAGAGATTGAAAGGAGGCCTCCACTTTTAGTCTATAAATTAAAGGTATAAAGAGAAGGAGAAAAATTCCTTTATTTTATTATAAATAAGAAATCTCTACTTTCACTCTCTACATAAAATGAAAATATGGCAAGGAGGAAGACCTCCCTTTCACTCTCCATAAATTAAGAGCTAAACGAAGAGAAGAGATCTCATTTCACTCTTTATTAATTGAAAAGGGATCTAGAGGCATTGATTTAGATTATGTTTCGTAAGAAAAATAAAATAAACTTATAACATAAACTTTTAAAAGTATATTTATATGTATTTGTATTTAAAACATTAAAAATATTATCGGGAGTAAGTGCAACAATGAGTGCAAGAGTGATTCAAGTGTAAGTGCGATAGCGAGTGCGAGAACAATTTGGGAGTAAGTGCAACATCGAGTGCGAGCGCAATTCGAGAGTGAGTGCAGCCAGAAGCAACTGTAAGTGTAGCCAAAAGCAAGAGTGAGTAAGTGCAGCCAAAAGTAAGTTCGAGTGCAAGCCAAAAGCAAATGAGATCCAAGAGAAAGTGTGAACAAAGAGGGAGTGTGAGCCAAGATTCAATCATAGAAGAAGAGCAACGATTTCATCCGGAGTGCATCAATACTTCAAACCCTTATCATGCATGCTTGGAATATTGTTTGCAAAAAAATATTGAATCCAAGGAATATAAAAAAAAAAAGAGACAAGGGCAATTGTGAGTTTTTGGAAGTTCAAAATTGGATCAAGTGGAAGTGGGGATTGAATTCAAATTATTCTGTGACTTTTCTTCCTAAAGATTTTTCCCTCATCATCTTTTATAGTTTAGAAATTAGGGATACAATAATGGTTGGTGGTCCATGGTTTAGTTGAAGAGATGCACTTTATTTGAGACCATGGAATACACAAATTATTAAGTAGCTTCCAATGTGGGTTAGGCTTTTTGTACTTACATATTAGCTTATAAATAAAAATATTTTGAAGAATATTGGAAATACCATAGGGGAATTCATCAAGGAAGGACCAATCACTAAGGAGCGAAAGCATGCTATATATACTCGAATATGTGTTGCTATGGATATTTTAAAACATTTGCCACAATCTATTAAGATTAAATATGAATCAAGAGAATATGATCAATAAGTAGATTATGAAATTATTGCATTTTCTTGCCACAATTATTTTGAGATTGGACACATGCCAAAAGTTTACAAAGTGAAAACTATGAAGAAAGAGATAAAAAATTCTAGCCATGAGATAAACTTCAAGATGAAGCAAAAAAATCATACAATAATAGAAGCTAGATCAAATCAAGGATATTCCACTCCAAAAGAAGAGGTAAATGAAGCCTATATACAATATCATTTGACAAGTTCAGAAGAAATTAAAGGTGCAAAAGAAGATGTGGAGATAAATCCTAAAACAAAGACAAAAAAATAGGTCAAGTTTATTCGAGGTAAATCATCTTCATTTTTCTCAAGTAGTTTTAAATCCTCTTTAAGTAATAAAAGTGAAAGTGGTGAAGATGTTATCCCTTGCACTTTAAGGTTTTAAGAGAAAAATAATAAAGAATTGAGGTTGGATCAAACCCATAATAATTTAGGGTTTTTAGGGAAAAATAAGAAGGTAATTTCTACATAAGAGTATCCTTACACTTTAGGGTTTCTAGGGCAACATAAAAAATATTGTGTTTTTAAGGTTATTCCTTGCACTTCAGATGCTCCAAAACAAGAAAAACCTAAATATGATAAGTCTTACTATGAGCAGTGTGAGAAGATTGAAGAGATTGACGAAGATGAAAGTACTATTGGAAATGAATAAAAAAAAGAGGAAGATCGAAGAAGTAAAAACAAAGAGAAAAAGAAACAAAAAGGGATATTGATATGGGAAAATAAAAGCAAATATAAGTGTTGACAAGAAGTAGGGCTAAACCCACAAAAAAAATAACAATGAAAATAATATATTAGAATATTAGGGGAAGTAAGAACCCTAAAAGAGGTATTAAGAAATTTTGAGGTTGTTATAGACAAGATATTTTTGGATATAGAAGCTGGACAACAAATATGTTAACCATTCGCAGTGTTGAATTTCATCTTGATATAAAAGGAGTTGATTGTGGAAATGTAACAATTTGAGGAAGATGAAGAATATCTTTGATAAAAAGACAAAGTTAGAAATGTAACAAAAACAATGTAATATTTTGTTTTCGTACCAATAAAATCTACACATAACTTATTAATATAGATAATATATAATTTAAAATATAAACATTATTTTTATTTTTATTTTTTTAATTTAAAATATAAACATTATATTTATATTAATGTATATTTATAACGTAATTTAATTAATTAATTAATTAATTATTTTTTTTTGATGAGGAACCGTTTATATAAAACATGTCCGCAACATGTGAGGGGAGAGATTTGAACCCGGGTCTCTCGATAACTGGAGAGTTTTAACTACCCACTTGCTCTCCAACTCCTCTACATGCGCGGATAATTTATTTATTTTTTGAATAATAATTCTTATAAACATCGCCATGGGGATTGAACCATGCACATCACCGATAATGCAAGTGGCATCCTTGTGGGTAATTTAAAATATTTTATGAATCCGCTCATGTAGAGGAGTTGGAGAGCAAGTGAGTAGTTAAAACTCTCTAGTTATCGAGAGGCCCAGGTTCAAATCTCTCCCCTCACATGTTGCAGATATGTTGTATATAAAAGGTTCCTCATTAAAAATATATATATTTTATGAAATTATATTTATATTAATTTATGTTTAAAACATTTAACATTATTATATTTTAAATTTCATAATTAAGTTTTGGATTTTCATACAAGAGGCCTAAGTTCAAACCCAGGTACCTAGGAACCACACCCTTTTAAAACTCATGGTTTACCTTAAAATTTTGATCAAATGACATTAGCTCAACTAATTAGATTCCTCAACATTCGAGGAGACCACCAATAATACATAAATAATATCCAAGCTTTGTTATAATACCACTACATAACAATAATGTAATAAAAATAAAACATATTTCAAACCAATTAAAAAAATCATAATTACAAATTTAAAATATAAAACATAATATTATAAAAAATTAATAATATAAAAAATTTAATTATTAAACGTGTATTGATGTTAATTTTAATTACTACCACTTACATTATTTGGAATTGTACCAAGTTTCTTAAATTAAAAAATTATTATATAAAAATTATAGTATTCTATTAAAAAAATATTAGATTTGAAATTATTATGTCATTTGCCTTTTTCTAAATCATTATAATTCTTCTTTTCCTTACTTTCATTGTAAATGTCTCTCAACATAATTACCACCTATTTTGTTTATATTAATAATAAGTAATTACTTCACATCAATTTTAAGAATTCCATTTAAATTGTTCCACTGGTATTAATAATAAATAATTACACCATATCAATTTTAAGAACTCCATTTAAATTGCCCTAGTGGTAACTGGCCGACAGGCAGTTGTCCTAGAAACTAAGATGATGGTTGTTTCTTAAGTGATTTTGTGTTCAAACCCCTTAACTAAGATGATGGTTGTTTCTTAAGTGATTTTGTGTTCAAACAACTTAAGGGTAGTTGTTGATTAATTTATAAACGTTTTCCTAAAAAAAAAAATTAAGAATTCCATTTAAATTTAGGTTCATTTTAAAACTTTATCCATATAAAAAATAAAAGACATATCCACATTTATTTTAAAACTCTTCTCATATCCATATGAAAAATAGAGAACATATCTACATTTATTTTAAAAACTTTTAGCCATATCAATATAAAAATTCTTATCATATTTACATTCATAATAAAAATAAAATTCTTATCATATTTACATTCATAATAAAAATAAAATTATGGTAACACCTAAAGGTTAGGTGGATTGTTAACTATTGTGTGGTCAGATCTATATATATATTTTTAGAAATACTTCTTATAATAAGACCCTCTTAACCCCCAAGAGCTAGGTAGATTGGTAATTGCCTATCTCACGAAACATTTACCCAAAAAAGACTTAGGTTCAAACCTTATGGTGTGTATGCTTACAAAAGTAATAATATGCTTAAATCCTCTAAATACGTGTCAGACCAAAAACATATAAATTTGCTAAAAAAAACCATGAATTCAATTCCCACAACGAAAAATATATATATAACCTCCTAATTTTCACAAGGCTACTCTCCTTTCCATTTTGTAAAAAAAAAAAATTAAAAAACCTCTTTACAAGCCTACTCTCGTTTTCATTTTGTACTCTCGTTTCCATTTTGTAAACTTCCAACGACAATGAAATGAGTAATAAAAATATCGAATCCACTATAATTTTAACAGCTTCCATCCACATTTGTTGGAAAATTCCCACACGAGTAATTGCAAATATCATGTCCACAACGACGTTGAAATACTCACTTATTTCAATTTAAGAACCCTAATTGATATCAATATAATTTAAAAAAATAATATTGAGATTAAATTTAAAAGACTACCACCTATTTTAATTTGAAAAATCTCTTTGATATTTACATAAACAAAAGTTATGTTCACATTAATTTTTAAATATTTTATTTGTATAAATTTAAAAAATTGTGTCTATTAATAAACACCCACCTATTTGTACTTTATAATAATATTATATATATTTTTAAAATATTTTAAATAATATTAATGATGTTTTAAAATCAATTTAAAAAAAATTAAATACTATGTTTAATAGAAGAATTAAAGATACCATTCATTAAATAAGCTTGTAATTTTAATCACAATGTTTTTATGATGTTTACTTCAAGAAAGATACATTAAATCAATAAAATGGTATCATTATTATATAAATATGAAACTCTATACCCTTAAAAAATATATTGTCCATCTCTTTATCCTAAATTAAAGGAAACTAGTGGGAATGTATAACAATTCAAAATTTCAATTATAATTCAAACATCAAATTAAAATATATTATTACTAAATTAATTTTAAATATGCATTCTTCTAATCATATAAATTTAAAAAAAATAATATATCATATATAAAAAATCCTTTTATTTATACTTAAGGTAAATTTAATATTTAATTATATTTTATGATCTATATGCATTATCTATCTATATGTGTTTGTGTTTGTGTTTTGTATAGAGTAGAAGACATAGTATGTAAAGAATGTATTGCTTGTTGACTATTTTGTTGTATTCTTTTATTCTTTATCTTTTATTTTATGGAACTCTCTTATGCATGAATATAAACTTTGTATTACTTTGATTTGGTTTATATAGTATATATGATTCAAATTAGCAAATGACATTTTCAATTTTCAATTATTTTTTTGGTAATTATTTTAATAGATTAACAGTGGGTTTTGATAGAGGATCCCAAAACCTTATGTACAAAATTAGCCATACTTCTAATGATGTATCATGCCTCCTGGCTGGAAATATAAGCCTAATTGCAAGAAAAGCAAACCCTAGACTAGTTGCCCTAAGGCTACAAAAAGGGCATTTAAGCCTGATTAACCATATAACGAAACGAAAAATAACCGAGAAAACAACAAGTAAAAGTCGAAGAAACTGGAACATGGAGAGCGGAAGCAAAAACAACCAAACACCAAAAACTACTAATCTTGATCCTCCTGATCCTCCGAATTTTGACGCTTCTGGCCCTGCTTCAGAATTTTAATCATGGAATTGACGGTAGTGAGAATGGTTGAAGCCAGGTCCAGAAGGGATTTACTAGGAGGAATCTCCCTATCACTCTCAGTGTCCGACGAAATCTACTGCGAAAGGACGTCTTTCTCCTCCTTTCTGACTTTCTTCAGACGCTGGGAGGATCTGCCAGGGGTGGAGGATTTGCCACCAATACTGCGTTTTGGCCGAGAAGGAAAGGTGTTGCTGTAAGGGGAAGGTTTGTCAGTGCTGGGAGGGTTGTTTTTGAAGGGGCTGGAGGCTTGGCCCTGCGCAAGAGAGGACACATTATCGGGGGCTTAGGAATTCAAGGGGTTGAAAACCTGAGGAGAAGGGCACATGGCCAGGGCATGCCTGTAGATGACTGCCATGAGGCCTTGATGGGTGGGAGGGGATGACGATTTCCTACTCTTTTCAATGGCAAGGCCAAGGGAGTGCGTAAGGTAATCGAGATAGCTCACTTGCTTGGCATCACGAAGGTGGTTATAAAATCTAATGTGGAAGCTGCGGAGAGGCTTCTCGGGATCATCACATGTAATATATTGCATGATGGGAATCATGGCAGACCTGTATGGTTCAGGGAGGGCTGATCGAAGGAGGCACGACTTGTCCCATCCGAGGTTTTTCCCCTTATCAGGGAACTCCTCCAGCTCCTCGACCTAATTATGGTTATCTCTTTTGATGATCTGCCCATGGGACGATAGACCAGATATTGCCGCCATGAAATCAGTCGAAACACAAATATTAATACCTTTTATGACCACATCACCCTGGGTCCAAGTATCAATGAAGCCCTACAAAATTTCCTGGTCGGGGCCAGCAAATTTTTCCAAGAAGGGCAACAGCTTCTTAGCTTTCATAAACATGCACGCCTCATCGCAAAGGGACAGGGTAGAGGGCTCGATGAAGGGACCAGCCATGGTTAAAATAACCTACAGAATGCTCCAAATATAAAGGTTGAAATGAATCATCAGCAAATACAAGAAGGGAGGGGGAGGATAGATCTGATCGTGAGCCGCCACCCACGATCGACCCGAAGCCAGCACCGCAAACCCAGGCCAAAAAGGAAATGTGCCACGTAGATCACGAGCTTTAGAGTTCTCGATGGCATAGGATAAGGTCCTTTGAGCGACACAAGGAGGCACTTTTGGGGCTCTGCCAAAGACTTTGGCATTCCTCTCTAACCAAATTTGCCAAATGGAGTGGTGGAAGGAGGCCTCAAGGAGGAAGTAGAGTTTAGGATTCTTGAAAGGATTAGGCCATTGATGGAAAGCATCTCTAAGGGAGCGGGGAGAGCACCAGAGGATTTGGAAGGAGGATAGGACAATGTTGAGGATCGATTGGGAAAAGAGGTAGTGCAGGAATAAATGATCCCTCGTCTCGCACTTCGCTAAACACATGTAACACCTATTGGGGAAGGCAAAACCCCTCTTGTGAAGGTTTTCAATGGTTAAGGCTTTGTTGTGAAAAGTAATCCACGCAAAGAAGTTCACTTTAGGGATGACCCCTTTCCTCCATACAACTTTCCATCGATAATCTAGGGCAGTCTTACTGGTAAGAAATTCATAAGCGGATCTGACAGAGAAAAGACCATCCTCCGTGCCACTCCAAATGATTATGTTAGTCCCCCTAATAGATGGAATTAAAATCGATTGGAGGATGTTTTCCAGAAAGGTAACCTCATTATTAAACCCTTCCACGATTGGAAGTTTCCACCGAGGGAAACGGGTGCTCCGGTCTATGAAATCCACCACCCTGAGTTGGGAATTTGGGTCGATTTGGCCTCTCAGCCCATAAAGGTCCACGCTTAAGCCAAGGGCTTCTTCAGATGCTCACCTGTCCTTCTAAACGAGGATGAGGTTGCTATCACCCAAAATCTAGCGGGCTCCCAAGCTGATCAAATGACGGGTTTAGAGCACAAATTTCCAAAAAGTTGACGCTTTAGGGGGAGTCTCATCGTCAAAAAAAGAATTGGAGCCAAGATACTTCCTTTTGACCAGCTTAACCCACTCCACCGGGTCACTAGTTAGGATCCTCCAAGCATGCTTCGCGATCAGAGCTGAGTTCATAAGTCTTGATCTCCTCATCCCCAAGCTGCCTTGGTCTTTCCACGAGAAAACCTTGTCCCAAGAAATAAGAGGGATTTTGGACTTCTCTTCATTGCCAGACCATAGAAAGGTCCTCTGAATCTTCTCGATTTTGGAGTGAACAGAAACTGGAAGCATGAACATAGACATAAAGTAGGTTGGGATCCCCTAAAGACAAGCTTTGGTAAGGGTGGCTTTCCCGGCTTGCGATAGGAGTTTGCCCTTACAAGAGCCTAGTTTCTTATGAAGGCGTTTCAGGATCATGTTCCACATACCTCCACTGGCACGGTTATTTCAAGATAGGGGCAACCCTAGATAAGACGTAGGCAGGGAGTCAATGGTGCATTCTAAAATTTTGGCAATCCAGAGTTGCCTATGTAGGGGAGTGTTAATAAAGTAGATTTTGCTCTTGATGTAATTGAACTTTTCCCTACAACTTGCTCATAATGGTAAAGGATCCGCTTGAGGGATTTAGCTTGGGAAACAGACGCCCTAGTGGAGATGAGGGTGTCATCCATGAATTGCTGATGAGTGAAAGGTTCAACTCTAGAAGTGGGTAGAATGCCAAAAATCTTGTTCTAACGAAGAGCCTCTTTCATAGACCAGCTCAGAACCTCCGCTAGAAGGATGAAGAGGATGGGAGACAAAGGGTCGCCTTGTATGAGGCCTCTGGCACTTTGGAAATACCCAGCTAGGGACTCGTTGATCAGGACAAAAAAAAAGGGAGTTGATATATAGCTGTAGACAAGGTCAATCCAGTGAGGATGAAAGCCGAACTTGAGGAGGACTGCACACAAGAACCTTCTATCAACTTTGTCAAAGGCTTTGTTCATGTCTAGCTTAAGAAAAAGAGCAACATTCTTGGAGTGGTAAGCAGAGTGAAGAGTTTCATGGACAGTGAAGACACCATCAAGAATGTTTCTACCTTTAACAGTGCTTCCTTGACAAGGATCAACCAGGAGAGGGAGAACGGGTTTCAGTCTATTGGCTATAGAATTGGTGAGGATCTTGTAAAAAACATTGCACATGCTAATGGGCCGGTAGTCAAAGAAAATTTTGCAGGCGGGAGACTTTGGTATGAGAGCAAGAAAGGTGGAATTGAGTTTCGGGTGAATGGATCTGGAAGATTGAATATCTCGAATAGCTTCGCACACATTCGAACCCACAACATCCCACATGACTTGAAAAAAATGGGGGGGAAAACCATCAGGGCCAGGGGCCTTGTCTGGTTGCATGGAGAACAAAGCTTCTTTAATCTCAGACGAGGAAAAAGGTTCCAAAATCTTGATGCTTATCTCGTGGGGGACTTTAGTCAAAAAGTTGGCAAGCAAAGATTTTTGGACCTGAATGTTGCTGTCGGGAGGAGTGCCAAGCAAGTCCTAAAAAAATTCAACCGCTTCGCTCCTGATTTCCTCTATCTCCCTGGTTATGCGCCCATCCTTGCAAGACACTTCTATGATCTTGTTGGCCTCTCTGTGCCTCATGGTAGATGCATGGAAAAACCTCCTGTTGGAGTCTCCATTCTTCAACCAAAGGTCTTTGGATTTCTGGCACCAGAAGGTTTCCTCCCTTGCAATAATAGAATGGTAATCCACCAAAAGGCTCCGTTCTTCCTCCCTGAGACCCTTAGTGTAACCTTTGAGCTCTATTCTCTCCTCCAAAACTTTCAGGTTCTTCGAGATGGACCTTTTGGACTCAAAAATATTGCCAAAAATGTCTTTATTCCATATTTTCAACTTCTTTTTGACCATTTTGAGTTTTATAGCCACTCTCTTAGAAGCGTTTCCTCCCACATCCTATTGCCACCACGTTAAAACCAAACCTTTGAAGTCTTTATGAGAAGTCCACATGGATTTAAATCTGAAGGGGGTCTTAAAAACAGGCCCGTCGTTCATCTCCTATTTTTGTGGTCAGACCCAATCCTTGGTAGGGTCGAGAGAGTTGCACCACCAAGGATGGGAATAGCTTCTTGGAAAATGAAAAATCTGTTGATCTTGACTTGAATCAGGCTGCTTGGAAGGGTATTTCTATCCTTCTGTTCAAAGAACTTACAGAGATAATTAGAATGCAGAGCGAAACGACGAACGTAAATGTCAAAATAAGAAAATGCAGTAAATGAATAAAGCAATGCCACTCAAGGTGGGCACACCCTCGCCATATAGGCTAAATGCGAAACGCAGATGAAAAAATATAATATGATAGATCCAAATAAACTATTGAATCAATATATATATTAAATGTTAAACTCTTGGAAGCGTCGGCTATGTTTGGACTACAACATGACTCCCCTCCTCGGAAAGCTTTGTCCTCAAAGCTGGAAATGTCTGGAAGATACTTTCGGGTTCCCATGTGGCATCCTCCTCTGATAAATCTTGCCATTTAATGAGAAATTCGTGAATCTGACGTGATCTCAGTTTGCGGATTCTATGTTGTAGTATATCTTCCGGTTGGAGATGTATGCATCCTTCCTCATCGAGCACTGGTAAGTCCGATTGACTTTGTACTTTTTGACCAATTAATTTTTTGAGACATGAAACATGAAATACCGGGTGTATTCGTGAAGATGTAGGTAGCTCTAATTGATAGGCTACTTCTCCAATGCGGCGCACAATTTTGTAGGGACCATAGAATCGTGGGGCCAACTTCTGGCTGGACTTTATCTTTAACGAGGATTGTTTGTAAGGTTGCAACTTTAGGAACACCGAATCACCTATATTAAAAGTTCTCTCTGATCGGTGCAAGTCTTGTTGTTGTTTCATACGATTATGTGCTTGGACTAAATTCTCTTTGAGGATGGTGAGTGTAGACTGCCTTTGTTGGAACCAATCATCCACTTTGACGCCCTCATGTGAAACTATATGACCAATATACTCGACTTCTTGAACACCAAATGAACATTTGGAACGTTTAAAAAATAATTTTTCTTTGTGTAAAATGTGAATGGCTTTATCCACATGATGTAAATGGTCCGTCCATGTTTTGCTGTATATGAGAATATCATCAAAAAAAACTAACACAAACTTACGGAGGAGTGGACGAAACACTTGGTTCATGAGACTTTGGAATGTGGATGGTGCATTAGTGAGACCAAAAGGCATGACCAAAAATTCGTAATGACCTTCATGAGTACGAAAGGCCGTTTTGGGAATATCTTCTTCTCTAACACGGATTTGGTGAAAGCCAGAGCGAAGGTCTAATTTTGTAAAAATTTTGCACCATGCAACTCATCTAATAGGTCATCTATGACAGGGATAGGAAATTTGTCCTTGATAGTGAGTTTATTGAGAGAACGAAAGTCAGGATACATACGCCAAGAGTTATCTTTTCGTCTAGCCAAGACTACGGGTGAGGAATAAGGACTAGTGCTTGTGACGAATGACTCCATGATCCAACAATCCCCGAACGATCCGTTCGATTTCTGTCATTTGTGGTTGAGGATAGCGATAAGGACGATTGTTAGGAGGAACACTCCCTGGAATCAAATGGATGGCATGGTCATGAGATCGTTTAGGTGGTAATCCTTGAGGTTCTTGGAAAACCTCTTCGTAATGTGTTATGATGTCTTGTAACTCTAGGGCAATAATATCCGAATTTGCTAGAGATTGTCTTTCCAAACAATTAATTTGAGCTATAAACCCATATCCACCCTTTTTTAACATCTTCTCCATACTATGAGAGCTCACCATTTGTGATGGAGGAGTAGTAATGCCTTGTAAACGAATGACTCGTCCGTTTTCCTTCCATTCCACAAATAATTTTTTGAAGTTGAAGCTAACCGTGTCTAATGTTTCCAACCATTCAACTCCCAAAATGACATCCGAGTTCCCCAAGTTCATGACAAAAAGGGATCCAAACCAAGTATAAGTTCCCATTTTTATGGAAACTTGAGATGTGCGACCAACACATTGTGCGTTCACCCCGTTGGCCACTAGAACCTGGAATTTGTCTTTGTTGGAAGAGTTAATGAATAAATTCAAAGCTTTTGCGGTTTTGATGTCGATAAAATTGTGGGTACTACCAGAATCAATTAGCACATTCACCTTTTTCTGGCGGAGAAATCTTGGTACCTTGATGGTATGGTGGGCGGTTAAACCCATGAGAGCATGCACGGAAATCGCCATTGTATCCTCTTATTTTTCTTCTATAGTACATGGTAGGTCTTCTGGCATAGGTTCTTCTGATTGGTAAGGTTCTTCCTCTTCTCCTTCACATTGATCACCTTCAATATGAAAGTTTTGTTTTTGGGCACATGCTTGTTCCCTGGGGTGATGAGTGCGACATTTATAGCAAAAATATCTTGATGGTGGATCATTTCTACGAAAGGAATTGTTGCGATATGAAGGACGACTATAAGTTTCACGTCACGCAGACAACTGATGTCTCTTCTCGGCCAGCTTGGCTATTCTTATACAATCGTTCAACAAGGTTGGATTGTGCATGTCTACCTCTACTTGAATACTTTCTTTCAAACCATTGCGAAAGGCTCCTACCATTGTGTCGGGACTGAGGTCTAGAGTGTATGGTAGTAAACTGGTAAACTTCGAAACGAATTCGCTAACTGACCCTTCTTGTTTAAGAGATAACAGTCTTATCGTGTATGATGATGTAGCTCCTTCATCAAATCTTTCTAAAAAAGAGGTAGTGAATTTTCTCCAACTAATAGTAGCTCCTTTCTCTCGTTTAAGCCATACAAACCATTGGTAGGCCTCAGAGCCAAGTTTTGATGCAGCGAAAGGAACTTTATCAATTTCCTTAATTTGATATAAGTCAAGAATGCCTTCCATTTTGGCTATCCAACCACGAGGATCATGACCTTCAAAAGTGGGCATATCAATTCGTGGAAAATTATTATTAGGGCCTCTCGGTTGTTGATAACCCGTATCCCTTTCTTGATTTTGGTTATACCACTGTCTCTGAGAGCGATCCCTGTAATTATCCGAATCACCTCGTTGTTGTTCCCAATTATCATTAGGATCGATATTTTCTTCATTCCTTTGGGCATGGGAGTGATTTTGAGAATTAGTATTGGAATTAGGCTGGTTTTGTGCTTTTACTAGGTCTTTTAGGAGGAGACCAATTTCGTTCATACCCTCTAGTAAGAGGTGAAGAGAATCATCGTTGGAAACGGCTGAGTTACTTGAGTTTCCTTGTGTGATGTTTTCGTGAGTTGGGGGAGGATTAGTAGCCATAGGATCAACTAGTGGATGATGTGGATTATAACTACCAATTTTAAAAGGAGAAAGAGAATTTTTTGTACCTGGGCTGCGATTAGGTCTTCTTGTGTTGTTATTGGTCGTTTTCGAGCTTGATAATCGACCGTTAGAACCTTTGGTCCACTATTTGCTCATGCACTTGTTAACATAACCTGCTTAGGATTCCGCTTCAACTATCGCAAAATTCGGTTTGAATTTAGCAAAAAATGTGGATTCCGCTTCAACTGTCGCTCCAACTGCGACGCGGATTTGAAATTTTTGCTGGCTCACCTCCTTTGACGACTTTCAACGACTTTTGACGATTTTCAACAATACAAGATGCGACACAACTGGACAGATTTTGTCAACTCGACACAAGGACAAGACTGACAATTGGACAAATTTTGACAACTCGACACAAGGACAGGACTGACAGCGACTAGATCAAGATACGACACGTAGACCGAGACAAAACGTAACGAAGATGCGAGCAGACACGACGTGCGGACCGAGACAGACGAAATGAAGACGCGACACGCGAGCAGACACTCGAAACAAGACAGAACGAAACGAAGACGCGACAAAACGGACTGGAGACGCGACACGCGAGCAAACACTCGGAACAAGACGCGACACGCGAGCAGACACTCGAAACAAGACAGAACGAAACGGAGACGCGACAGAATGAAATGGAGACGCGACACACGAGCAGACACGCGGACACGACGTGCAGAACGAAACACAACACGTGAGACCGACGACAAGCGACAGCACAAGGAATACGATGCAGAGGAGCTCTAACGTGTGACCACAGTCACACTTACGAAGGTGCGATGAATACGTTTTAAATCCTTAAACCCACTTAACACGCCAGATGTGGGATAAACATTTGAACCCAACACTTGAAAACGAATTTATCTAACGTCAGCACAATTTAACCTTAGTCTAACCGATTAATTGAAGTATTTCATGAATATTGATTGGACGACGCGCGTATGCCTATTTCGGAGGTTCTGTAAGCGAAGATGACTGTGCTGGACGCAGCTTGAGATCGAATTGGGACACGACGGGTTATTTGGCCGATCGAAATGGGACGCGGACGCAGCTTGAGATCGAATTGGGACACGACGGTGATTTGGCCGATCGAAATGGGACGCGAGTTTTCTTTCGCGAAGACGTCACTGAATGGAATTCGAACGCCAATTTTTTTCTTCCGCAAAGACGTCACTAGGATGGACGTGTATTTAAATGCGGACTCGCTGATCTGGACAAATTTCTCGAGGCTTGGAAACTGGACCACTGATACCACTTGGAAGGATATTTCTATCCTTCTGTTCAAAGAACTTGCAGAGATAATTAGAATGCAGAGCGAAACGACGAACGTAAATGTCAAAATAAGAAAATGCAGTAAATGAATAAAGCAATGCCACTCAAGGTGGGCACACCCTCGCCGTATAGGCTAAATGCGAAACACGGATGAAAAAATATAAGATGATAGATCCAAATAAACTATTGAATCAATATATATATTAAATGTTAAACTCTTGGAAGCGTCAGCTATGTCTGGACTGCAACACTGCTCCCAATCCTTCTGTTGCTCCACGTGAAGGATGCCCCTTTGAGTTCGATGTCAGGCAGGCTGTTAGTAGAGACAAAATCTTTGAAGTCCTCCAAGCTACGGCTAGAATGGTCGGACCCTCCTTTTTTTTTAGATGGATGAAGGGGACAGTTGAAGTCTCCCCCTAAGACCCAAGGAAAATTACTAAAATTCTCCCTCATTTGGGAAATATCTTTCCACATTTTTGCTCTCTCCATGGTAGAATTCGAAGCATAAATATTGGACAAAATCTAGGAAAAATTCGTGGTTTTAGAATGGAACAGCACATTGATAATCCTATTGGAGGTTGATAGCAAACTGCCCTCAACACTCACTGGATCCCACAGAACCATGAGACCTCCCGCTGTTCCCACTACAGGACTGGACATAAATTTTGCCTTTGCCCAAATGGCCTTAGCAACTTTATCAGAGGAGATAGCATCGGTCTTGGTCTCTTGCAAAATTAGGATGGATGGGTTAGTCCTCTTACGGAGATCAGCCACTAACCTTCGTTTGGCTACTCCATTCAGTCCTCTCACATTCCATGAGAGAACTTTCATCTAGAAATTTTGAGGTTCTTCTTGCCTCCCCTTCCTTGTTGGGGGGGAGGTTTTAGTACATGTGCTTCATCCGTCTGAGTATCAGAGTCATCCAAAACCAGCAGACGTTGGGTTCCATTTGCAATGTCTATCGCTGTCTCTTTGTCTCGCCTATATTTGTTAGGAGGACGACCCTACTTCCTCTCACTACCAAAATCCACGCTTTGCTTTTGGATTCTCCTATTTCGAGGGCTAATATGACCAGATTGTTCACCCCTCCTACCTAGGAGGTAATCTTCTAGCAAGGTTTATGAATGGTTGAAATCGAGATGGCCCTAGTCCTAGAGCTTGGGTGAATCAGACTGAGTGGTATTTTGGGAGGAAGTCCGATCCTTCTCCTCCTGTGAATGGCTTTCCAGGCAGGAGTCTGCTCCTTGTTGAGTGTTTGCTCCAAACTGCACTGAGTCCGTCTAGTGGGTGAAATTCTCTTCAGGTTGGGATAATTCATCGCGATATCTAGAGGGGCCTGGAGATTCATGGCCCTTCACATTTGGAAGATTTGACTGCTTCACCTGGCCTTCACCATGTTCTAGGAGGTTACAGGTTTCACACTTCTGCTTACCCGATTTTTAAAGAGGATAATTAGACTGGAGGTGCCCTTGAGAACAACATTGGGGGTAGAAAGCTGGTCTATTCTCATAGACAATAGCTTGTTTGTGAAGAACGGTGCCTCCAAACCAAAGACTGATGGAGGATGGGAGCTCCGCCTCCAGATCTGTCAATACGTAAAAATGAGCTTGGACGAACCTTGTTCGATCTTGGGTGGGACGATCAATGGTGACCAACTCCCCTATGGAGCGAGCAATACATCTTATTACATTTTCATGCCACCCAAAGAGGGGAAGACTCGGGAGCCTAACCCATATTGGGGTAATGTTGATGTTCTGGGTGTCAGGATTGAAGTCCATGCCCCACTTCCTAAGAAACAGGCTTCTACGGCCCAGAAACCATGGGCCTCTAGCCAAGATTTTATAGTAGTCCTCCTTGTTGTTTAGTATAATAGCGAAAAAACCCTAGGATAGGGCTGCCAACTCCATATGCCCAGAGGTCCTCCGTTTGCTTGCCGCCCACTTGCGAATGGTCTCCATGTCGGGACGACCACCAATGAACTTACCTATGAGGGTATACTTCTCATACTCCACGAAGCTTGAGAGGAATTATGTCGGGATGTCCAACTCATCCCCAGTCGAAAACAACTCCTTGGTAAAAAAATCGCTTAGGGTTTCTGAAGTCGCTGCCTGAGCATACGAATTCTGTGGCCCACCTCCCCATTTGTCTGGTGGGTCCTTACCCCGATTGACACCGTCATCAATCTGATCTCCTTCATTTGGCAAGGACGCTTTCGTACCTCCAGACCTCGATTGCCCTCCGACTGCTCCACTGTTCCCATGGTTCGAACCATTGCCGCTCCTGTGCTCTCCCGCAGAGGACTTCCCTCCCATTGTCATCTCCCTTCAATTTTCAATTATTTTTTTTTTGTTAATTTATAGCGGGTTTTAACAAGGATCCCAAAACCTGATTACATAAGCAATGGGCCTAGGGCATCAATCCCTTGAAACTGAACACCAAAACAAAAATCCCGTCCAGCGGTAACAGTAAGCATGAAACAATCCCTCTTAGCGGGAAACAAACAAATAAGAAAGGAAGTAGTTTTGGAGATCCCGCCCAGCAGGGAGTAGCCAAAAACCACCATCGAGAAGATCTCGCCCAGCAGGAAGCAAAGAAAAACCGTTACAATAAAATCTCGCCTCGCAGGAAGCAGTCAAAACCACCACAAACAGTCCCGCCTAGCGGGAAGCAACAGGGAAATCTCGCCATCCCGAAAACCAGCAGAAAAGAAAGGATCCCGCCTCGCGGGAAAACCGAAGGATTTGGCGGATCCCGCCCTGAGGAGAAACCATCCCACCCATCGGGAAAACATTCAGTTCAGCGAGAGCCATCCTGCAAGAAGTCGACAGCCAGCACAGAGAGGATCCAACCCATCAGGAAGTGACCAGAGAGTTGCACCACAAGGAACCCGCCCCGAGAAAACAAAAGAGGATCCCAGCAGCAGGGACCAAGAATCCCGTCCAAGCACAGAGCCCGCCGAGGATTCACATGAAAAAGGGGGAAGTTGTCCAAACCCTAAACCGTCACCTCCACCGCACCGAGAAATGCAGGGGACCAGATCCACGCGAATAACCTGCAAAAAACCCCAGGGGGAAGCCTGAGGGAAAAAGGGAAGGGATCCCCAACCAAACAGGGATCCTTGGGAAGCACCAGTTCGAAAAAACAACCAAGGAAACCCTAGCCGATCGGGAGGGGCGCAGATAGTGGAGAAGGATCTCCCCCCAGGAGATCATCTGCAAACAACCACTCCTCGGGAGGGATGATCTGGGTTGAGCCAGGGACTGGACAGGAACCAGGAGCCATGGGAGGGGGAGCAGGGGAGGGACCAGAGCCCTCCCCTCTCTCTAATTTTCAATTATTTAAGAAGGGTAAATGATTTTGTTTTTCTAAAGAATAAATAAAACTAATAGATGGAGAGGACTCTCATTTTCAAAACAAAGAGACTAGATGAAAGAAAGGAATCTCCTTTTTACTATTTTAGAAAGTTGAGAAGAAAGAAAGAGATAAGGAAAGAATTTTATATCAAGATATCGCAATGGTAAAAGCATTGGGTTCTTCTAAAAAGACCAAATTCAATTCATGAAGAAAGTGGTCTTTAATATACCTCCAACCAACTGTATGCTTTAACTTTTATTATATAATTAAAAAAAAAAAAAATCTTTTATATTTTTATAGAACACATAGATGAAAGGAATAAAATGTTTTCATTTTATTCTTTATAAAATAAAAGAATGTAAAAAAAAAAGATTTGTTTACACACAAACAAAATAAAGAGGAAGAGAATGAAAGGACATTTCTTTCACAAATAAACAAAACCAAGAGAAAAAAAGAACTTCCTTTGAAAAAAAAATTGCGAAAAAAATAGGCTCTTACTTACTAAAAATGTAAGTAGATTTTTTTTTTTTAAATAAACAAAATAAAAAATATATATTTTTAATTGAAAATCAGCAACTATAATATTAAAATAAAAAAGTAATACAAAATAACTCCAAGGCAGAGTGCTGGAAATAAGATCAGGACTAAGAACCTATCAAAATACAGAAAAATATTATAAAAAAAATAAAAAATATTTCAAAAAAGCGAAGCTCTTTTAACACTCTAAATAATAAAACTCCCCACAAAATAATGAAATCACTTTTCACAAATAAACAAAAACAAAGATCTTTATTTAAAAAAAAAATTAATAAAAACAAAATTCTTCTTTTCCACTAAAAAAAATAAAATAAAGACTTGAATATATATTTTTTTTCATACATCAGCGGAAGCATACATACACATTGCCCAAAGGGTATCCATCCATATGCATGCATTCATACACATTGCCCAAAGGATATCCATCCATATGCACAAGGCCAACGTCCACATACACAAGGCCAACGTCCACATGCATACGAACACTTTTGGAACATGGCCAAGGCCTCTTATTATCATTACAATGAGATGTCGGAGTCGAGTCGAACACTTTATCATTACAATGAGATGTCGGAGTCGAGTCGACCCCACGAAAAACCTTGCCCTACCAGGCCTGCGACCGGAGTACACTGGCGTCGTTGGATGTCCTTTGAAGTCCTTACCTTGGTAGCCTGCTGACCGTGGGTCTAACTTGGACGAATAAAAATAAAAAGTGTTATAAATAAAGGGCTCTCCTCTCACTGTTAGAGGATACAAATAAAAAGAGTTACTTTTTAAATTTTTTTATATTAGTTTTTAAAATAAGGTAGATTGGTAAGTTTTAACTGAGTAAATATTTCTTATATGGATACATATTCGTTGTAGATTGGTAAGTTTTAACTATAGTAATTAAGAAGAATTTAGAGGATAAAAATAAAAAGAGCTACTACTTAAATTTTTTTAATATAAGTTTTTAAAATAAGGTAGATTGGTAAGTTTTAATTGAGTAAATACTTCTTATACATACACATATCCGTTATGATGTAGATTGGTAAGTTTTAACTATAGTAATTAAGAAGAATTTAGGTTTAAATTTTGGAGGTAAGTTTTTCTTGGGGTAAAGTAGTAGACTGTGGGACTCTAGGGGCAAAGGTTAATGTTCTGATTCAGCTGAGTGTGTGCTAACCCAAAGATGGTAGTTCTGAAAACGGTAGTCTCCCTCACGTCACGTAAGTAATAACGAGGTGAGGTAGAGTGATAATCCAACGGTGGTAGTCCGTGGGTCTAGGTGGATTGGTAAGTTGGGGCGCCTACCGAGAAGAGACCTAGGTTCCAATCCCACGGGCTTGCCCATGCACAGGCAGATGGCCAGCCCCTCATCCTCTCCTTTGAGTGGTGCGCAGCATCGATGACGACTGGTAGCGGAACCCTGTGCGTTCGAGCGGTCCCCATCTCACGCCGGGTTACCATGTACCGAGATGGTGGAAGTCCTGGGAGCCTTCGTAGATAGTTTGAACCCTACTAGCTGTGCTGGTAGTTACTAAAAATCATTATTGTAACCATTGCTTCTATATATCAAAAAAAAAGATTATCCAACGGTGGCAGTTCTTAAAACGGTGATCTCTCTCAAGTCAGGTAAATAATAATGAGGTGAGGTAAAAGTTATAAAAATAACTCTAAATAAGACATTGGTTATAAAACAATTTCAAAAATTTAAATTAAATCCAGAATTCTATATAAAAAAGTTTTATTAAAAACCTATTTGAAGATATAAGTATGCATACGGATTGCACAAGGCTCCGGGATCGTATCATTGACTATGTGAAATGGATAAACCTCACGTCGCCAGTCATCCTTTTACTTTGGCAAAAAAAAAAACACTCTTAAGGTTGTAACTATTTACTCGTTTTTACATTAAGTCATCGTAGATTCTTACACTTTATTAATTCGAGACCACTAAAAATTTGGTGAGTTAAAAATTGTAAAGAAACATTATTAATTCGAGACCACTAAAAATTTGGAGAGTAAAATTTTTTAAAGAAAAATAAGAGACACGTAGAGCTCTTTCATAAAGCGCTTTTCTTCTACATTTTTGGCTGTGGAAGAAAACCTTTGAGTTCACATACAATTCTAAAATTGAAGTGTCAAACACGAAGTATGAGATCTTGTCAGGTGACTCAGTCCATAGTAGCTTTTTGCATATCCAGTTTACAGTCCAGACCCTCAGTTTCCTAAAACAGATAGATTTTAAACACTAAATCTTGATTACCATATATATATCTTAGAGATTCGGAACAGGAATTGGCGGAAGTTTGATCTTCAAATCCTCCAATTTGCGGGTCAATTCATCAGGTCCTATATCATCATTTTCATCCAAACATTCCTCAACATCATTCAGTATTCTTGTAATATTTGCTGCAATATGTTTCTTCTTCCTCCCCTTGGTCCTCCTCTCTGTTACCCTATCTCTCATGTTACAAATATAGCACTCCAGATTGTGTTTGGCAAGATGCTTCTTCTTGGCTTCTTCATCCTCCCTTCGAAATTTTTCTGCTTCAGACACCATTCTATCTATCTCCTCCTTATTCTGTATCTCACGTTCCTTATAAATAGTAATGCCGTTGCTTAGCCCTGTTGCCTGGTCCTGAGCCAAAACTTTTAGAATTCCATCTGCGTCCACTTCAAAACAAACTTTAATATTTGGCACTCCATATGGCGCCGGCGGAATCCCGCACAGAATGAATTCATCCAGAAAATAGTTGTCGACGACCAAAGCTCTCTCGCCTTCGTAGACCTGAAAATCTACGCTCACCTGATTGTCATACAGTGTGGTGACAATTGTCTCCATCCGAGTAGGAATCGGAGTATTTCTGGGAACAACTGCCTTCATCACACCATTGTCAACTGAAATCCCAAGGCTGAGAGGTGTGACGTCGACAAGGACCAAGTTAATGGGTTCATTGTTCAAGCTTGCTGCTTGCAGGGCCGCACCATAAGCTATGGCTTCGTCTGGATTTACACTTTTGCTGAGCTTCTTCTCGCCAAAGAATTGTCGCAGCAATTCCTGGACCTTTGGAATACGAGACGAACCTCCTACCGGGACAACTTCGTCTATTTGATGCTTCTCCATCTTGGCCTCTACCAGACACTTCTTCACCGTCTCCATGCACTTTCGAAACAAATCGGCATTGAGCTCTTCAAACTTGACTCTTGTAATCTTCATACAGAAATCCTGTCCTTCATAGAGGGAGTCAATGTCAATCACGGTCTCCAACGCCGAAGATAAGCATCTTTTTGCCCTCTCGGCTTCTGAGCGAAGTCTCCGAAGAGCTTTGGGGTTCGAACTCGTAGTCAGATCCAGTTTAAATTTTCTATTGAACTGTTGAACACAAAAATTGAGCATCCTGTTGTCAAAATCTTCTCCTCCCAAGTGCATGTCCCCTGCAATAGCTTTAACATTAATCTTTCCTTTTTCAACAGTAAGAACACACGCATCAAAAGTACCTCCACCCAGGTCAAAGATGAGAACGTTTTTCTTTTCAGTGTTTAAATCATCCAAACCGTAAGTTATTGCTGCCGCCGTGGGTTCAGGGATAATCCGCATCACATTAAGGCCTGCAATCTTGCCAGCATCTATCGTTGCTTGCCTCTGGGAATTATTAAAATATGCAGGCACAGTAATGACAGCTTTATTTACATCACAGTTGAGATATTCTTCAGCAATCATCTTCATCTTCATCAATACCATGGAGGAGATTTCTTCAGCTGCAAATAGCTTCTTTTCATCTTTATAAGACACTTCCACCATAGGCTTGTCATCCTTTCCATTCACTACGGCGAAAGGCCAGAGTTTGATATCAGACTGAACACAAGGATCACTGAATCGCCTTCCAATGAGTCGCTTGGCATCAAACACGGTGTTATGGGGATTAGTTGAAACTTGGAACTTGGCGGCGTCTCCAACAAGTCTTTCCTTGGAGGTGAAGGCAACCATAGAGGGAGTAGTTCTGTTACCTTGGTCATTGACAATGATTTGAACCCTGTCATCCTGCCATACTCCGACGCAACTGTAAGTTGTTCCGAGATCAATGCCAATAGCCTTATCTTTGCCCGTCCCAGCCATCTTTATTTTCTGTGAGTATAGGTGTTAATTGAAAAGCTAGTATGAGGGCCAAACAGTGTGCAGTGTGATCTATAGACAAAAGCACCCTGGAAATACTTGACATAATAAAAAAGGAGACGTAAGTCATAAGCAAGGCATTTATTCCCAATGTGTTAGTCATAACCTATTGGAATAAAGTAAAGGGGAATGTTATTTGATGCTTCCGTGCTAATGATATAGAATATGATAAGTTATTGGAATAAAGTAAAGTAAACAATATGTTGTTAGATTTGTGGAATTAGATTTCAATCATGAATTATTTTATTAAATTTATAACATTACACATAAAATAATTTTATTTAGTGAGTACTTTTTAAATATATAGAATATTATAAGTTATTGGAATAAAGTAAAGTAGACAGGTATTAATGTGAAACTAGATTTCAATCATGGAATATGTCATTAGATTTGGAACATTACACAAAAAAGATTTTTTATTTATTGTGTACTTTCTAAGAATATAGAATATTATAAGTTAATGGAATAAAGTAAAGTAGACAGATATTAATGTGGAACTAGATTTCAATCATGGAACATGTTATTAGATTTGCAACATCACACAAGAAGGAATTTTATTTTGTGAGTACCTTCTAAAAATATAGAATATCACAAGTTATTGGAATAAAGTAAAGTAGACAGATATTAATGTGGAACTAGATTTCGAAGGAATTTTATTTTGTGAGTACCTTCTAAAAATATAGAATATCACAAATTATTGGAATAAAGTAAAGTAGGAATTTTATTTTGTGAGTACCTTCTAAAAATATAGAATATCACAAGTTATTGGAATAAAGTAAAGTAGACAGGTATTAATGTGGAACTAGATTTCGAAGGAATTTTATTTTGTGAGTACCTTCTAAAAATATAGAATATCACAAGTTATTGGAATAAAGTAAAGTACATAGGTATTAATGTGGAACTAGATTTCAATCATGGAACATGTCATTAGATTTGCAACATCACACAAAAATGATTTTTTATTTACTGAGTACTTTTTAAGAATATAGAATATTTTAAGTTATTGGAATAAAGTAAAGTAGACAGATATTAATGTAGAACTAGATTTCAATCGTGGAATATGTTATTAGATTTGCAACATCACACAACAAGGAATTTTATTTTGTGAGTACCTTCTAAAAATATAGAATATCACAAGTTATTGGAATAAAGTAAAGTAGACAGGTATTAATGTGGAACTAGATTTCAATCATGGAATATGTTACACAAAAAAGATTTTTTATTTATTGAGTACTTTCTAAGAATATAGAATATTATAAGTTATTGGAATAAAGTAAAGCAGACAAGTATTAATGTTGAATTAGATTTCAATCATGGAAAATGTCATTAGATTTGCAACATCACAGAAAAAAAGATTTATTTATTTATTGAGTACTTTCTAAGAATATAGAATATTTTAAGTTATTGGAATAAAGTAAAGTAGATAGATATTAATGTGGAACTAGATTTCAATCATGGAATATGTCATTAGATTTGCAACATCACACAAAAAGGATTTTTTATTTGTTGCGTACTTTCTAAGAATATAGAATATATTAAGTTATTGGAATAAAGTAAAGTAGACAGAAATTAATGTGGAACTAGATTTCAATCATGAAATATGTTATTAGGTTTGCAACATCACACAAGAAGGAATTTTATTTTGTGAGTACCTTCTAAAAATATAGAATATCATAAGTTATTGGAATAAAGTAAAGTAGAGAGGTATTAATGTGGAACTAGATTTCAATCATGGATAAATGTCATTAGATTTGCAACATCACATAAATTTTTTTATTTAGTGAGTACCTTCTAAAGATATAGAATAAAATGAAGGGCTTTTCTCTAAAGAAATAGTACCTACGGCTCTAGTTTGGGTGAGAGAATGAAGATGCTCACATATAGGTGTTTTATTATTAAGATTGAACTAGACACTCATAGGAAATTTGTATTATTATTATTTTTAATCTGTTTAGTAGATAATTTATTTTACTATAAAGGTATATAATATGTTGGAGACATAAAGAAAGTTAGGAATCTCATAATAATCTTAAAAAGAACATGAATATGAATTTGAATTTCAAACTATCTTGTTATGGAGAATCTTAATTTTTCTTAAGTTCGCACTCACATAAAATGCTCAAAGACCAAACTTCATATTAATAACATGAAAAATTCATGGGTGGTCATCACAAAGAATATATTAAAGGTTGAAAGCAGCCACCAAAAAAATGTTCATATTTTTTTTCCAAATTCAAAATAGAATTACAAGCCAATCATTTATAAATAATTGAGAAAAATATTTTTCACTTTGTTGATTTCAAGATATAACACTAAGATGAAGATATTATTTGTTAATTTATATAACATATTGAATAAATAATAATAAAATCTATAAATAATTAACAAATATATATCTTTCAATTTAGAGGCTTATGTTTTTCAAGTAGAATATATAAATAGATAATCAAAAGGATAATAACTCAAGTTTTTTCTTTATAAATTTTTATAGTTAGCTACAAAAACTATCTATTGATGTTTCTAGTTTAGGAAGAGAAGAGAGGTCTCCAAAATTTGATGAGCCTTCTTCCATTCAAAATGTAAATTTACTTTATATTCCTCTCATTCTTTAATAAAAATAACCTTTAAATAAGTCTTCAATTAGAAGTCCTTACCAATCTTGTAATTAAGAAGATAACTTTTGTTAAGCTGAAAATACTTCAAGAAAAACATAGATCAAGATTATAACATTATATATTTACTCTTAATTTGGATTGTTCTAAGGATAAATGTTGGGTACCTAGGGATAAGAAGGTGAGGGAATAATATTATATGTGTGTAATATGACATAGGTTACATAAAAATTTATAATAATATATAATATAGTGTCATATTACAGTATTATGAACTTTGTAACTCATAGAAGGTGAATCATCACATTATTGTATAAAGGAAAATGTATCCCCAATTATAAAGGAAAGTCATATCAAGTATTCTTTGTAGTAGTCTTGGCTCATGAAGTTTTTGAGATCTTGTGGAGTGATCCTTAACGAGTATTCTTGGTGTTGTCCTATCTCAAGGGTATTATCTTTCTCTATTTTACTGTGTGGATTATTATTGTGGATGCATGTTTGATAATTTTCTATATTGAAAAATAATTTATTATTAATGAGAAGAGAGGTTCATAACAATTAGTATCAAATAAATTATTCTGACAAAGTGAGGTTGTTTTTGCAGAGCTAAAGCATAATTTTCCAAAAAAAATGTCATCTTTTTGGGGCCATATCTTTTCTAGCAGTAATTTTTGAAATATTTTGTTCTAGGATGTAGATTGTTTTGAGTACTACACAAATGACTATTCATTTTTTTTTTTTTTTTACATGGTGGAATCGGTAGCCATCACAAATTCGGTTAGGTTGTCTAGCTTTTATGGCCGCCACAGTATTCTACGTTGTCCACCTCGAAAGTCGCCACACAGATCTTCGCGTAGTCCGCCCCTATAACCGCCATGCCACAATCATTTTAAACATTTTACGCTGCTGAAAGCACCAGGAAAGGGACAAGTGTTCAGTCCAGTGAGGCCCGAGATTTGAACCTTGGACCTCCGCCCCCTTATGGGGTTTGGATGAACCAATTGGTCTACACCTCGGACCTAAAAAAAAAATGACTATTCATTTTTTAAAGAAAAAAATTTATATCAATTTTTTTAGCAGTCATTTTCAAAATATTTTTTAACATTGTGTAGATTTTTTTTAATAATACAAAAAAAATGGTCACTTGTAAAACTTTGGTGAGTATTGAGAAAGTAACAACTATTTGAAGTTGGGTTTTTGATGTTTATTTTGGGTTGTGTGGAAAATTTGTGTAAAGGGGAAAAACTATATTTCTCAATCGGGGTAAGCTAATTAGTTTATTTTTGTTTTATTTTGAAGATATATGTAGATTTCAATGCTTGAAGAAATAAATAGATTAAATATAAAAAATATTATTTAAAACCCTTATTGCTTTGGAATAAATATTAATGGGTTGAGGTCACGGATTTACCAAAATTTAGTGGAAGGGGTGAAAATAACGCTAGGGAATGGTTGAAGAAGTGGAAGATAAATTCTTTAAATATTTTGAGTTAGAAATAAAATGTAAGCTTTGGGATTTTGTGCGAGGGGAATCCTTAAAGTGGCATGCGAAATTTAGAGGTGACCATAATTATTCACGTGCATGGAAATAATTTGAAATTGCATTTTTAAGCAAATGAGGATTGGAGGAAAAGGATAATAATATGGAGGCTAAGGAAACCACACCTTTTATGTCCAACAAAACAAATAATGGTCCAAAGAATTATCTAAATTTAAAAATTGTATTTTATAGGTTATTAGTTGCATTCAAAATAAAAAATTATTGTTTCCATAAAACCTAATAGCAAAAATAATTTTATTAATATTTCTTTGGCTAAAGGATTACAATTTCATACAAAATAACATTAAAAACATATAGTTTGATGGTGAAAATGTTCAAATTTTTGAAGATGACCATGGATAAATATGTTTTGTATTTAAATTTTTACACTATTGATATGGGTGATGAAGACATTGTTCTTGGTTATCCTTGGTTGTATTCTTTGAGTACTATTAACATTAATGTATAAAAGAAGTTTATGAAGTTATTGTAATGAGAAAAAAAAAACACTATAGGATATTTCCAAGTGTAAGAGATAAGGATATGAGGGAAAACAAGAAGTTATTACAAGAAAATAAAATGAATTACGAGTAGAAAAACCTAAAATAAAGTCTAAGGAGGAGGCAATAAAAAAGAAAAAAGAAAAATCAAAAGCAAAATATGAACCAAAAGAAGGAAGCAAGAGGGAAGAATCAAAGAAAGTAGAGCTATAGACAAAGGTTGTAACATATCATCATCTGCCCCATTATGAGAGGCAACAATGGAGATAGGGCATAGAGTAACAAAGGAACTACAATGGATATTCATGTAGTCATAAGAGATAAAACTATAAATATTAAAGTGGCACAAGGGTAGCTTGGTGACATTGCAAACTACCACCAATTAAGATTTCACTTGGATGGAGGGATAATCAAGATTGGTACAAGTTTTCATCATTGCTTAGAAGATATATTCTTTAGTTTATTCTTATGTGTTCATAATAAAATATTTGTAAGGGGGGTGGAATGTTAGGTACCTAGGGATAGAATGTGGGGAAATAATATTGTAGGTGGGTAATAAGGTATGGGTTACATAAAATTATAATAATATATATCATAGTGTCATATTATAA
Source organism: Wollemia nobilis (assembly GCA_028583015.1). Taxonomy (NCBI): domain Eukaryota; kingdom Viridiplantae; phylum Streptophyta; class Pinopsida; order Araucariales; family Araucariaceae; genus Wollemia; species Wollemia nobilis. The sequence continues at coordinate 477,452 of JAQPPZ010017176.1, read as the reverse complement.
TATTATTCACTTTGTAACTCATGGAGGGTAAATTACCACATGGGTAGCCTTCTAACTTATGGAAGGTGGTGAACCATCACATTCATGTACAAAGAAATATATACCCCCAATTGTAAAGGAAATTCATATCAAGTATTCTTTATAGTAGCCTTCTAACTTATGGAAGGTGGTGAACCATCACACTCTTGTATAAAGAAATATGTATCCCCAATTGTAAAGGAAAGTCATATCAAGTATTATTTGTAGTAGTCTTGGCTCATGGAATTGAAGATCTTGTAGAGCGATTAATTTCATAAGGAGTATTCTTGGTGATGCCCTACTTCAAGGGCATTATATTTATCTATTTTATTGTGTGGATTATTATTGTGGAATTTATTTGTAGATGCATGTTTGATAATTTTCTACATTGGTGAATGATTTATTGTTAATGAGAAGAGAGGTTCATAACAATAATAATTTAGACACTGTTAAGTTATGGATATGATCTTTATAAACCATAGAAAGAGTTTTAAGACCAATAAAATTTACAATTGTTTATATTGTTATTAGACAAATGATAAAAACAATTAAGAAATAGTAGAAACAAGTACTAACATAGACATAGATATAGTTAAAAATGGATGTTTAGATGTCTTAGAAGCCATCTTAATGAATGAATTTATTAGCAACATGAGGGTTAAGAAACTTTATGCATATGTACAATTGAAAAATATTCATGTTAGAAATATTTGTAAATTTATTTAATATTCTCATGAATTTACTAAATTTTGAAATAATATCCAACAACATCAATTTTACCAAACAAAAAATTAAAATTTTGAATGGTTTAATTTTTAGTATAGGAGATGTACTTGTTTGAAAATGTAAATAAAAAACAAATATTGATACATAATTTAATTTATAGATTTGGTAACTAAAGTATAAAATCAAATCTATAGAAAATTATTTGTAAAAGAAAGCTTTCCATAATGTCAATTGTTTTCTTTCAAAGTAATGTTGTGAAAAAAATTTAAAGGACTAATAAATAGGATATATCTCAAAATGACCAAAAAAACAATCAATATTTTTATTTTTTGTTGGGGTTATAGCTTCAACAAAATTTAAAAAGAATAATAAATTTTTTAAAAATTAAGAAAACCATATCCTCCCGTTTAGATCCTTTAAGAGGTGAAAGAAAATGCTATAGGATATTATTTTGAATGATTATGGATAGTTGGTAGGGACCACACATAACCTAAACTAAATTATATTGTGATATTTGTTAGAAAATCATGACTATTCTAATAGAATAACTAATCACCACGATCAAATAATATCTCAAGAATAACAATGAACCAATCCATAATAATGAACATAAATCTCATAGAATATTATTAAAAAACTTTACTAAAGCAATGGATAAATGCAATGCTTATTCAAATATATATTACAAGGCTTTCTCTTCAATATATACATACATGAGAGGTCTGAGGTGTAGACCAATTGGTTCGACCAAACCCCGTAAGGGGAGCGAGGGTCCAAGGTTCAAATCTCGTGCCTCACCAAACTGAATGCTTATCCATTTCTTGGTTCTTTTAGCAGTGTAAAAGGCTTAAAATTACTGTGGCATGGTGGTTATAGGGGCATACTGTGCGAATATCTGTGTGCCGGCTTTCGGGGTAGATGGCGCAGAATATTGTGATGGCCATAAAAGCTAGGAAACCTTCCCAGACTCATGGCGTCTACCGATTCCACCATGTAAATTTAATACATATATACATACATACATACATACATACATACATGAGACTTTTCATATGCACATGACTCTTAAAATTTACACTTATATAAACTCTTCACCTCCTCATACTCATAGGAGATCTAACTCTTCAATTTTCTCCCTTACATGGCGTCTACCGATTCCACCATGTAAATTCAATATATATATACACATACATGAGATTTTTCATATGCACATGACACTTAAAATTTGCACTTATATAAACTCTTCAACACCTCATACTCATAGGAGATCTAACTCTTCAAATTTCTCCCTTACATCTCATGTATTATATAAAGATAAAGTCTCTCATGATTGCACATAACTCCTTACTTATAAAAATAAAAATTCACTCACATAAATAATACTTACTAACGTGAAACCTCACACACATAAATCCATACTTGTTTACATGACAAATTCTCACACTTAATAAAATGGCACGCACTACAAACTCAAATATTAAACAAACCTAATATAAATTATTTACAAGGTCCTTTCATTAATGTTGCAAGGTACCAAATAATGTAATACCTCCAACACCCCTCATATTATATTATTTGGTTTGAAGACCTTTTGCCGTCATGTGTCTTCAATTTTCTTTAATATTTGTTTTTATATTTCTATACTAACTCTAGCACTCCTTTAAATTTGGACGTTGAATAAGGTTTTTTGAGCTAATATTTGTATTTTTCATTCTTATGAGAAAGTAATCACAATACTATATTCCATTTTCATTTGAATCCCATGGCTCATTATTACCAGGTTTTTGATGCTAACACATGTAGAATGTAACAATTTATCATCCTATTTATCATTCGAGATTTTTAAATTAACACTGTCTATATCAAAACATATGTATTTAATGCATTATTTGTTTATACCCAACTCTATTTCTTGAATATAATTTTTTGTCATATAGCTTAAGTAATTTGTATTAAAACTAATATATTTCATCACAGGTTTATTCTTCAATCTTTCAATCAAATTTTCTTGTCTTTTGTTCTTGTATTTAGAAACTTTAATAGTAAGTAATTCCATATACATCATCTGATCTACATCAATAGGTTATATAATATCACCTTTAGAGTCTTCATTTGATTTTTATTTTTTTGTAGATAAGATACTATAGCATTAATACCAAGTTTTACAGGTTGACCCAAAACCTTTAACAAAAATCAGCCCAGGGCTATTGATGAATATGTCCTTACTAAGGATCCTATATATGTAAAATATACATACCGCCAAAGCCATTACATCCGATAAGGCACATAACCTGTTGTCAAAAATACACTTCCCATACAACATTTTGAGTATACCCTGAGAAAACACACCTGCATCATAATTACAAAAAAAGAAATAGACACGGATCCCTTCCTTGAAACAGTGGAGAAACAAAAAGATTCAGACACACATAGCAGAGTACTGAAAAAAACTCTCACAAGCTCTGTATTGACAACCTTCGAATTTACAATGCCTTTCCTATTGGTAAATTCGACTATCATTCTTGGAATTCTTGTTGAATAAGATCCTCTACTTTACTCGGGACACCGTGTTCCCATTTGAAAAGTCCATCACCATCGACATCCAAATTGACCAACTTATCAACAATTTTTTTAGCTTCCCGAAAGACATGTTGGGATTTTCTGTCCTATCTTCCCTAGAAAAGGATCCTAGCCTCTTCAACAATTGTTTTAATCCTCCAAGGAGGTGTTTTTCAATTATTGAGGAGATTTATAACATGCATAGAGTCTCCTTCTATGATCAAATTGCCTTCTAAGTCTTGAGTCATTTGAAGGCCTCTCACATAGCTCTAGCTTCAACTTCGTTGTTTGTCATTATTCCTAAATATTCAAAAAATGCAAGCATCATATTCCCATTATGATCTCACACAATGCTGCCAGTGATTGCTCTACCAGGATTGTCCTTAGCCGCTCCATAAAAATTAATCTTAAACCAACCCGTAGGAGGTGGGGACCACTTAACATTGGCTTTGGGGTTGACTACCCTAGGCACAGACTCATCTAACAAGGTTAAGCTTAAAGATTGAGCAATCATGGTCTCCTATAGATGAGGTTTACGACTATTAAAAGGGATAAGGTTCATATTCTCGTTGGCAAAGGATACGATCCTGACAATGATAGTTTGATGATCATGGATAGACTCATTAAAGACTCTATGGTTCCTTTCTAACCACACCTGCCAAAGACAATGATTGAGAGAAATTTTCCACATGTATCTAAGTCTTTGGCTTGAAAAGGGGTAAGGCCACTGGATGAAAAAATCAAGTACGATGACTGGTTTAACCCAAAAAATATTGAAGGCCTAAAAAACCCCACTTAGGATAGTCAAGGAAAAAGGACACTCAAGGAAAATGTGATAAATGGTCTCCTAATTAGCCTTGCACAGATAACAACGATTAGTGATACAAATACCTTTATGCATCATATTATCAATGGTTAGAATCTTCCTTAGATAACTAACCATGAAAAGACTGCAATTTTTGGAATTAATTTTTTTATCCAAACTAAGTCCTTTTGGAGGACAAAATCCTTGTCATCAATCAGAAGCTTGTAAGCTGATTTAATAGTGAACTACCCGTTTTCCATAGGAGCCTAGGTCACTTGATCTTCCTTGGGTCTCATGGGGATAAAATGTTGCCCGAGAATGTTACAAAGATCATTTGATTCTGCTTGAAATCCCTGAATCCTTATTTGTTTCCACTTCATTCTACCTCTGTCCTCAACCATATAATCGGAGACTTTTTTGCTAATGAGTTATTTTGTGATATCTCTAATTTGGGCTAAGTTAGGATATTGCGTCAGTGGTTCGTCCTTAGCCCACCTGTCATTCCAGCAATTTATCCTCTCACCATTGCCTAAAAACTATCTTAAATTTTTTTTGATGATTTGATTACAATTGAGAATTGCATTCCAAAAAGCAGAACCTCTGATTGGAACTGATTCACTTAGAAATTTCATATTTTGAAGATACTTTCATTTGATGATAGCTGTCCATTCATTGTAGAGTATGCTTAGTTCACATTCTAAGTTGATTTTGTAATGTTTGAGAATAATCAACATTTTAATTTTTATGTTATCTTTTCCAATGAAGTATGCTTTAATGGTTGGATTTATTTTTATCTCCTTAGAATGAGTATGAGATAATTTCTACCAAATAATTTCAACTCTATATGTAGGCAATTGATTTACTTATCTTTCTAATAGATTGATTTTCTAAATTTCAATTACCTACATATAGTTTGAAGTAGTATGCATTATATCTCCCTACTTTATGGAATATTAGAAAATAATTATATTTGTAATAATAGAGTTTAAATTTTCAAGTAGAAACCTTTATATCTCCTATGTTATAAATTACAAATATTAACCTATTTAGGTGTATAGATATATTTTAATTTTGCTTTCAAATGTGGTTTGATTTTGCTATGGTTTCAACCTTATATTATACCCCTTATAACTCCTTAATGAAAGCAAATTTAATTAAGGTAAATCCTTACCATTATAATAGAGAACTTTTTTTTGCTCTCTTTAAGGACTTAGATGCTATAGATTGTTGTTTTATCTTATTTTTTAGAATGTTCATGATATTGAACTTTTTTCTAATGGAATCCATCAAATATAAGGGATGAATTCCTACTTTTAGGAGACTTGAAAGCTCTTGGAAATGGTTATTTATTCTTAGAGGTTGGTTTTTCCTTTTATTCATAATGATTGTACTCCTAGGATTATATGTTACTCCTTCATGCCTCCATTTCTACAACCATAACATCCCTTGCTCCTTTTATTCCTTTGTTTTTAGCTACAAAATTGATACAAGTGGGCCTAAGTTGACTTTCCTCTAGGTTCATTATAACTAATGGATCAATTAGGCTATGATGGGTCATATTGTTCAGTTTTCCTACTTTAATTTGATAGATAATTTATATAGAAAGATCTAGAGAAATTAGGGCATACTAGATTTTACCTCATACTTCAAATGCATTATAGTAGAAAATGATGATTGAAAAGGTAAGTGTACCTACCTTCATCCATAAATTATTGCTCTAGACTTTATGTGATACTTTTATGTGATACTATCCCAAGATTGAGATAATGTTATAGTAATTACCTTTACCAATTTCATGCACCTTCTTCGATCCTAAAAAAAAACTTATGTTGTTCTTTAGTAGATCTAGTATCATGTTTAGACCATCTTATCCCTTCTCTCAATAAGTGAGGAGTTTTTGCCATGGTCTTCTCCCTATCACTTTGGGTCCTCACACTATCACGTATTATTTCTCTATAGTCTAAATGAATTCTATCATAATATCAACAATGCATACTTAGAGGTATTCAAATAACACCATCTAGGCAACATAATTTCAAGATTTTTTATGTTATGTGCTTCTCATGTATCCTCATAGTGCTTGTGGGCTCTCACTTGTTTAATTTATCTTCCATGGATTTATTTAGAATTTATGAATTGAATCATTGATTTTAGATGTCTCCCTTTTTGTCTCTATACTATAGTTATATCCTTTGTTGTGATTATAATGTATTCATTAAATTTTGTATACTACACTATTACTATTATTGTAGTGATAAAACTAGTCAATCTACACTGCAATGAGGATGTAATTTCGATGGCTAGGTAAAATGCAAGTATGCCACTTGTCCATTATCATTGTAGACACATAAAATTGACCCACTTCAGTAGGTAATCTTCCTTGAGTACTCCTGGGAGAGCACCTAGACTTGGCTAGGGCAAGGGTAAGGTCTATCTCCCCTCTTTTACCTTTTTTCCCTCTCTATGCAAAATCATGGTCGCCCTTGATGGGGCACAATTTTGCATAGTGAGAAATCATGATCGGTCTTAATGGGGTATGATTTCGCCTTTTATGGTTTTCTTCCAAGGAAACCCTAATTGTTTGGGGTTGGCATGTTTTACGTTGGTCCTTCTTAGTTTTCCCACCCATATCACCTTCAAATATGCTATATAAGGAGGGTTTGAATTCATTATTTGAGCACGATGAGAAATAACAAAATTTTAATTATTATCGCAAAGTATTTTAGTTATTACTAATTGAACTACATCCTTCTTTTTCTCTTGCAAGAAAGATAGTTTTGAAGTGTGAAGTTTGATTTGTCTTCTGTTGCATTGGATTGTTGATTGTTGTTGCTCGCTTTGGTGGATTTGTGATTAAAACCCTAAGGAGAGATAAACTATTCAGGAGGTCTCAACCCTTCTATTTTCTTTTGCACTCTCTACCAAGTGAATTTATTCTTCAACATGTATATTTAGATTTTTTATTGACGAAATCAAGCCTTCACATCTATCTTTTATTTTCACATAGTTTGTACAAAATTGTGCTCGACTCCCTTTGGGGTGCAATTTTTCTTGTTCAAAGTTACGGTCACCAATTACGGGGTGCGATTTTGCTTAGAAAACATATGTGAGCAAATTGATGTTCGAGATTTCATTCTTACATTTTAGGCTACATATGGGGCATAGTGTTGCATTTTATTCTATGTTTTCATCATTTTATTCTACTATATCTAAATATGTTTGATTTCTTCCAAAGGTCAATTTCCTCTTTTGTTTATCAAAGATTAGGTAAAAGGACCTAAGGGGTTTTACTGTTGCAGCTCTAAGAAGTGTTGTATAGTGGCCTAAGTAGACCCCCTAACATTGATTATACTTTTCAAGTATGTGCCAAGTTATCTTGCAAGAATAGGAATTGTTGATGAAGTTGGATAAAGGATAAAAGCAAGGATAAATCACCAGATACACTAAGTGTTCCAATTAATATTTAGGCTATTTTATTAGTGTCTTATATTTTTGTTATAAATCCTATCTAATTTTAAAATAAATACATCTAATTTATTTCTAGGTATTTGAAAGATAAACAACATATAGTGTGCACTCAGGGTTAATTTTGTTTGTGCATAATCTCTTGAGCTCTTGATTAAAGGTTTTCTATTTGAAATCCTAGGGTTAGAAAATAATTCAAAGAAAGAATCATACTAGGGTTAGCCCTTGTCTTCTTGCATTATGTATTTTTGCATTGTCCTTTATATTTTATAGCATAGATCGAGAAAGGTAAAATATAGGCAATTGTCTTGAATCGAATACACCAAACATTATTGAAAACCAGAGGACTTGGAATGATTTCTTAAACCATTATTGGCAAACCCTCCCTCACTTTTAGCATCAAGTGTAGATAATAACATACCCCCATGGTTTACCTCAAACCTTTCTCTCTTTTTTGGATCTAGCCTTTGAGAATAGTATGCGGTAGGGCAGTTTTACCCCTCTACATATTTGGTGAACTCGATGTAAACACCTCCTTTTATTTTAAAGCTTTAATCAAGATCATTAATTATGTGTGCTAGAGCAAAAAATATAAAAAACATAATTTCTTGTGCTTGTTTTTGTTGGTCTTAGTTCTCTCCTTCTGTGCTAGTATTTCTTTATTTTCTAATGGCTTCTAACCTTGGGAATGGAAGAAGGCTTTTTAGGTTTGACAATATTTTCAAGAGAATGATCAAATTGATAGATAAAATTATAACCTTGAGGAAGAAGAGATTGATAATAGTATTTATCCTATTAAGGGACCTTATGGGAACCTTATTCTTAAATCCTTTGAGCATGTGTGGACCTTTTATAAATATCACAAGCATGCATTGGATGCATTTTTAGAGGAAGAAGCCCTAATTGAGGAAGTTAGACCATATCATGATAAATCCTTGATTGAATCTTTAAATCATTGTAATCTTGTTCATCATCCAACTTATACCACTACTATAACCACCAATGTTGGAAGGAATCTACAAGTCCCTCCAACTAGTAGTGTCATTCAAAAATTTCAATTTTCTTCTCAATATGCTTATCTCAACACTATTGCATCTATTCCACCAAATGTTAGTTACCCTCTTCAACAAGAGACCACATACCTCAACAATATCAATATGTCCAATACCCCTCCCTTAGGTAATCTGGGGATATTGCATAAAAGTAATCCATAAGTATAGAATTTGGGAAATATGGTAAAGCGGTTGGTTTCAAAAGTTGAGATGATTCAACACTCACGTTTTACTTACCATTATAAGGAAATGTGTAATCAGCCATTGGATCCTATTGTTGCTGCTAGGCCTTAACCTAATCATTTTCCTATGCCATTTTTACCTATTTATAAGGGGAAAAAATATCCAATAGAGTTAAAACAACTTGCCATGATCTCATTTATGATGATATGTTATTACTCATAACATTTACAAAGAGTCTTGGTGGCATGGCATTAGAATGGTATTATTGATTGCCTAATTATTCCTTTAAGATCTTTGAAGATACAACATAATTATTTGTTCAATAGTTTGGTGTGTATATTGAAAAGAAGGTGAAAATGAAAGATATTTACAATTTAAAACAAAGTAAAGAGATTTTTTTTTTTCAGTTCTTTTTTCTCGTTGGAGAAGTTTAGTTGGATGCTTGATATATACTTTACCTCCAAAGTATATCCTTGATATATTTATTGGTAATTTACAAAAATAATTATCTTATTCATTAGAGACTACTACTATTACATCTTTTGATCAAGTAATTGATTTAACAAGAAAGGTAGAAAAGACTCTTATTAGAAGAGATCAACTCAAAATCAAAGAAGAGAAACCTACTAAGTCTCAACATAAGAATAAACACATAGGAGGTGATAGTGGGATGCATAGTAGGCCTGTTAAAAATATTTCTAACAACCTACAAAAGATAGTACTTCAAAAACCTCCACAAAGGAATTTTACAAGGCTTAATATATCTATAGAAGCAGTTTTAAAATAACTTTAGAAGCCAATGCAATTGAGTTACCTCCCATAAGACAACCAAATACCATAGCTAGTTGGTACAAAATAGTACAACACTATGCATATCATAGAGTGGAAGAACATTGGACAAAGTCTTGTAAGAAATTAAAATATGTGTATCAATATTTGATTGATGTAGAAATTTTACAATTTTCAAATGACCAACAAAAATATTTTATTAATCAAAATATAATTAAACAGACAACTAATGAAGTATCTTATAGAATTATATTGCATCATTATGATAACAACATGGTTGGTATGATAGCAGCTACTTCAGAAAAATTAGTGCATAATCAATACATCCAACGATCTTAGCATGAGATCAGTTTCTCAACAAATATATCTCTTTTGTAACTTTTGCAAAATTCTCCTACTCATTGAGAAGCCTTAATAAATATTCAGAAACAAAAGTCTATCCCTCCAAATATTTCCCCTAGTGATATGGTTAATATTGTAAGTTTTCTTGGGATACATCATCTCACATTCTCAGATGCCAATATTTCTTTCTTGAACTTGCAAGAAGATTCTTCTCTTTACATCGTTGCATTTATTGGGGATATTTTTTATCAAGAGAGTTATGAAACCATTACCTTAATTTATGCACATATCATTTCTTTCAAAAGTTTGGATTAAAAGAGGAAGATATAACTAAATCCAGTGATATCATTAAAACTTTCAACAATGAGTCCCAAGAAGCTTGTGGTACCATATAACTTCCCCTCAAAGTTGGACCTAAGATTTTAGATACATTGTTTTATGTGGTATCTTGCCCTACATATTTTAATATTATTCTTGGACCTCCTTGGATCCATGCGATGGAGGCTATCCCTTCTACTTTTCATCAATGTGTAATTTGAATTTTAAAATCAACTTGTTTTTATCTTGGGTGATCCTCATCCATTTGAATTTTATTCAGTAGATGATCTGGCTCAATTTCATTCATCAGATTACTTATCTAAAAAAAATAAGTAAAAAAACTTTGATAAGGAATAACCAGTCAATATCTCATCTCAAGATCAAGTCGGCTCTTCTTATCAAGAATCTCTATTAGATAAATCTCATCAAGGTTTATAGTGGAGTGTTGAGGATGAGGGGTCACCCTCTCCTTCTTTGTCGGTTCTAACCCTTGAGTAGTATGTAAAATATTAGGATCCACCTCATAATGACATCTACTTTGATAGATTTATCCCTTGCGCTACTAGGTTGAGTCTTCTAGTTCTCAAGTGGACTTTGGTTTTATATCTCCTAAGGACCTTGAGCAATTAGGAGTGACTCTTGCCCCACCTCCTCTTGAGGATGACTTATCTATACTTATTGATAGGACCATTGATGTGAACATAGAATCTAAGGAAGCCCCTAGAGTCCTTAAGTTAGTTAAAGCCTTATCCATGGACGAGCAGGAGCAATTGACCAATTTATTTTTTTTGAAAAATAATTTGAAAAAACTTGTATTAAAACAAATATCATTTACAAGTTGGGATGAGACTTTTCCCAGCCTTAGTCAGAGAGAACACATGTTTACAATAGTAAAAGAAGATTTGCATTGGAGCCAAATCTCTTAAAACATATTTCTACAATGACTGTTCACCGGTTTACAACTATAAAAGAAGATCTACATTGAAACATAAATCTCCTAAACAGTATTTTTGGAATGGTTATCCAAATACAATTGACCAATTTATTAAAAGAATATCAAGATATTTTTTCTTGGTCATATGTCGAAATGCCAGGGATTGATCCTTCCCTTGTCATGCATCATTTGGTAGCTAAGACTAGTGCTAAGCCTGCTAAGTAAAAATTTAGGAAGATGCATCCTAAGGTTTCCCTCTTAGTCAGGCAGGAGCTCCAAAAACTCCTTGACGTTGGTTTTATAAAATCTACCAACTATTCTAATTGGATCTCCAATATTGTTCCTGTGGTTAAGAAGGAAGGAACAATCATAATATGTACCGAATTTTGAAACATTAATTTAGCATGTCCCAAGGATGATTTTATCTTGCTCAACATATATCAAATTATAGATTTCACTACCAAATGTGGAATGCTTTCACTTACGAATGATTTATCAAGCGACAATCATATTATGATTACCCTTAAGGATCAGGCTAAGATAAAATTCACTACTCCATGGAGAAAATTCTATTGGAAGGTCATGCCTTTTGGCCTAAATAATGCAGGAGCTATTTGTCAACGAGCTATAACTTCTATTTTCCATGACATGATGCATGATTTTCTCCAGGACTATGTGGAAAAACTTATAACTTGCTCCATAGAATGAAAGGATCATGTTCGTGATTTAAGACAAATATTTGAGGCTTTGGAAATATAAGGTTCATCTTAAACCCGCTAAGCGTGTGTTCGAAGTCACATCTAGCAAGTTTTTAGGCTTCATAGTTTCTATGTGAGGCATTGAAGTAGATCCCACTAAAATAATGGCTACCACTGATATGCCTCCTCCCCACACCCTAACCAAACTACATAGTCTGCAAGGTAAACTTCACTCTATCCGTCAGTCCATTGCCCAGTTAGCCGATAAGTGTCAACATTTTCTTAAGCTTCTTAAGAAAGATGTGGTCTTCTAGTGGGATTCTAAGTGTTAGAAATATTTTGATGATCTCAAATAGTATCTCATTTCCTTGCTTGTTTTAGTTCCTCTTGTGCCTAGTAGACATTTGATGCTTTACATAGCAGCCATTGCTCATGCTTTGGGAGCCATGTTGGCCTAACATGATGATCAAAATAGAGAATGAGCTATCTACTATATGAGTAGAACCTTGGTTAGCTATGAAACTAGGTACACTCCCTTACAAAAGCTTTGCCTTACCATAGTGTTTTCTTCTCAGAAGTTAAGACACTACATTATCAACCATAAGGTATTGGTAGTTGTAAATTTTGATTCTTTACGCTATTTAATGTCTAAGCCCCACCTTTTAGGTTGAGCTACTAAATGGGTGTTGACCCTTAGTGAGTTTGACTTGAATTTTATAGGTCAAAATACTAAGGTTTAGGTGATTGCTGATCAGTTAGCCTTTGCTCCCCTAGAAGCTACCCATTCTATAGTTGTTGAGTATCCCAATGAGTTCTTCAATGTCAAAATTGAAGAGTCTGATTCTTAGATTTTATTTTTTGATGGAGATCAATGCATGAAGAGTGCTAGTGCTGAAGTCATTCTAGTCACCCCATAAAAGCAAGTCATCCACTTGTCCTTCAAACTTTGTTTCTCTTGCACAAATAACACTGTAGAGTACAAAGCTATGATCATTGGTATTAGAGCAGCCTTAGCCTTGCAGGTTAGATTTCTCTCGGTATTTGGTGACTCTCAACTTGTGGTTAATCAGATCAATGATGTTTATAAAAATAAATAGATGAGATATAAAAAATATTATTTAAAACCCTTGTTGCTTTGGAAGAAATATTAGTGGGTTGAGGTCACATATTTACCAAAATTTAGTGGAAGGGGTGAAAATAATGTTAGGGAATGGTTGAAGAAGTGGAAGATAAATTATTTAAATATTTTGAGCTAGAAAGAAAATGTAAACTTTGGGATTTTGTGCGAGGGGAAGCTTTAAAGTGGTATGTAAAATTTAGAGGTGACCATAATTATTCACACACAAGGGAAGAATTTGAAATTGTATTTTTAAGCAAATGAGGATTGGAGGAAAAGGATAATAATATGCAGGCTAAGGAAACCACACCTTTTATGTCCAAAAAAACAAATAATCTGCGAAAGAATTATTGAAATTTAAAAAATTGTATTTTATAGGTTAATAGTTGCATTCAAAATAAATAAATATATTCTTTCTATAAACCCTATTTTTTTTTTTTTAAAGCGAAAAACCCCTTGTGGAGCCGCCTTGGTCTGAGAGACCACGAACAAGGGATTCTACACCGTCAAAGTCACCGGGAGTCGCACCCAGCCTTGCCCGCACCAACATTATCAATTGGATTTTGGGTACCCAATTCAACTTTTTGGTAGGGTGGAGATTCGAACCTGGGACCTCCCTTGGAGGATTGCCCTCTCCTCTCCAACTCACCTACAAAACCTGGGTAAAACTAATTTACAGTGGAAAACACCCCTTTCGAGGTGCCACTTTCAACAGGTTGGGCATAGGAAGAATGGAGCCTTGTCGGCCTCTACCAGCACATAGGACATTCCTAACTATACCATATATCTGTAGAATGGAGACAAGGGGAATGGAACCTGGGTTGGCCTCTACTAGCACCCAGGGCATTTACCACTGCACCACAACAAGCATATTTTCTATAAACCCTAATAGAAAAAATAATTTTATCAATATTTCTTTAGCTAAGGGATTACAATTTCATACAAAAATAAAATAAAAAACATAAGAGTTTGATGGTGAATATGTTCAAATTTTTGAAGATTTGAAGATTACCATAGATAAATATGTTTTGCATTTAAATTTTTATGCTATTGAGATGGGTGATGTAGATATTGTTCTTGGTTATCATTGGTTGGATTATTTGGGTACTATTAACATTAATGTACAAAAGAAGTTTATGAAGTTATGGTATTGAGAAAAAAATAACACTATAGGATATTTCTAAGTGTAAGAGATAAGGATATGAGGGAAAACAAAAAGTTATTACAACAAAATAAAATGAAGAACGAGTAGAAGAACCTAAAATAAAGTCTAAGTAGGAGGCAATAAAAAAAATAAAAGAAAAATCGAAAGCAAAATATGAACCAAAAGAAGGAAACAAGAGGGAAGAATCAAAGAAAGTAGAGCAATAGGCAAAGGTTGTAACATATCATCATCCACTCCATTATGAGAGGCAACAATGGATATAGGTCATACAACAACAATGGAACTACAATGGACATACATGGAGTCATAAAATCAAAAACTATAAATATTCAAGTGGCACAAGGGCAGCTTGGTAACATTGCAAACTACCACCAATCAAGATTTCATTTGGATGGAGGTATAATCAAGATTGGTACAAGTTGTCATCATTGCTTAGAAGATCATACTCTTTAATTTATTATTATATTTTTATAATAAAATATTTATAAGGGGGGTGGAATGTTAGGTACCTAGGGATAGGAATGTGTGGAAATAATATTGTAGGTGGGTAATATGGTATGGGTTACATAAAATTATAATAATATATATCATAGTGTCATATTATAATATTATTCATTTTATAACTCATGGAAGGGTAATTACCACATGGCTAGCCTTCCAACTTATGGAATGTGGTGAACCATCACATTCTTGTATAAAGAAATATGTACCCCCAATTGTAAAGGAAAGTGATATCAAGTATTATTTGTAGTAGTCTTGGCTCATGGAACTGAAGATCTTATAGAGCGATTAATTTCATAAGGAGTATTAGTTGTGTTGCCCTACCTCAAGGGTATTATATTTCTCTATTTTATTGTGTGGATTATTATAGTGGAATTTATTTGTAGATGCATGTTTGATAATTTTCTACATTGGTGAATGATTTATTGTTAATGGTAAGAGAGGTTCATAACAATAATAATTTAGACACTGTTAAGGTATGGATATGATCTTTATAAACCATATAAAGAGTTTTAAGACCAATAAAATTTAAAATTGTTGATATTGTTATTAGACATATGACAAAAACAATTAAGAAATAGTGGAAACAATTACTAACACAAACATAGATATAGTTAAAAATGGATGTTTAGATGTCTTAGAAGTCATCTTAATGAATGAATTTATTAGAAACATAAGGGTTAAGAAACTTTATGCATATGTACAATTGAAAAATATTGTGGTGGCCATAAAAGCGGGACAACCTACTCGGATTCATGGCAGCTATCAATTCCACCATGTAAATTCAATATACATATATATACATACATATATATATATATATATATATATATATATATATATATATATATATATATATATATATATATATATATATATATATGTATATAATATTATATATATACATATATATATATATACTATGTATATACATAGTACATATATATGTATAGATCTCCTATGAGTATGAGGAGGTGAAGTGCAAGAGTCATGTGCATATGAAGAGTCTCATATATATATATATATGAGACTCTTCATATGCACATGACTCTCTACCTTTGCACTTACATAAACTCTTCATCTCCTCATACTCATAGGAGATCTAACTCTTCAAATTTCTCTTACATATCATATATTATATAAATATAACGTCTCTCATGATTGTACATAACTCCTTATAAACATAAAAATTCACTCACATAAATCATACTTACTAACGTGACACCTCACACACATAACTCCATACTTGTTTACATGACACATTCTCACACTTAATAAAATGACACGTACTATAGACTTAAATATTAAAGAAACCTAATATAAATTATTTACAAGGTCCTTGCATTAATGTTGCAAGGTACTAAATAATGTAATACCTCCAACACCCCTCATATTATAATATTTGGTTTGAAGACCTTTTGCCTTCATGTGTCTTCAATTTTCTTTAATTCTTGTTTTGGTCTTTCTATACTAACTGTAGTACTCCTTCAAATTTGGATATTGAATAAGGTTTTTTGAGCTAATATTTGTATTTGTCATTCTTATGAGAAAGTAATCACAATAATATATTCCATTTTCATTTTAATCCCATGGCTCATTATTACTAGGCTGTTGATGCTAACACATGTAGAATGTAATAATTTATCATCTTGTTTATCGTTTGATATTATTAAATCAACACTATCTATATCAACACATATGTATTTTATACATTATTTTTTTATACCCAATTCTATTTATTGAAGAAAATTTGTTGTCATATAGCTTAAGTAATTTGTATCAAAACTAATATATTTCATCACGGGTTTGTCTTCAATATTTTAATCAAATTTTCTTGCCTTTTGTTCCTGTCTTTAGAAACTTTAATAGTAATTAATTCCATATACATCATATGATCTATATCAATACGTAATATAATATCACCTTTAGAGTATTCATTTTCTTCAATAAGTTTTGAAATTAGATAATTACCAAATGTTGTAAAAATTTAATATTTGGCTTCTTGGAAAATTGATAGTAAATCATTCTTTGATTGTATTGATATATCTTTAGTATCCTCTATCATGCATCATGTGCAAAATTTTAAAATATTTAAACATTTCCTTGATTTATTATAATGAATCATATTGAATATTTGTTTCTCCTTTTGTTTGCTTTATTTCTATGGTAATAATTTTGCAGTCTTCTCAAATTTCTTCAAATTACTTTCCTTTGTTATGGAATTCCTTACTACTCCCAAATTCAATCTTTCTTCAATTTTTAAATTTGTTTTTATTTCCTCAGTTCCAATTTTCTTCTTTGCTTTAATTAATTTCTTTCATCAATATTTCATTCTTTCTTTCAATCATTAATTTTCTTCTTCAATTTCTACTTTCAACTTTTTTTCTTCAAATTCTTCCTTCCTTCAATTTTCAATTATTTTTCAATATTCTTCTTCTCTTGGATTTATATTTCTTCCTTTATTTATTCAATTCTTTTTAATTTCAATTTTCAAAATTTCATTCAATTTCTTCTTCAATTTAACCTTAAAGTTTATTATTATTCTTATATCTCCCTTTATTTCATTCTTATTCAATTAATTTTATTCTTCACTTTTAATTCTTTATCTTCTTATATCTCTCAAAATAATATGCTTCTTCCAAAAATAAAATTATCATTCTTATTACTCTAATTAATGCCTTTTTTAATTGTTAGATTTTGATGGTGTATTCCAAGATAGAATGCAATCACAAGACATAAAATATACAAAAATGTAAGATGTTGAACTATGCTATTAATGGAAAGTGATAAAAATGATACAATGAAATATAGAATAAATGAACATTCCAAAATTGATGATAAAGAACTACATTGTATCCATCACCAATCTATATGGTGATCTACATAGTATACCTACTACTACTTACTGTTGTATCTAATCACTCACTATGGGACCCTTTATATAGAAATATGGATTGCTTGGCCAACACTCTAACTAGCTCTACAAGGGGACACCATGCACATTTACAACTTGCACATTAAACACTTGTGCATTTAATATATTCCTTGAATTCACTAGCTAACTACTCCCTAAAGTAATATACTACTCTAGTTATGTACCAAGGGTGGTACATTTACATGACCCAAATGATGTAATATACTCTAAAACCCCTATGTTTAATATTATTTGGATATTGAAGACTGTACTCTTCAATATGAATCTTTGTCTTTAGATGTTTTTCAGCTTGATCTGGTCCTCTACATTATCTTTAATTCACATTGTACTATATGCATCCATGAATTGGTTCTTCTTCTTCTTTATTGGAGTTAGTAATTTCATATGTATATGTACTATCACTAGATTCTTGAAAGAGTATTTTCTCTCTGCCTTTCTCCTTGTTGTCATTCTCCATGTCCTATATAGAAGCTTCTGAACATACACTTAGATAATCATGATAAGATTTTTTGTTAGTAGAACTTGAAGTACTAATACTGCATGAGGATTGAAATATCTTTTCGAGGGATAATTCATCCATTTCTATTTTCAGTTTAAGCAATTGTATCATTCCTCTTTGTTATACATTTTCATCCTTATAACATTTGAATGTAAGTAGTGCCATATATAATATGCTTCCATACTCTAAAAGAATTTTAATGTCATTCTTTCCATTATCAATTGCTTTAGTGAGTCGAGCATGTAGATAATGTTCCATCATTTCAAAATTATTTTTTTAAGCTTCACTATTTATCCTTTTTGAAGTAGGTTCTAAGTTTCCTTCATACTTTATAAGTAGATTCTTGATTCAATTTTTTATGACACTTGCTCTTTCTTTTCTTATAGTGTTGTTCATATCATTGTTCATTGTATTACTTCAATAGACATTTCTCTTAGCTTTTCCTATTTTAGAAATATTTTTTATGAATACTTTGTAGTAGACTACATTATGTCTTCTTAGTCAATGAAGTGTAGTATTATTTTTGTTACTTTAATATCTATAGAATACTATATCTTTCTCAAATACTTTGAGTATATGATCCATTTTGATAAACCTATCCAAGGCTTAGGTTTTTTAGAATTACTTATAAATCCTTTTTAGAATTAGGTTTTGTAGGCTTCCTCATATCTCCCTAATAATCAGAATATGCTTAGTTCACATTCCAAGTTGATTCTGTAATGTTTGAGAATAATCAACCTTTTAATTTTTACCTTATCTTTCCCAATGAAGTATTCTTTAATGGTTGGATTTTTTTTTATCTCCTCAGAATTATTATGAGATAATTTCTACCATTTAATTCCAAATCTATATGTTGGCAATTGATTTGCTTATCTTTCCAATAGATTAATTTCCTAAATTTCAATTATATGTATATAGTTTGAAGTAGTATGCCTTATATCTCCCTATTTTTTGGACTATTAGAAAACAATAATATTTACAATAATAGAGTTTAAATTTTCAAGTATAAACCTTCATATCTCCTATGTTATAAATTGCAAATATTAACCTATTTAGGTGTATAGATATCTTTTAATTTTGCTTTTAAATGTGGTTGATTTTGCTATGGTTTCAACCTTATATTATACCCCTTATAACTTCTTAATAAAATCAAATTTAATTAAGGTAAATCCTTACCTTTGTAATAGAGGAATTTTTTTTGCTCTCTTTAAGGACTTATATGCTATAGATTGTTGTTTTCTCTTCCTTTTTTAAATGTTCATGATAGGGGTTAGTACTTGAACTTTTTTCTAATGGAATCCCATCAACTATAAGGGATGAAGTCTTATTACTTTTAGGGGACTCTAAAGCTATTGGAAAAGGTTATTTTTTCTTAGAGGTTGGTTTTTCCCTTTCTTCATCATGATTCTCATCCTAGGATTCTATGTTACTCCTTAATGCACCCATGTCTACAACCATAACCTCCCTTGCTCTTTTTCTTCCTCTATTTTTAGCTACAAAATTGATACAAGTGGGCCTAAGTTGACTTTCCTCTAGGTTCATGATAACTAATTAGGTAAAATATTAGGTAAAAGGACCTAGGAGGTTTGATTGTTGCACCTCCAATCACTATTGTATAGTTGCCTAAGCAGGCCCCCTAACACTGATTATATTTTTCAATTATTTACCAATTTATCTTGCAAGAATATAAATTATTGATAAATTTGGATAAAGGATAAAAGCAAGGATAAATCACTAGATAAGCTAAGTGTTCCAATTAATATTTAGGTTGTTTATTTAGTGTCTAGATATAATTTTAAAATAAATACATTTAATTGATTTCTAGGCATTTGAAAGATAAATAACATATAGTGTGCACTTAGGGTTAATTTTTTTTGTGCATCATCTCTTGAGCTCTTGCTTATAGGTTTTCTATTTGAAATCCTAGGGTTAGAAAATCATTCGAAGAAAGAATCATGATAGGATTAGCTCTTGTCTTCTTGCATTTTATGTTTTTGCATTGTTATTTATCATTTATAGCATAGATCTAGAAAGGCCAAATCTAGGCGATTGTCTTAAATCAAATACACCAAAAATTATTGAAAACCATAGGACTTGGAATGAGTTCTTAAACCATTCCTGGTGAACCGTTCCCCCCATTTTAGCACCGAGTGTAGAGAACAACATACCCCCGTGGTTCACCTCAAGAATTTATCTCTTTTTTAGATCTAGCCTTTGAGAATAGTATGCGGTAGGGAGGTTTTCCCCCTCTACATATTTGGTGAAATTGACGTGAACACCTCATTTTATTTTAAAACTTTAATCAAGATCATTAATTCTGCGTGCTAGAGAAAAAATATTAAAAACATAATTTCTTGTGCTTGTTTTTGTTGGTGTTAGTTCTCTCCTTTTTCCCTAGTATTTATCTCTTTTCTAATGGCTTCTAACCTTGGGAATGGAAGAAGGTTTTTTAGGTTTGACAAAATTTTTCAAGAGAATGATCAATTTGATAGAGAAAATCATAACCTTGAGTAAGAAGATATTGATAATAGTCTTGATCCTATTAAGAGACCTGATGGGAACCTTATTTTTAAATCCTTTGAGCATGTGTGGACCTTTTATATCACAAGCATGCATTGGATTCAGATTTAGAGGAAGAAGCCCTACTTGAGGAAGTTATACCATATCATGATAACTCGTTGAGTGAATCTTTGAAAAGGTAAGTGTACCTACGTTCATCCAGTTATTGCTCTAGAATTTATGTGATACTATCACAATATTGAGACAATGTTATATAAATACCTTTACCAATGTCATGCACCTTCTTAGATCCTAAAAAAAAACTTATGTCATTCTTTATTAGACCTAGTATCATATTTAGACCATCTTATCCCTTCTCTCAATAAGTGAGTAGTTTTTGCCATGGTCTTCTACCTAACTATCATTTTAAGTCCTCACACTATCACCTATTCTTTCTCTATAGTCTAAATGAATTCTATCATAATATCAACAGTGCATACTGAGAGGTATTCAAAGAACACCATCTAGGTAATATTTTTCAATATTTTTTTATGTTATGTGCTTCTCGTGCATCCTCATAGTGCTTGTGGGCTCTCACTTGTTCAATTTCTCTTCCATGGATTTATTTATAATTTATGAATTGAATTATTGATTCTAGATGTATTACTTTTGATCTCTATACTATAGTTATATCCTTTGTTGTGATTATAATGTATTCATTAAATTTTGTATGCTACACTATTACTATTATTGTAGTGCTACAACTAGTCAATCTACATGCAGTGAGGATGTAATTTTGATGGCTAGGAAAAATGCAAGTATGCCACTTATGCCAAAATCATAATCAACATTAATGGAGTGCGATTTCACCTTTTAGGGTTTTCTTCCAAGGAAACCCTAATTCTTTGGGGTTGGCATGTTTTACGTTGGTCCTCATCAGTTTTCCCACCCATATCATCTTCAAATTCTATATAAGGATGGTTTGAATTCAGTAATTGAGCACAATGAACAACAAAAATATTTTGATTTTTATCATAAAGTATTTAGTGCTTACTAATTGAACCGGATCCTTCTTTTTATCTCACAAGAAAGATAGTTTTGAAGTGTGAAGTTTGATTTGTTTTCTGTTGCATTGGATTATTGATTTTTATTGCTCGCTTGGTGGATTTGTAATTGAAGCCCTAAGGAGAGATCAACTATTTAGGAGGTCTCAACCCTTCTGCTTGCTTCTATGCTCTCTACCAAGTGAATTCGTTCTTTTGCATGCATATTTGGATTTTTTGATTGACATAATCAAGCCTTCACATCTATCTTTTATTTCTCACATAATTTCTATGAAATCGTGCTCGACTCTCTTTGGGGTGAAATTTCACCTATGCAAAATCACAGTCACCTATTGCGGGGTGCGGTTTCACCCAGACAACATATGAGAGAAAATTGATGTTTGAGATTTCATACTTGCATTTTAGGCTACATATAGGGCATAGTGTTGCATTTTGTTCTTTTTTTTATTATTTTATTCTACTATATCTTAATATGCTTTATTTCTTCCAAAGGTCAATTTCCTCTTCTATTTATCAAATATTAAGTAAAAGGACCTAAGGGGTTTGACTGTTGCACCTCCAAGCACTATTGTATAGTGGCCTAAGAAGACCCCCTAATATTGATTATATTTTTCAAGTATTTGCCAAGTTATCTTGCAAGAATAGGAATTATTCATAAAGTTGGATAAAGGATAAAATCAAGGATAAATCACTAGATAAGCTAAGTGTTCCAATTAATATTCAGGAAATTTTTTTAGTGTCTTCTATTTCTATTATAAACCCTAGCTGATTTTAAAATAAATACATTTAATTTATTTCTAGGTATTTGAAAGATAAACAACATATAGTGTACACTTAGGGTTAATTTTGTTTGTGCATCATCTCTTGAGATCTTGCTTAAAGGTTTTCTATTTGAAATCCTAGGGTTAGAAAATCATTCAATGAAAGAATCATACTAGGGTTAGCTCTTGTCTTCTTGCATTATGTATTTTTGCATTGTCCTTTATCTTTTATAACATAGATCTAGAAAGGCCAAATCTAGACGATTGTCTTGAATCAAATACACCAAACATTATTGAAAACCATAGGACTTAGAATGATTCCTTAAACTATTTTTTACGAATCCTTCCCTTATTTTAGCACCAAGTGTAGAGAAAAATATACCCCCGTAGTTCAATTCAAGCCTTTCTCTCTTTTTCGGATCTAACCTTTGAGAATAGTATGCGGTAGGGCAGTTTTACCCCTCTACGTATTTTGTGAACCCGATGTAAACACCTTTTTTTTTTTAAAAGCAAAAAACCCCTTGCGGAGCCACTTGGTCTGAGAGACCATGAACATGGGGTTCTACACCGTCAAAGTCACTCGAGGGTCACACTCGACCCTGCCCGCACCAACATTATCAATTGGATTTTGGATAAACATTTTAGATTTTTGGTAGGGTGGATATTTGAACCTGGGACAACCATTAGAGGATTGCCCTCTCCTCTCCAACTCACCTACAACACTTGGGTATACCTCCTTTTATTTTAAAACTTTAATCAAGATCATTAATTATGTGTGCTAGAGCAAAAAATATTAAAAACATAATTTCTTGTGCTTGTTTTTGTTGGTCTTAGTTCTCTCCTTATGTCTAGTGATATCTTGCTTTATTTTAGCTCAATAGAAGGTCTTTTTCATGTTTTCCCTCATTTTTTACCATACTAGATGAGAAGATTAGGGAGAATTGTGTGCCTCTTGTATAATTAATCTCCTTAGATCACTAGTTTTGGGTATAACTACCCTATCCTTGAAGCATAAAATTCCATCCTTCACATTAAAACCCTTATTTTCTTCAATATTTCTCTTAGTTTTATCTAAAATTTCTATACAATACGAGTCCTAAAGCTGCATTTATTTGACCCTATCCATCAATTATCTATGACTCCAAGTCAATGTGGCTATGTACCTTCTCCTACTCAAGGCATCATATTTGGGATGATAGGGATCTATGTGATCTAATCGTGAAGGTAATTGTTTCACTATGGTTTTGAGATGGTGTGGTTGTGCATTATGAGCATTATCATGTGGTACTACTTTATTTTTGTGAGGAGGATAATAGGTAGCTTGTGTGGCCTGATATGGAGTCAGATCCAAAGTTGCAACATTATTATGCATAGTATTAACAAAGGAATAATTGGCTTGATGCTGATTCATATATGGGATAGAGATGGTGTTGTGAAGAGGATTTAAAATGGGTATGGTAACTTGTTGATAAGAACTTCTTACATTATGAGAAAAGTGTGGAATATATGAAGAATAAAGATTAGGAATTTTTGAAGGAATGAAATGGAGTGGTTGTGATGAAGGATTATTTTATGATGTAGAAGCTTGCTAGTATGGATTATAGAATTGACAAGAAGGTATGCTGTGAGAGATATGGCAAATAAATTTTCACTAGCTAAAGAAACCTATGGGTTTTTCCCTACATTGATAGTTGTAGTAGTGGTATAAATAGATTTTTATTGTGTTACTTTGTGGGCCTTGAATTGCGAGTGAACATTTGGAGGTTGTATAAATTGAGTGGTACCAAGAGTAGGATTACCAAAGGGAATATGATAAAATAGAGCAAAGTTAGTTGAAGTCATTTTTGCGTGGCTCTGGGTTGAATTTTGAAAGCTTGCTCTAAGGAGGCTTCAATTGAAAGTTGACCCCTAAGATAGTATTATACCTCGAAGGCTTTAAAAATAGTAGCGTGGTTATAGCTTACAAAACCCCAAAATTGATTCATAGTTTTAAATTGAACCTCCCCTTTAGGTCCTATCTATGGATTAAGGTGAGGTTTTGGATTTGCTACAATTTGTTCTACATATTCGACTTATTCTTCTTTGTCTCCTTCTATTTCATTACCCTCATGATTGGGGTTTTCAACCTCAAGTTCATCCTTAGGAGGATCTGCAATATATTTTCTGTTTCATAAATGCATTGTTAATTCTTGACAATCCCTTTGTTCATTTAAGATAGTCAAGGCTCTTAGTAAATCCTCTTTCATGATTTCTTCTTTTTTTTTGCTATTTTACTAATCAAGAACTCTCTCTAATGTTGATAAAAAATTCTTATTTTATTCACTAATATTAATTGCCACACTCAATCCTCTTTAAAGATATTATGAATATCATTGATTGGTTCCAATTGTTCAGGGCTCATATAATCTTGTCTCAAGAGGTGAATTAAACGAATAATAAAGAATTTTCTTGAACAGTTGCGGGACTTTAAATTATAGATCGTGGTAAAATTCTCGCAAGAGTATAGCTCTAGATGCTCGATTTTATCTCCTATTATGTTCTAAGGTCATATATTTGTTCTCTAGATCTGCTAGGAACTTGTGGATGGTTAGAGAATCCTCAAAATAGCTTTCCCAAGGATATATTATTGAATGGACACTAGCTCTTTTATCTGCTAACCAACATTCACAACTCCTCTTAATTTCAAAGTAAGGTGAGTGGTAGTATGTGCCTAGAGCTTTAGCTATATCAATTCTCTTGATTTTTCTTAACTCTTCAGACCTTCTCCTAACAAGATTGAGGTTATGCCACAAATAATTCCAATTTTATTTATCATTTCTAAAAAGAATATTGACTTATTGTTCTATGAATGATTTCCTAAGGTCTATGAGCGTGGAATCCCTAATATTATTATCCACCATTTAGCCTGTTATTATTTTTTGTATTTTATTATACATATATATTTAAAATGAAATAAAAAGTAAAAATATTAAAAAGTCTTCTTCTAACTATAAATCCTTTCTTCAAAATATGTGAAAAATTGAAGGTCTATTTTTATTGTTTCAAATTAGGCTTTTATCTAGATGCTCACATGCAAATTCTTGGTGATAAAGTCCAAGCCGTGATGAAGCCTAGGTCCTACCAATCCTCACCTAGTTCACCATGGTCAACAATACACTCTTAAAAGAGATATGCATGCTATATTCCATGGCTATGATAGTTGTTGGATCGGCTAAATTTTAATCTTGATTAAGGTTTTTAGTTTTCTAGGCATAGGCAAAAGGATAATATATTTTTGAAGATTCGTGGGTGTGGCTAACCCCATTCATTATGTATTCCCATTGTGTCTAGACCATATTTACCACATAGGATCTTTAAGGCATATTTCTAACCACTAAAGTGGATTCCTAGTTACACAACGCAGTTGCAGAATAATATGTTGGATATTGTTCTTTTTAAAGAATGATGTATAAAAATAAAATGTGAATTGATTCAATCAAATATTTTATTTTTATATGCTCTAATATAATGCAAACAAATTTTAGTGGTTTTTTTAGTTTTTTTTGGAAAACAAAAGAGAAACAAAAAATAAAAGTGGTGGTGTTTCACGTCGAGTTCACCAAAGAATGTAGGCTCAAAATGTTCATACCCCTTTTCTCCAGGTTAAAGGATACATACCTGGAAGGGAGATATAAAATAGAGGATCTACACCTTAGACGAGAAGTACTTTTTTTGTACCCTCTTTGGTGATTGTCGATGAATTGTGGTGGGTTCACCAAGGAATATTTAAAGATTGTTCCTGAGTCTATGCAATGTGAAGTGTTTAATGTGTTCTTTAATTGAAATACACCTATGTTTTGGGTGAAATGCAGCTATACCTGATCTATATGCAATTTTATTTCCTTGAAAACAACAACAAACAAGATAGCTAATCTAAATGTAGTACTATCTCATATGCTTATTTTTTCTTTGATTTTTTTTTTCCCTTTTTTTTTGTGTTTTCTTATATTTTTTAATGGTATAGGAATAGAGGAAGTATGAAATTTACATATAATAGTTAAATGAAGCTAAAATAAATTAGTTTAGGCACTTACTTGACCCAAATTATTGAAGGAGAATGCATTTGGAACTTGTTTTGGTAAATTTGGGACCCTTTAGCAGATTCGGGTATATGTTTTAGCTTCCTGAATTTGTTAAAACTTGCAACAATCAACTTTGAAAATCTCACTAATTGAATTTGGGATATTTGAGTGGATTAAGATCTATGTTGCATCCTCAAAAATCCATTAAAAACCTACAATGATCAACTTTAAAAATCTCATCGAGCAAATTCAAAACCCTTGAGCAGATTCAGATATGTGCTGCAACCTCCCAAATCTGTTAAAAACCTACAATAATCAAATGTATAAATCTTGTAGAGCAAATTTGGGACCCTTCAATGAATTTATATGGTTGTCACAACCTCCCAAATTCTTCTGAGATCTATAAATTGATAGCTAAGATACTAAATCTTGTAATCAAAAGGGGTTAGAATTCAAAGTATAAATTGATATGATTAATCCAAAAATATTAATTTTCCCTCTGTGTATGTCTATGTGAATTGGACCTAAAAAGTGAATTTGAGACCCTATAGAAGCCTCCCAAATTCGTTAAAGTTGAAGGAAAAATTCAAATCTAACAATGTTGAATAATGTAATATAATTAATAATAAAATGCATAAAGAAAGATTATACCAACTCAATTTTTGGTAACTATTGGAATGGTGATAGGATAGCAAAATCTCCACTAAAACCTACAACAAAAACCATTAAAGGGGTCCTTCAATACAATTCTCCTACAAAATAACCATTAACCCTACTCAAGAGGTAGGGTAAATTTCTTAAATTTCTTCAATCCAATTCTCCTACAAAATAACCATTAGCCTAAGTCCTTATACTCACTTAGGTTAAATGAGTGAGTAATTGAAACTCAAAGTCTTCTCAAGAAGGGTTAGGAGTCATGTTTTGTAATCACGGATACCATTTTAGGACCTTAGATTCAAAGTTGAAGGATGCCATGGTGACCTAAAAATATCGAGAAACACTATAGAGTTTGAAAATTTGATCTACTCAACACAACCAACCATCAATGTCCTTTCCATTAAACTTGGAAAAATCTAATTTGCATATCTTAAATGGGTATCTATGTCAAAAATAACATGATGGATTTCTTTCTCTTTAGTGGTTGAGTTGCCATATAATTCTCCAGTGTTAAAATACTGGAATACTTTTGGGATTTCCTTTAAAATCTCTTCAACCTCTAGAAAATTTACTTCAATCACTATTTGACTTTAATTTGGTTAGTTTTCATAATCTGCATGTGGTGTTTCATCTGTTTAACTTCTGCAATGTGGGACAATTGGCTATGTAGGTTACTAAGTGTGTGATTTAGTTGTTCCATATATTAGATTTGTTCCAACTCCTTCATTGCTCCTAAAGTATTTTCAATCATATACTTGTGATTTGGACCACCCCAACTAACTTACTAAAAATATAAGGGTTGTTCCAAGGGTTACTATTTTTAGTAATGGTCCAAAAAAGTGTTTGGTGCTATATATCAAAATAATAAACTTGAAAAGAAAAATACAATGGAATAGGATTCAAATGATATTTTTTGACACCCAAAAAAATGTGCATGGGTGCTATACACGAAAATAGTCAGCTCGATGAGACGATTGCAATAGGTTATGTATAATTATTTTTGACAACTACCTAGTTTGACAATGGCTTTTTATGATATTATCCCTAATGGTTACTTGCAACTACCCTATATAAGACTATTTAGAGTATTAATAACAATATCCTTGCCTACTAAGAATTCCAACTATTATTGACAAGCATTATCTAACACTATTACTGACTATTACTAACTACTATCTTGATAGACTTTTTTTTAACTAATACTGATAATTGTTTGTTTGACACTGATAACTACCCTAAAAATTGCCCTATCTGAATATTTTCTTGACTATTACTAATCCCATTAGTTTCTTCTTCATCCAAGATTTTTTTCAATAAGGTTAAATTCATGTTAGGTGTAGTCTTTGTAGTATGCTCAAATTTATGGTTAGGTTTTTGGAGGTGTAACATATGACTATAACAGGGTAACACTAGGCCAGGGTGTGTGCACTGTCCATAGCCCTCTATTATAACACAATGATGAACAATAATGCTCGGACCAATATTTTATGCAACTACTTAAAGAGGGTTCCCCTTGAGCCTATCCACCTCTTTGACAATACATGAGGGTAATCTTCTTGAGTGTTGTGCTCAGTGCATTAAAGATAGATATATGATCAAAAATCTTCCTACGGCTAAAGGTTTCTCCTAATCCTAGGCGTGGTCTCCTAATATACCCAAATATACATGGGAGCTCAAGTCCATATACAGGTGTTGTCTAAAGTTTGGGTATTGAAGCATGCTTGCCCCTCACTTTTCTAGATGCTTTATAGGTAATCTAACTTAACCAATAATGATAAATCCTCCATGATATTTTAAAATCCCCACACAATGTTTCTAACTTACTAAACTTAAAATAGGAGGAAAAAATGGTTTAATTTGTTCTATTTTTTTAATAGGAAAATAAGCAAAAAATGAGAATACAAAAAGTTTATACCTAACAAGTTGAAATGGAAAAACACGAAATGTTTACACTGTAGTGAAATGCAACCCTAGAAAGTGCTCTAATACCACTTGTTATGAACCTTATAGTAAAATAAAAATACATCCAGACAATATTGCAATCATAACAAAAAGTACTAGAAATTAACAATATTGCAATATGAAATGGTAAAGCAAGAGATTATATTGTAGGAAGCAAGAACACAATACAAAATCATAGGTCTCTTGGAGGGATCAACCTCCTTAGAAGCAGAGCTTCAATACAAAATATTAGAGATGTCGTATTCTATACCCTCTTGTCTTTTCAAAGACTCTTCATAACTCTAACTATAACACTTAAGGGTCAAATTCACATGCAAGTGGCCACTTGAGCTAGAATCTTCTACCAAACAACAATTACATACTTTATTATAGTTACATTAAATGACCCTATTTGTCTAGGTGTCTCAAATGCCACATATACATTACAAAATATTATATAATATTATTAAGATAAGATCCACATGTTAGAAAGTGGATAATTACATAATAAGGTTAGGATAGGGTCTTAATAAACAATTAAGTGATATTACAACCATGCATCTTATAAATTTTAAATACATTTTCTAATATTACCTAGATATATTGAACATGATCACCATAATTATATGTTTAAGTATTTGGATATAACTTATGAATGTGTCTCTATGCTTTTATTACACTATGCATCTAGAGTTTTAGTAGGCACTTCTTCCTTTATAGTATGAGTTAACTGCATATCACCATCTTGAAGTTTATCTCAAACATCTAGCTCCTCCTCTATTGTTTATCTTGTATACTTAAAAATTAGTTGTGCATTTGCTTATTTTATTAAGGACAAAATCATCTTGTGATGTTTTCTTGAGTCAACATTTCAACTTGCCATTTTATATAGATAGAAAACATTCATCTATTTAACCCATACTTTGTGTAAAAAACACACTAAAATTATATTTTATTTAATAATTTCTAGTTTAAATCTCCCAAAAATATTGTTCAAAGTTCCATAATTTAAAACTATGTTAAAAATTTACTAAATAAATAAATTATACGAATGTAAATGCAACATATATAAAAATATAGTTTTAAACCCTATTGAATAAGTAAAGTAATGCAAAGAATAACATACTTACACTTTATTCTTTTGTTGTCTTTGTAATCTAGATTGCTTTGAAAAATGATAATAAAGTCTTCTAACATAAAAATATATTTTAAATAATAAAATTTTAAATTTTTGTTGAATAAATAAATTATATAGATGTAAAAACAACATATCACCGTGATTATATAAAAGTATAGTTTTACACTCGATTGAATAAATAAGTAAATTAATGTAAAGAACAACATACTTAGACTATTCTTTTGTTGCCTTGCTTTGTGATCTAAGTTGCTTTGGAGAATGATAATTTCTCCAATGATAGCTGCCTTTTAATATTAATTGAATAAATTCTAACTCCAACATGTTTTATTTTTCTAACAGACGGTGATAATTTGCATAGTTAATTAAATCACATATATTTATATTTTTTGCTTGTTCATATAAATGAATAAGTGAACAACATTTATTATGAGGTTACTCTCGACATATAAGTCAACCGATTTTTTTTTTTGGGTGGTGGGGTAAACTGTGACCACGAGGGAACCATTACATAACATATCCGCAACATGTGAGGCCTCTCAGCAACTAGAGAGGTTTAACTACCCACTTGCTCTCCAACTCCTCTATATGGGCGGATATAAGTCAACCGATTTTTAATTTACATGGCCATCATCGCTTTTACGAAAAAAAGAAATATAACATTTCTTTGTCTGGAATTACATCATAATTTATTTTTTTAAAATAATTTTTTTGAATTTGATTAGTGTAATTTTTTTTTACGACAAACGGTTAAGGTTGGGTAACTTTATCCCATATGATCTTTCACAACGGGGATCTTTCATAACGGGGAGAGTTGAGATTATCAATAGGGGTTAAATACATAGCTATACATGCACATACTTCCTCGTACACGTTCATATCGGGTTTGAACCTTAGACCTCTCGAAGAAGAGCCAAAGCCCGAAACGTTGTGTTGTCCTCCTCAAAACTTAAATAATATTTTTTAGAACAATATGATACCAATAAACATTTATCTTAAAATCATTTTCTTCGAAAAAAGTTAGGAAAATTCAATTTTATGTCTTTAATGGTATTTTTTTGCATTGTCTAGTGCAGGCGTAGATGTAAGTGGTTTCATTGGTTTGAGTTTATATTTTTCCAAATCCTTCTCCAAATGTAAACAAAAAAAAAAAATGTAGGTTAAAGATATACAATTAACATCCTTGTTCATAACAACTAACAACTACACTCAACTACACTCTTAGAGGGATTAAAGTTGCAATAGAAAAATTATGGAAATATATTTTAATTGAGGGGTTCACAAATTATCATCAATGTTATTAACAAAAATTGATGATAGGAGATTGGATAAAAAATAGTATCATTGCTAATGTTCATCACTTATTACTAGAGGCAATTTCTTGGAAGAGTGAACATAATTATAGAAGGAAATCAAGTAGCGGATAATTTAGTCAATTACGGTGTTGATCTTCATATTGGTGAAATTCAAAATTTATAAGTCATATTTCTTAATCAAAATGATGTCAAGAACCTGATTGTGGAAACACAACACTTTGAGGAAGTTGAAGAATATATTTAAAAGAAAAGGAAATGAAAAAATGTGATTAAAAAATATGCTAATGTGATTTAACTAACGTAACAATAAATGTAGTATTTTGTTATTTTTATTGAAGTGGTCGTTAATAAAAACTACATATAGCTTATTAAAAAATTTATATCCTTGTTCATAATCCCAAGTAGTTTGAGACAATTGGTTGGAAGTAAAACATTTCATACCATAAAGAATGGTGTCCCTTATACTATTTATATAAATAAAGAAGGCCTCTCCATTTAGTCTTTATAAAATAAAAAGATATAAATAAAAGATGTCCTCCCTTTTCACCCTCTAAAAATTGGAGAGATGAAAAAAATGGGAGACATCCTATGTCACATTTTATATATTGAACATATTGAAAAGAAGGAAAGCATATCCTTTCACCATCTATAAAATGGAGATAATAAATGCCTCCATGTTATTCTTTATAAACTACTTTTGTTGTCTAAATAAAATAATGAGATGGGGATAAGGAGGGGTTGTCCTTTTCAATCCTCATAGATTGAAGACATTGGAAAGAAAAGACATCTCATTTCACGCTCTCCATTTTTATTTTCTACAAATTGAAGATATAAAGAAAAGGGACAAGTTTCTTTCACTATTTAAAATTTGGAAATATATTTGTACTCTTTACATTAAATAAAGATATGATGAGAATGGGGGCCTTCCATTTGGGTCTCCATAAATTGAAGAGATGGGAAAAGAAGGATTCCTTTCACTCTTTATAGATTGGACATATTTGAGAAGGAGAGATACCCTTTTCCTTCTCTTTAATGAAGAAACAAAAAAATAGACTTAAATTAAAGGGTTAGGGAGAAGAGAATGCATGCTCTTTCACTTGCTACATATTTAATAGATTGGAGAAGGGAGGAATTTTTTTTACTCTTTATAAATTGAAGATATTATGGAGAAGTAGAGGTCTCCCTTTGATGGCAAGGTCGAGATTCAAACAAGCAATTTCTCATCAACTTGCAGTAAATTTCATTAATACAGTCCTCTGTTACAATTTTCCCAGCATACTTCTTCTCCCACAATCCCGAACTCACCATCCCCTTCTCTTACAATTTCCCCATTTTTATCGAAACCCTCGATCCTCCCGGCAATCAATGCTTCCACCTAACAAAATTCCCATTCGAATTTCCCTCCGTCGAGTTTTTCAAATTTTTGTCATTAATGGCAATCTCCCGATCTACCGAGGAACTTGCATTAATGGCTTCACTGACCTGCACCGTCGCTTCGGTCAGACTATCCTTCTGAGCCTCTGTCCCGCCCATGCTGTCCATGCTCTATCGCTGTCGTGATGGCTATCTCCATATTTTAATACACGCGGCCACCAATTCAAACTTTAATTTACGTGGTAGCCCGCGCATTCAATTCTGGCTTTGTCTTCAACTGGCCGTGTCACCTTAACACACGTGGAGGCCACGTGTCACTATGGCTTGTCTTCTTGCCCGTTCGCGTGTTCACAAAAGCTTGCTTTCTTATCCTTCGCGATATCGCGACCCATTGTCCCCCTACTGTCACTTTGGCAAATAATGTCGCGATATCGCGACCCAATGGTCAACTCTTCTCATTTTGCAATTAACGTCGCGATATCGCGACGTTGCGATATCGCGACCAAATTACCCCCCTTCTTAGTCTGCACCGTGCCTTTGTTTTCATTTGATATCACGTCGCGATATCACGACGAAATTACCCCCCCCTTCTTAGTCTGCACCGTGCCTTTGTTTTCATTTGATATCACGTCGTGATATCGCGACGTCGCGATATCGCGATGGAGACTTCATGCTGCTGAAGCTTTTAACTGTTGTCGCGATATCGCGACGTCACGATATCGCGACCCAAACTGGCCCTTGCCTTTGTCGAAGCTTTGAGGTCGCGATTTCGCGACCCCAACCCAACTTCTGCCCTTGCTCTATAAACTTCCCGAAACCTTCCCTTCTTTTTACAAAACTTCCCCCTTGGGAAAGGATTGGAACCAAACTAAATACAAAGTACTTAGAAAATAAAAGAAAATAAATAAAAAAATTTGGAGGATGCAAGATTGCTCTTCTATCGCCGGATGCTCCTGCATCAGACACCCGGGGTAGATTAAAAGTGACCCTCACTTCTGCTTTGTTGGGGGAAGACCCAGGCGGTCAACCTCCATTTTCGACAACCAAGTCGCATCTTCAACAGGCCTGCCATTCCACTTTACCAAGTACTCAGAATATTGTCTGTTTCGGGTGCTTCTGCCTTCACGGGTGTCTAATATCTCCTCAATCTTGTTGGTGGTTGGAGTAGATGCTGGAATTTGCCACAATTTTGCACTTGGTACCTCTGTACTTTCCCCTTCATGATATTCCACTAAATCTGAAATATTAAAAATAGGTGAAATGTCAAGCCAATTTGGTAATTCTACTTTATATGCATTTCCTGACTCCCGTTTCTCTAGTATTCTGCATGGCCCAAATTTCTTCATCTTCAACTTATTATACGTCTTGGCAGGAAATCTCTCCTTCCTGAGATGCACCATGACCTCATCTCCCACTTTGAACTCCTTGAACCGCCGTTTTTGGTCTGCCCTTGTCTTATATTGAGTATTCATTTTTATAATTTGTTTCCTTACTTCCTCATGCAAACTTTTCATATGCTCTGCAAATTCTTCTGCCTCGACACTATACTTTTCTCCCTTGTCCAACTTTCTCAGTTCAGACACATTTCTCGGGTTGTTCCCATATACTATCTGGAATGGAGATTTATTGGTGCTCTTATTGATTGAACTATTATACACAAATTCTACCTACGGTAAAACCAAATCCCATCCCTTGGGTTGATCCGCTATCAAGCATCTCAGTAAATTACCCAGGCTTCTATTCACCACCTCCGTCTGTCCATCGATCTGTGGGTGGTATGCTGAACTGAATTTCAGGTCTGTCTTCAACTTCTTCCACAGAGTTCTCCAGAAATACCCAACAAACTTTGTATCTCTGTCAAAAACTATGCTTCTTGGTAGACCGTGAAGTCGTACCACTTCCTTGAAGAATAACCCCGCAATATGAACTGCATCACTCGTCTTCTGGCAGGGAATAAAATGTGCCATTTTGGAGAATCGGTCAACCACCACAAATACAGAGTCATTTCCCCTCTATGTTCTCGGCAATCCGAGAATGAAATCCATGCTTATGTCCTCCCATGGCCTCTCAGGTACGGGTAGTGGCTGGTACAGTCCTGTGTTTTGCTTTACACCTTTTGCCATCTGGCATATTCTGCAACCTTGCACAAACTTCCACACATCTTGCTGAAGTTGTGGCCAGTAGTAATTTTCCTCCACCAGGGCAATGGTCTTATCCCGACCAAAATGCCCAGCCGGTCCTCCGCTGTGTTTTTCTTTGATTAAGTTTTCCCGCATGGAACTTATGGGAATGCATAATTTACTTCCTTTGAACAACATTCCGTCTTGGATTAAGAAATCCAACCATTTTGTCCTGTCCACAATAACAGGTATCGAGCAAGCCGTCCAGGCTTCTGCAAAATCCGGATCTTCAGGGTACAAACCCTTCAGTTCTTCAAATCCCACTACTTCCACTGTCAATCTAATCAGTAAAGTCTGCCTTCTGCTCAAGGCATCTGCAACTCTGTTTGACTTCCCACTTCTGTGCTTCAGCACAAAGGTATAACTTTGGAGGAACTCCACCCATTTCATGTGCCTTTGATTCAGTTTTGTCTGACTGTTAATGTCTTGTAAAGCTCGATGGTCGATAAATAGAACAAACTCCTTTGGCAATAAGTAGTGTCTCCACTTTTTCGAGCTCGAACTATAGCATAAAATTCCTGGTCATAAAATGAATATTTTTTCGAGCATCATTTAGCTTCTCATCGAAATAAGCAACGAGTCCGCCTCCTTGACTCAGTACATCCCCTATTGCACTGCCACTAGCATCACAGTCCACCTGAAATACCTTGTCAAAGTCTGGGAGTGCTAAAACAGGTTGTTCTGTGACCTTTCTCTTTAATGCATCAAAGCTCCTTTCAGCCCCTAATGTCCACTTGAACTCTTTTTTATCCCCCCTCATTGTCTCTGTGAGAGGTGCACAAATGTTGTTGAAGTTCTTTATGAACTTCCTGTAAAAGCTGGCTAGACCATGAAATGATCTTACTTCCGTTGTGCTTCTTGGGGTAGGCCATTCGATGATGGCTCTCACCTTCTCTCGGGTCCATTTTCAGACCTTCTGCTGAGATTACAAATCCCAGGTATACTAACTCCTTCTTGACAAAATTACACTTTTTCAAATTTATTAATAACTGCTCCTCCCGCAGCTTTTCAAAAACCCTCCTAATATGTATCAGGTGTTCCTCCAAGGTTCTGCTGAAAATTAATATATCATCTAAATACACAATGACAAACTTTCCCAGAAATTCCTTCAGCACTTCATTCATCAGTCGCATGAAGGTACTTGGTGCATTGGACAGCCCAAATGGCATGACCAACCACTCATACAAGCCCTCTCTTGTCTTGAAGGTTGTCTTCCACTCATCTCCCTCCCGGATACGGATCTGATGATAGCCACTTTTTAAGTCGATCTTTGTGAAGTACTCAGCTCCACTTAAATAGTCCATGATATCATCCATCCTTGGCAATGGGAATCTGTATTTGATAGTGATTTTGTTGATGGCCCATGAATCTGTACACATTCTCCATTCTCCATCCTTCTTTGGCGCCAGCACTACAGGTACTGCGCATGGGCTCAAACTTTCCCGAATCAATCCCTTCTCTAACAATTCTTGGACCTATCTATTTAACTCCTCAGTCTCTATAGGTGTCATTACGTGTGCGACTTTATTTGGCAAGCTTGATCCCGGTACCAAATCTATATGGTGGCTAATTTTCCTCATCGGGGGTAAACCCTCGGGCACATTATCGGACACAATATCCGGAAATTCCTCCAGCGAGATCTAGGACTTCGCTGGGGTATCCTGGCATTCCTTCTCCCTTGCTCTAGGGATTATTGCATAACATAAATGTTCATGCTTCAACCCATCCAGGAACTTTCTCCCCTCAACTAAACAGATTCTGGAATTGTTACATACCTTTTCATTCGCATCCTTCAAGGGCTTTAGTTTATGGCGTACACCATTCTTTGTCAATGAGTAGGTGTTGGCATGGCCATCATGCACTGCACTCCGATCGAACTGCCAGGGCCTCCCCAACAACATATGGCAAGCATCCATAGGCAGGATGTCGCACAGGACCTCATCACAATAATTTCCAATATTAAATTTAACGGAGCACTTGTTCATTGACCAAAGCTTTGTGGTCCTTCTGTAACCATGCGACCCGGTATGGATGCGGGTGCTTCTTCCTTTCCAAGCTGTAGCTTTGTAACCATTTCTTCTGAAACCAGGTTATCCGTGCTACCATTATCAATAATAATATTGCAAACTTTGCCCGCACACTTACATCTTGTGCGAAATAAACTTCTTCTCTGATCTGTGTCCTTCTCCTCATTCAACAGGACTCTTCTTACAATCATTGCTTCCCCTCTCTCTGCTTCTTCGAAATGCTCAGACTCAGCATCTTCCTCTGCCAAAGCAGCTCTGGCTGGACCCTCAGGCCTCTTGTTCGTCCTTTCTTGGTGTTGTGGACACTCAAATGCCCGGTGTCCTTCTTCACCACAGTGGAAACATGTTCCACGAAATACTCCTCTTCCAAATCCTCGTCCAGATCCACCCCGTCCTCTTGGGTAGCTGTTCTGATCTCGGGGCTGATAAACATCCTCTTCCCTTTGATCTTGGTTACTACTGGCTTCACCAGTCTTCTTCGGGTCTTTGTACTTTTCTCCACTGGTCCTCCCACCAGTTCTTCCACCACGGCCCCTTCCTCTTTGCTTGCCTTCAAACCGCCTATTTAGCTTTTCTTCCACCTTTAAGGCAAATTGGTAAGCATCCTCAATGGTGCTTACCCGAACCAGGCTCAGTTCCTCCTGGATATCGAGTCTCAACCCATTGATATAATGGGCCACCTTTTCTTTGTTTGCCTCTAAATGCCCAGTTCTAATGGAGATCTTGTAAAACTCCTCGGTGTACTCTTGGACAGTTTTGTTTGTCTGCCTCAAACTCTACATTTTTCTTAGCAGATCCAACTCGTAATCTATAGGGATGAATTGTCTTTTCAGCTTCTCCACCATTCTATCCCATCTTGTTATTCTCTCCTTCCCTCGTCTGTTCCTCTCCAACTGTATTCCCCTCCACCAAATGCTGGCATGACCCTTCAACTTGGTCTTAGCAAATCTGACCCGATTAGGGTCTTCAACCTCCTCGTACTCGAAATACTCCTCTAAATCATTTATCCAATCAATCACTTCTTTTGGATTTAAGTTACCCGAGTATGTGGAAACCTCCATTTTTGGTTGCTTTCCAATCTGAGAGATGGCCTTGTATAACCGGGCTTGTGCAGGATCCATAGCCTCTTCCTCTTCCTCAGATTGGTCTTCTTCTTCAACTTCGTCCTCACTTTCCTCATCCCTTCCGGGCTCGTGCCTTCTGCGTAACTCTGCTTGCAGGGCTTGAACTTGTCTCTGCAAGGCTCGGAAGTCTTCGATCGGCACCACATTTCCTACTCCACCATGGTTTCTTCGTGGAGGCATTATATATTTTTTTTTTATAAAATCCTTCCACAGATCCTGGTGTAACTGCCTCTCTCCGGCGATCTGTTACACGCTCAAGAGCTCCCGCTCTGATACCACTTGATGGCGAGGTCGAGATTCAAACAAGCAATTTCTCATTAATTTGCAGTAAATTTCATTAATACAGTCCTCTATTACAATTTTCCCAGCATACTTCTCCCACAATCCCGAACTCACCATCCCCTTTCCCTTACAATTTCCCAGTTTTTATCGAAACCCTCGATCCTCCCGGCAATCAATGCTTCCACCTAACAAAATTCCCATTCGATTTTCCCTCCTTCGGCCGAATTTTTCAAATTTCTATCATAAATGGGCCACTGCCCGATCTGCAATGAAATCTTCATTAATGATCTTCCTCGACCTGCAACCGCCGCCTTGGTCAGATCGTCCTT
Organism: Wollemia nobilis; assembly: GCA_028583015.1. NCBI lineage: Eukaryota > Viridiplantae > Streptophyta > Pinopsida > Araucariales > Araucariaceae > Wollemia > Wollemia nobilis. The sequence continues at coordinate 438,596 of JAQPPZ010017176.1, read as the reverse complement.
CTGAACCTCCGTCTCGCCCATACTGTCCATGCTCTGTAACTGCTGTGATGGCTATCTCCATCTTTAATACACGTGGCCACCAATTCTAACTTTAATTTACGTGGCAGCCCGCGCGTCTAATTTTTGCTTTGTCTTCAACTGGCCGTGTCACCTTAACACACGTGGAGGCCACGTGTCACTATGGCTTGTCTTCTTATCCGTCCGCGTGTTCACAAAAGCTTGCTTTCTTATCCGTCGCGATATCGCGACATGTCGCGATATCGCGACCCACTGTCCCCCTGCTGTCACTTTGGCAAATAATGTCGCGATATCACGACATGTCGCGATATCGCGACCCAATGGTCACCTCTTTTCATTTTGCAATTGATGTCGCGATATCGCGACGTCGCGATATCGCGACCAAACCTTCCCCCCCTTCTTAGTCTGCACCGTGCCTTTGTTCTCAATTGACAACTCGTCGCGATATCGCGACGTCGCGATATCGCGACGGAGACTTCACACTGCTAAAGCTTTTAACTGTTGCGATATCGCGACGATATCGCACGTCGCGATATCGCGACGTCGCGATATCGCGACGTCACGATATCGTGACCCAAACTGGCCTTTGCCTTTGCCGAAGCTTTGGGGTCGCGATTTCGCGACCCCAACCCAACTTCAGCCCTTGCTTTACAAACTTCCCCGAAACCTTCCCTTCTTTTTACAAAACTTCCCCCTTGGGAAAGGATTGGAACCAAACTAAATACAAAGTACTTAGAAAATAAAAGAAAATAAATAAAAGAATTTGGAGGATGCAAGATTGCTCTTCTCTCGCCGGATGCTCCTGCATCAGACACCCGGGGTAGATTAGAAGTGACCCTCACTTCTGCTTTGTTGGGGGAAGACCCAGGCGGTCAACCTCCATTTTTGACAACCAAGTCGCATCTTCAACAGGCCTGGCCTTCCACTTTACCAAGTACTCAGAATATTGTCTATTTCGGGTGCTTCTGCCTTCACGGGTGTCTAATATCTCCTCAATCTCGTTAGTGGTTGGAGTAGATGCTGGAATTTGCCACAATTCTGCACTTGGTACCTCTGTACTTTCCCCTTCATGATATTCCACTAAATCTGAAATATTAAAAATAGGTGAAATATCCAGCCAACTTGGCAATTCCACCTCATATGCATTTCCTGACTCCCGTTTCTCCAGTATTCTGCATGGCCCAAATTTCTTCATCTTCAATTTATTATAAGTCTTGGCAGGAAATCTCTCCTTCCTGAGATGCACCATGACCTCATCTCCCACTTTGAACTCCTTGAACCGCCGTTTCTGGTCTGCCCTTGTCTTATATTGAGTATTCATTTTTATAATTTGTTTCCTTACTTCCTCATGCAGACTTTTCATATGTTTCGCAAATTCTTCTGCCTCGACACTGCACTTTTCTCTCTTGTCCAACTTTCTCAGTTCAGACACATTTCTCGGGCTGTTCCCGTATATTATCTGGAATGGAGATTTATTGGTGCTCTTATTAACTGAACTGTTATACGCAAATTCTGCCTGCGGTAAAACCAAATCCCATCCCTTGGGTTGATCCGCTATCAAGCATCTCAGTAAATTACCCAGGCTTCTATTCACCACCTCCGTCTGTCCATCAGTCTGTGGGTGGTATGCTGAACTGAATTTCAGGTCTGTCTTCAACTTCTTCCACAGAGTTCTCCAAAAATACCCAACAAACTTTGTATCTCTGTCAAAAACTATGCTTCTTGGTAGACCGTGAAGTCGTACCACTTCCTTGAAGAATAACCCCGCAATGTGAACTGCATCACTTGTCTTCTGGCAGGGAATAAAATGTGCCATTTTGGAGAATCGGTCAACCACCACAAATACAGAGTCATTTCCCCTCTGTGTTCTCGGCAATCCAAGAATAAAATCCATGCTTATGTCCTCCCATGGCCTCTCAGGTACAGGTAATGGCTGGTATAATCCTGTGTTTTGCCTTACACCCTTTGCCATCTGGCATATTCTGCAACCTTGCACAAACTTCCGCACATCTTGCTGAAGTTGTGGCCAGTAGTAATTTTCCTCCACCAGGGCAATGGTCTTATCCCGACCAAAATGCCCAGCCAGTCCTCCGCTGTGCTTTTCTTTGATTAAGTTTTCCCGCATGGAACTTCTGGGAATGCATAATTTACTTCCTTTGAACAGCATTCCGTCTTGGATTAAGAAATCCAACCATTTTGTCCTGTCCACAGTAACAGGTATCGAGCAAGCCGTCCAGGCTTCTGCAAAATCCGGATCTTCAGGGTACAAACCCTTCAGTTCTTCAAATCCCACTACTTCCACTGTCAATCTAATCAGTAAAGTCTGCCTTCTGCTCAAGGCATCCGCAACTCTGTTTGACTTCCCACTTCTGTGCTTCAGCACAAAGGTATAACTTTGGAGGAACTCCACCCATTTCATGTGCCTTTGATTCAGTTTTGTCTGACTGTTAATGTATTGTAAAGCCTGATGGTCAGTAAATAGAACAAACTCCTTTGGCAATAAATAGTGTCTCCACTTTTTTAGAGCCTGAACTATAGCATAAAATTCTTGGTCATAAACTGAATACTTTTTCCGAGCATCATTTAGCTTCTCACTGAAATAAGCAACTGGTTTGCCTCCTTGACTCAGTACAACCCCTATTGCACTGCCACTGGCATCACAGTCCACTTGAAATACCTTGTCAAAGTCTGGGAGTGCTAAAACAGGCCGTTCTGTGACCTTTCTCTTTAATGTATCAAAGCTCCTTTCAGCCCCTAATGTCCACTTGAACTCTTTTTTATCCCCCCTCATTGTTTCTGTGAGAGGTGCACAAATGCTCTTTGAAGTTCTTTATGAACTTCCTGTAAAAGTTGGCCAGACCATGAAATGATCTTACTTCCGTTGTGCTTCTTGGGGTAGGCCATTCGATGATGGCTCTCACCTTCTCTGGGTCCATTTTTAGACCTTCTGCTGAGATTACAAATCCCAGGTATACTAACTCCTTCTTGACAAAATTACACTTTTTCAGATTTATTAATAACTGCTCCTCCCATGACTTTTCAAAAACCCTCCTAATATGTATCAGGTGTTCCTCCAGGGTTCTGCTGAAAATTAATATGTCATCTAAATACACAATGACAAACTTTCCCGAGAAATTCCTTCGACACTTCATTCATAAACCGCATGAAGGTACTTGGTGCATTGGACAGCCCAAATGGCATGACCAACCACTCATACAAGCCCTCTCTTGTCTTGAAGGTTGTCTTCCACTCATCTCCCTCTCGGATACGGATCTGATGATAGCCACTTTTTAAGTCGATCTTTGTGAAGTATTCAGCTCCACTTAAACAGTCCATGATATCATCCATCCTTGGCAATGGGAATCTGTATTTAATAGTGATTTTGTTGATGGCCCGTGAATCTGTACACATCCTCCATTCTCCATCCTTCTTTGGCGCCAGAACTGCAGGTACTGCGCATGGGCTCAAACTTTCCCGAATCAATCCCTTCTCTAACAATTCCTGGACCTGTCTATTTAACTCCTCAGTCTCTATAGGTGTCATTCTGTGTGCAACTTTATTTGGCAAGCTTGATCCCGGTACCAAATCTATATGGTGGCTAATTTTCCTTATCGGGGGTAAACCCTCGGGCACATTGTCAGACACAATATCTGGAAATTCCTCCAGCAGATCTAGGACTTCTGCTGGGGTATCCTGGCATTCCTTCTCCCTTGCTCTAGGGATTATTGCATAACATAAATGTTCATGCTTCAACCCGTCCGGGAACTTTCTCCCCTCAACTAAACAGATTCTGGAATTGTTACATACCTTTTCATCCGCATCCTTCAAGGGCTTTAGTTTATGGCGTACACCATTCTTTGTCAATGAGTAGGTGTTGGCACGGCCATCATGCACTGCACTCCGGTCGAACTGCCAGGGCCTCCCCAGCAACATATGGCAAGCATCCATAGGCAGGATGTCGCACAGGACCTCATCACAATAATTTCCAATATTAAATTTAACGGAGCACTGTTCATTGACCAAAGCTTTGTGGTCCTTCTGTAACCATGCGACCCGGTATGGATGCGGGTGCTTCTTCCTTTCCAACTGTAGCTTTGTAACCATTTCTTCTGAAACCAGGTTATCCGTGCTACCATTATCAATAATAATATTGCAAACTTTGCCCGCACACTTACATCTTGTGTGGAATAAACTTCTTCTTTGATCTGTGTCCTTCTCCTCATTCAACATGACTCTTCTTACAATCATTGCTTCCCCTCTCTCCGCTTCTTCGGAATGCTCAGACTCAGCATCTTCCTCTGCCAAAGCAGCTCTGGCTGGACCCTCAGGCCTCTTGTTCGTCCTTTCTCGGTGTTGTGGACACTCAAATGCCCGGTGTCCTTCTTCACCACAGTGGAAACATGTTCCATGAAATACTCCTCTTCCAAATCCTCGTCCAGATCCACCCCGTCCTCTTGGGTAGCTGTTCTGATCTCGGGGCTGATAAACATCCTCTTCCCTTTGATCCGGGTTACTACTGGCTTCACCAGTCTTCTTCGGGTCTTTGTACTTTTCTCCACTGGTCCTCCCACCAGTTCTTCCACCACGGCCCCTTCCTCTTTGCTTGCCTTCAAACCGCCTATTTAGCTTTTCTTCCACCTTTAAGGCAAATTGGTAAGCATCCTCAATGGTGCTTACCCGAACCAGGCTCAGTTCCTCCTGGATATCGAGTCTCAACCCATTGATATAACGGGCCACCTTTTCTTTGTTTGCCTCTAAATGCCCAGTTCTAATGGAGATCTTGTAAAACTCCTCGGTGTACTCTTGGACAGTTTTGTTTGTCTGCCTCAAACTCTACATTTTTCTTAGCAGATCCAACTCGTAATCTGTCGGGATGAACTGTCTTTTCAGCTTCTCCACCATTCTGTCCCATCTTGTTATTCTCTCCTTCCCTCGTCTGTTCCTCTCCAACTGTATTCCCCTCCACCAAATGCTGGCATGACCCTTCAACTTGGTCTTAGCAAATCTGACCCGATTAGGGTCTTCAACCTCCTCGTACTCGAAATACTCCTCTAAATCATTTATCCAGTCAATCACTTCTTCTGGATTTAAGTTACCCGAGTATGTGGAAACCTCCATTTTTGGTTGCTTTCCAATCTGAGAGATGGCCTTGTATAACCGGGCTTGTGCAGGATCCATAGCCTCTTCCTCTTCCTCAGATTGGTCTTCTTCTTCAACTTCGTCCTCACTTTCCTCATCCCTTCCGGGCTCGTGCCTTCTGCGTAACTCTGCTTGCAGGGCTTGAACTTGTCTCTGCAAGGCTCGGAAGTCTTCGGCCGGCACCACATTTCCTACTCCGCCACGGTTTCTTCGTGGAGGCATTATATTTTTTTTTTTATAAAATCCTTCCACAGATCCTGGTGTAACTGCCTCTCTCCGGCGATCTGTTACACGCTCAGGAGCTCCCGCTCTGATACCACTTGATGGCGAGGTCGAGATTCAAACAAGCAATTTCTCATTAATTTGCAGTAAATTTCATTAATACAGTCCTCTGTTACAATTTTCCCAGCATACTTCTTCTCCCACAATCCCGAACTCACCATCCCCTTCTCTTACAATTTTTTGGGTTTTTATCGAGGCCCCGATCCTCTCGACCATTAATGCCGCTGCCTAACAAATTCAATTTCGATTTTCCCTCCTTCGGCCGAATTTTCAAATTTCTATCATAAATGGGCCACTGCCCGATCTGCAATGAAATCTTCATTAATGATCTTCCTCGACCTGCAACCGCCGCCTTGGTCAGGTCGTCCTTCTGAGCCTCTGTCCCGCCCATATTGTCCATGCTCTGTAACTGCCATGATGGCTATCTCCATCTTTAATACATGCGGCTACCAATTCTAACTTTAATTTACGTGGCAGCCTGCGCGTCTAATTCTAGCTTTGTCTTCAACTGGTCGTGTCACCTTAACACACGTGGAGGCCACGTGTCACTATGGCTTGTCTTCTTATCCGTCCGCGTGTTCACAAAAGCTTGTCTTCAAATCCGTCGCGATATCGCGACATGTCGCGATATCGCGACCCACTGTCCCCCTGCTTTCACTTTGGCAAATAAAGCCGCGATATCGCGACATGTCACGATATCGTGACCCAACGGTCACCTCTTTTCATTTTGCAATTGATGCCGCGATATCGCGACGTCGCGATATCGTGACGTCGCGATATCGCGACCAAACCTTCCCCCCTTCTTAGTCTGCACCGTGCCTTTGTTCTCAATTGATAACACGTCGCGATATCGCGACGTCGCGATATCGCGACGGAGACTCATTGCTGCTGAAGCTGTTAACTATTGTCGCGATATCGCGACGTCGCGATATCGCGACCCAAACTGGCCTTTGCCCTTGCCGAAGCCTTGGGGTCGCGATTTCGCGACCCCAACCCAACTTTTGCCTTTGCTTTAAAAACTTCCCCGAAACTTCCCTTTCCTTTTACAAAACTTCCCCCGCGGGAAAGGATTGGAACCACACTAAATTCAAAGTACTTAGAAAATAATAATAAAAATAAATAAAAAGAATTTGGAGGATGCAAGATTGCTCTTCTCTCACCGGATGCTCCTGCATCACCCTTTCATTTTATAAACATTGGAGCCAATGAAGAGATTGAAAGGTATAAAGAGAAGGAGAAAACTTACTTTTTGATTATAAATGAGAAATCTCTACTTTCACCCTCTACACAAAATGAAAATATGGCGAGGAAGACCTCCCTTTCACTCTCCATAAATTAAGAGCTAAACTAAGGGAAGGGATATCATTTCACTCTTTATGAATTGAAAAGGAATATAGAGATATTAATATAGATTATGTTTCATAAGAAAAATAAAATAAAATTATAACATAATGTATTTAAAATATTAAAAATATTATCGGGAGTAAGTGTAATAGTGAGTGCGAGTGTGATCCAAGAGTACATGCAGTAGCGAGTGCAAGCACAATTTGGGAGTAAGTGCAACATCGAGTGCGAGCACAATATGGGAGTAAGTGCAACATTGAGTGCGAGCATAATTCGAGAGTGAATGCAGCCATAAGTAAGTGTAAGTGTGGCCAAAAGCAAGTGTGAGTAAGTGCAGTTAGAAGTGAGTGTGAGTGAGTGCAGCCAAAAGTTAATGTGAGTGCAAGCCAAAATCAAATGAGATGTGAGAGGAAGTGTGAACAAAGAGGGAGTGCAAGCCAAGATTAAGTTATGGCAGAAGAGTGATGAGTTCATCTGGAGTGCATCAATGCTTCAAAACCTTACCATGAATACTTGGAACATTTTTTCCAAAAAATTATTGAAGCCAAGGATTATCAAGAAAAAGAAGAGACAAGGGCAATTGTGACTCAAGAGGGATTGCAATTTTGGAGTGAGTGTGAGGTAGGAGAAAGTGAAAGCCAAGAGCAAGTGCGAGCCCAAAGGGAGTGCAAACTAAGAGGGAGTGCAATCTAGGATTCAGTCAAGAAAAAAAAATGGTAGGTTCATCCGGAGTGCATCAATTACCATGAATGTGTGGAAAATTATTTTCAAAAATTATTGAAGTGAAAGAATATCAAGAAAAATAAGATTTACAAAAAATTGTACACCAAGGAGTGCAAGTCGAGAGCAAGTGTGAGGCAAGAGAGTGTAAGTTGAAAGCATGAGCAAGTGTGATCAGAGAGGGAGTGTGAACCAAGAAGGAGTGCAAGCCAAGAGTGGGCTACATTAGCTATTGTGGAAGGAAAGTCCTATTTAAAATCCCTAATTGGAAGTTAGGATGCCCTAGCTAGTAATTTTAATGTCCTAGTTGGAAGTGTGTAGGCCCAAGTTGGAGATAAGTAGAAGAGCGAATACATAGCAAGTACGATCTAGGTAGTATATGTTACACCATAAGTAAGTATCAAGGACAAGATGATTAAGCATGATATAACGATTCTTAAAATTAGAGGGTTATTATGTAAGTTCTATAGATCATGGCCAGGGTTTTTGGAAGTTCAAAATTGGATCAAGTGGAAGTGGGGATTGAATTCAAATTATTTTGTGAATTTTCTTCCTAAAGTTTTTTCCTCATCATCTTTTTTAGTTTAGAAATTAGGGATAAAATAATGGTTGGTGGTCCATGGTTTAGGGGAAGAGATGCACTTTATTTGAGACCATGGAATGAAAGTTTTTCTATTGAGACAAAAACTATGAAGTAGATTCCAGTGTGGGTTAGGCATCTTGGACTTCCATATTAGCTTATAAATAAGAATGTTTTGAATAATATTGAAAATACCCTAGGGGAATTCATCAAGGAAGGACCAATCACTAAGGAGTGAAAGCATGCTATATATACTCGAATATGTTTTTCTATGGATATTTTAAAACCTTTGCTACAATCTATTAATATTAAATCTAAATCAAGAGAATATGATCGATAAGTAGATTATGAAAATAATGCATTTCCTTGCCACAATTATTTTGAGACTGAACACATGGTAAGAGTTTGCAAAGTGAAAACTATGAAGAAAGAGATATGAAATTCTAGCCATGAGATAAAATTCAAGACGAAGCAAAGAAATCATACAATAATAGAAGATAGATCAGATCAAGGATATTCCACTCCAAAAGAAGAGGTAAATGAAGCCTATATACAATATCATTTGGAAAGTTCATAAGGAATTAGAGGTGCAAAAGAATATGTGGAGATATTATAAAACAAAGACAACAAAATAGGTCAATTTTATTCGAGGTAAATCATCTTCATTTTCCTCAAGTAGTTTAGAATCCTCTTTAAGTAATAAAAGTGAAAGTGGTGAAGATGTTATCCCTTGCACTTTAAGGTTTCAAGAGAAAAATAATAAAGAATTGAGGTTGGAGGAAACACATAATAATTTAGGGTTTTTAGGGAAAAATAAGAAGGTAATTACTATAGAAGAATATCCTTGCACTTTAGGGTTTCTAGAGCAACATAAAGAATATTTTTCTTTTGAGGTTATTCCTTGCACTTCAAATGCTTCAGGACAAGGAAAACCTAAATATGATAAGTCTTACTATGAGCAGTGCGAGAAGATTGAAGAGATTGATGAAGATGAAAGTACTGCTGGAAATGAAAAAAGAGGAAGATCCAAGAAACAAAAACAAAGAGAAAAAGAAACACAAATGGATATTGATATGGTAAAATAAAAGTAAATATCACAAGTGTTGACAAGAAGTAGGGCTAAACCCATAAAAAATAACAATTAAAATAGTATCTTGGAATATTAGGGGAAATAAGAACCCTAAAAGAGGTATTAATAAATTTTGAGGTTGTTATAAACAAGCTATTTTTGGATATAGAAGCTGGACAACAAATATGTTTACCATTCACAGTGTTGAATTTCATCTTGATATAAAAGGAGTTGATTGTGGAAACGTAGCAATTTGAGGAAGATGAAGAATATCTTTGATAGAAAGACAAAGTTAGATATGCTTTAATTAACTTGTTAGAAATGTAATGAAAACAATGTAATGTTTTGTTTTCGCACCAATAAAAACTACACATAACTTAATCATATATATATATATAATTTAAAATATAAAAAATATATTTATATTTATGTATATTTTAAAAAATTAAATATATAATGTAATTTAAAATATTTTATGACATGCAAATTTAAAAAACCAAGGCAAAGAGAGTGCGATCACAAGCCAAGAGTAAGAGCAACAACAAGTGTAAGCACGATCGGGGAGGGCAACAAGGAGTGAGTACATCCAGGAGTAAACAAAACCGAAAGCAAGTGGAAGCACAAGCTAGGAGTGAGGGAAACCGAAAATAGGTGCAAGCATAAGCTAGGAGTGAATGCAACCACAAGCAAGTGCAAGCATAAGTAAAGAGTGAATATAGCCAAAAACAAGAGTGCAAGTACAAACTAGGTGTGAGTGCAGTCGGTATCGAGTGTGCAGCCGAGAGTGAGTGCATCCAAAAGCAAATACGAGCACAAGCTTAGAGTGAGGAGGAAGTGTGAGTAGGAAAGAAAATAGTAAAAATAAGTGTGATCAGTCACTTCTTGTTCCAGATCTCACAAAAAATTAGTGGATTCATTTGAAAAAACCTAGGTAACATGGAAATAAAGTCATTTGTGAAAGTTCTTATTGAAATTATGAATGGCCAAGTTGGAACTTTGGATGCCCTAGATAGAAATAAGGGTAAGAGAGAATCTATAGAAAACCCAGTTTGGGTAGTATATTCTACACCATAAGTGATTATCAAAGATGAGATGATTGAGCATGATATAATAATTCTTAAATCCAGAGGGTTAATTTGTAAGTTTCATGGATATTGGACAAGTTTTTTTGAAATTAAAAATTGGATTAAGTGGAAGTGGGGATTGAATTCAAATTACTCCATGAATTTTCTTTCAAAAGTATTTTTCCTCATTATTTTCTCCAGTTCAGAAATAAGGGATAAAATAATGGATGGAGACTCGTGGTTTAGGGGTAAAGATGCATTATACTTAATACCTTGGAGTGAGAATTTTTCTGTGGACACAGAAACTATTAAAAGGCTTCCGGTATGGATTAGAATTTTTGGACTTCATTATCAACTCATCAATAAGGAGGTTTTGAAGAGTCTTGGTAATACTCTAGGAAAATTCATCCAAGCGGGACCATCTAGTAAGGAGAGAATACATGCTATAACACTTTAATGTGTTTTCGTGGATATTTCTAAACCTTTACCGCAATTGATTAGGATTAAAAATTAATCAAGAGAATGAGATCAACAGGTGGATTATGAAAACATTGCATTTTGATGTCACAAATATCATGAAACTAGGCACATGGCAAAATACTGCAAAGTAAAAAATGGAGGAAGAGATGGAATTTTTTGGGCATGAGGGTAATTTCAATTTGAAACAAGTAAACCATATCACAGGAGAAGCTAGGTCAAATAAAGAATTATCCACTCCTAAGAAAGTGGCAAGAAACTTTTTTCTACATCATCAAATGGAAAAAGCAATTACAGTTCACTCAAATCAACCATTAGAAGAAAAAATGGTATGGAATATGAGGAAGTACATTGCACAAGTTCAAATATAGGAGCTCAAGGTGCGAAGGAAGAGGGGAAGGAAAATTTTAATACAAAGGAAAATGGGGAGATGAATCTTAAATCAAATAAGGAGAAGGAGGTCAAGCTTAATCTAGGTAAATCACCTTTACTATCCTCAAGTAGCTTAAAATCTTCTCCTTCAAATAAAAATGAAAGTAGTATGGAGTGTGTTCCTTGCACTTTAGGTTTTCAAGAGCAGTATATTAAAGAAAATATTATGGAGGATATCCAAGGAAATTTAGAGTTTTCAGGTCAACATAAGAAAGAGATGACTATGGAGGATCATCTTTGTAGTTTAGAGTTTTTAGGGAAACATAAAGAATAAAATGCTAATGAGGCTATTCCTTGCACTTTTAGCTCTGTAAGGAAACACAAACCTTTAGAAGATAAGTCTAATTTTGAACGATATGAAAAAATGGAAGAGATTGATAAAGATGAGAGTGTTGGCAATAATAGTAGGAGAGGAAGGCCATCAAACCATGATCTAAGAGAAAAATAAACTCAGAATGATATTGATTTGGGAAGATAAAAAAAAATATCATAGGTGTTAACAAGAAGCGGGGCCAAGCCCACTAAAAAAAATAAAAAGTATTGATGATGAAAATGATATCATGGAATATTAGGGGTATGAATAAAACCCCTAAAAAAAGAGTTATTAAGGAATTAATAGGTTGTTATAGCCCTGATTTTATTTTAATACAAGACAAAAAATTAAGCAGTGAGGAATGTAAGGAGGCTTTTATGAAGATTTGGAATATAGGTTATTGTTTAAAATTTTCTTCTACAGAAGCTTCAGGCGATATTGCAATAATATGAGACAAATGTAAATGGGATGGAGAACTATTAGAAGAAAAAAATAATTGGGTTGCTGGATTATTTTTTAGGAAAGAGGAAAACATCAAAGTTGGAATTATAAATGTATATGCTCCAACTATAGTTACTCCACATGAAAGAAGTTGGAAGGACCATAGTTTATTTTGTCAAATACAACGATGATTCATTTTGATCTATGGATTCTTGGGGGTGATGTTAATATTGTTATATATCCTTTGGAAAAGAAGGGTGGCATTCTAGGATGGTCTAAATCAATGCAAGATTTTTCTTCATTTGTCAATTCAAATGACCTTTGGGATGTTAGTCCCTCAAGCTTTCCATACACATGGGATAACAGACGCATTGCGAAAATTATATAGCAAAAATATTGGATAGATTATTGTTATACAATAATTGGTTGCAAACAAAGTATACAATCTCTTCAGATATTTTATTGCGAGCAAGATCAAATCACAAACCCATTCTTTTGACTTGTGAGTCACCTAACAATGGTCATCCAAATCCATTTTGCTTCCAATCTATGTGGCTCCAAGACCTTTATTTTTTCTAGATGGTTATGTTATGGTGGGATGAATCAAAATTTGAAGGATCATGTATGTACAGGTTTGTTCAAAAGTTGAAACATGTAAAGGAGCAAATGAAGATATGGAATGTCAAATATTTTGGTAACATTTAAAAAAAAAATAAATTGAATAAAAACTCCAAAATTTACAAGAGATAGTAGAAACTAATGGAATGGACCAGGATTTTTATGTTAAAGAAAAACAATTACTTTCTGATTATCATAATGCATTGAAAAAGGAGGAGTCATATTGGTTCCAAAAATCTAGAGAGAAATGGCTCAAGGAAGGAGATAGAAATACAAAGTTTTTCATGCTACAACAAAAACAATTTTTTTTGTTCGTCATATCAAAAATATTATAACTCCAGATGGAAGAAATATTGAGGATGAAGAAGATATAAGGAAGGAAGTAGTAAATTATTTCAAAAATATTTTGTCAGATTCTAGGCAAGATAAGGAGGCACAAGAAAAACTTTTGCAAAATATTCCATCAATTATCACTCAGAGACAAAATGAAGGCTTGAGGAAGAAGATATATATGGATGAGCTCCATGAAATAGTTTTCTCTTTCCATCCTAACAAGGCATTGGCCTTGACAAATTTCTTGCAATTTTCATACACAAATTTTGGGATTTATTGAAGAGTGATATGTTAGATGCAATGGAAGAGGCCAAAAAAATAAAGTCTATAATAAGTGAGATAAATGCTACTTTTATTACCTTGGTTCCCAAGAAGGATGACAAAGTATTTTGATAAATTTTATCCAATAAGCCTTTGTAATATGATTTACAAGATCATTTCAAAAATTATGGCAAACATTTTGAAGGGTATTCTAGGGTGTATTATCTCAGAGGAACAAAGTGGCTTTGTTTAGGGTAAACAAATTCTTGATGGTATAATTATTGCATAAGAGGCTATACATTCTCTTCATTCCATGAAAAAATAGGTATGCTTTTGAAATTAGATATGAACAAAGCATATGCTAGGGTTTCCTAGAATTTTTTGCATGCTATTCTCAAAAAGTTTGGCTTTGATTATAGTTGGTGTGAGTGGATTAAATGTTGTTATAGCATTGAAAATTTTTCTATTTTGATCAAAGTTTCTCCTACTGGGTACTTCACATCATCTTGTGGACTTCGTCAAGGTGATCCTCTTTCTTCTTATCTATTCATTATTTTTGCAGAAGCATTAGGGAGAGCATTTTCAAAGGCAAACATGGAAGTAAAAATAAAGGGTATTCAAGTTACAAAAAATGGATCCTTTGAATCTCATCTCCAATTTATTGATGGTAATTTTCTTTTGGGCCATCCCTCATCAGTGAGGCCATGGAGTTTAAATCAATATTGTCATGTTATGAAAAGGCTATTGGAAAATTGGTAAATACTTCAAAATCCAAGATTTGTTTCATTAATAATGCCCTAGATTTACAAGAAATTATTGTGAATATTTTGGGGTTTAAAATTGAAAAATTTCCATCAATCTACTTGGGTATTCCTTTGTTGATAAAGGAAATAAAAAAGAGCTTTGGATCTCTTTTTTGGATAGAATGAAAGCTTGCTTGGCAGGTTGGAAGGGTAAGTTCTTAACCATGGCAGGAAGGCTACAACTCATAAAGACTACTTTCCAATCCATTCCTATTTATATGATGTCAGTTTCAAGACTGCCAACAGGTATTGCATTAGAAATTGATAAATTTCAAAGAGAATTTCTATGGAAAGGTTGTGAGGAAAAATTTAGGTTTCCTCTTTGTAAGTGGGAAAGGGTTTGAAGAGGAAATAATATTGGAGGAGCAGGCTTGTGAAATTGTAAAATTATGAATTTGGCATTAGGAGCAAAGCTTGGGTGGAGATTATTCAGAGATCAAGAAAATAAATGGGAAAAAATATTACTTCAAAAATATATAGGTTCTCTTGATGCAATGAAATTGTTTAGAAAAAGAACTCTACCCAAAGGATCATCAACATAGAACTTCAATTGATAAAGAAACATATTATATGGTCAGTCAATGAGAGAAGTTATGCAAATATTTAGTCTGATGCTTGGTTGAAGCCTTATCCTCTCATATCAGACTCAAAATGGAAACCATTGGCTCAAGCGTGCCTAGCATGTAAAGGTCCAAAGATAAAAAAACATATCATTATGAACAAAAACTCCAGATCATAGATTTCTTTTAGTGACCTGGTTGAAGGAGAGGAACAAAAATAAATTGCAGATGAACTTCAAAATATGCTTCTAGAGTTTTATTTGCCAATTTTTACACGAAAAGATGAGTTGGTTTGGAACTTATCAAAGGATGGTGGATACTTAGTAAAGTTGGGATATGAGAATTTAGAAAAATTAAAATTTCCTTCTCCCAAATATTTTCCTTGGAAGAATGTTTGGTCATTAGAGGCTCTCCCTAAGGCCTCAACATTTATTTGGTTAGTAGTTCAAAGTAATATTCTTTCAGGAAAGTCTACAAAGCAGAGGATTTTATGGACCCTTCAAATGTGCCTTGTGTGAGAAGGATTTAGAAACATCGGACCATTTACTTCTTCATTATCTGTTTGCTCACACCATTTGAGATTACTTTTTAAAAAATATGAAATTATATTGGGTATATCCATCAACATTGAAAGAGTTGATAAAATGTTGGATAAATTATTTCAAATCTAAAGCATTATGTATTCTTTGGAGGATTTACCCTACCATTATTTATAAGAATTTATGGCTTGAAAGGAATAATATTCCATATTTGGGATACTAACTCTAGTCTTAAATCCTAATTACATTACATTATGATGTAAGCGCATTGGTTAGGGCATATAGTTATGTTGGTGGTTTATTCCGTTACCAACTGCATCAACGATTTCACCTTGTATTATATATATTACTCCTTGTAAATTCAAATGCTAATGCTCATATT
This sequence comes from Wollemia nobilis, assembly GCA_028583015.1. Taxonomy (NCBI): domain Eukaryota; kingdom Viridiplantae; phylum Streptophyta; class Pinopsida; order Araucariales; family Araucariaceae; genus Wollemia; species Wollemia nobilis. The sequence goes on along the minus strand of JAQPPZ010017176.1, from coordinate 423,221 downwards.
TACCAATATAGTATCAGAGTAGAGATCAGGGGGACATGTGATATTCAAAGTGCACGAGTAGACCCCATTGAAATAGGTGCAAAAATCTTTGCAGACCTTGATGCATTAAAATATGGGCACACTTTTATTTTATAGTCAAAATGGTCTTTGAGGCAAGAGTCGCATCTTAGCACTATCAGAGCACACGTGATTTGGGTGCAGGAAGAAGGGAGAAGGACGTGTTTGAAGGTACGTTTCCCAAGGAAGATATTACATGTGGATCGAGGCAACTTCTATGTATTTCGAGGTAGCCACTCCATAGATAATGATAGAACTTTTATAGGTATATACCAAGATAGAGGGTTGATGTAGTGACCACCTGCATATAACATGGTATTCAATAGGCGAGTGTGTGATGTGGAAAACCTCCTATGCAGATTTGGTAGATACAGATTACTAATCGAGTGTGTGACATGGAAAACTTGCTACGCGGATCTAATAGACACAAATTACAAGGAAGTTGATGTGGATACGGATCCTAGAGGCATTAGACAACACATGGTCATGCACTTCAAGGTGACATATGGTGATATTTCAAGGTGACATGTGGCATAAGGATGGATGACTTGCGTATGAAGGACTCGTAGGTGAGTGGTCTACCCGAAGGTAGATATCAACATAATATCTGTTGTGTTTTTTAAACATTGAACTAATCTCCCACGACATGCATGTGGGATAAAATTCCATTTTTTTGCACTCTCCACTCAATATTCCTTGTTAAAATTTTGTAATCATCCTTTTGTTTTCCATTGATTGTTGCAGTCGACTTGGTTCGAGAACATTCGGTAAGTTGTGCAACAATTCAGGGGTTTGACTCTTGTCGGTGCATGCATTTTTCTAAAGACAATTTTTTTTGTCTCTTCGTCGTTGAAGACCTCAAGTACAGAAAGGCACTATTTTCTTTCTACTAGCTATTGTAGATGTGGTGGTTTGCGACAACCATACTAGGGCATTGGCCAAAGGTATAAAAAGGTTTCAAACCCCACGGAGTCCACCCACACTATTTTTTCTAAGAAGAAGACATAAGGTTTGTTTTTTGAAAAAAAAAATTCATTTTTTTTTTTAAATACAAGGGCAAATTTTTTCAAAAAACACAATTTGTTTTTTATAGGAAGGCAAGAAAGCATTTTTTTTTGTAAAATGAAATTTGTTTCTTTTGCACTTTGAAAGGGTACATCAAAATTTTCCACCTTGTTTATTTTGCAATCCAAAGGGGGGATAAAAGCATTGTTTATTTTGAAAAATTCTAAGACAAAGGGGGGAAAATTGTGGATTTGAATATCATTTTTGCAAACAAAAATCTCAAATATTTTGCAAAAATTATTGTAACAAAAGATGCATTTTTGGTGGAAACCGACATCTTGAAAATAAAACTAGCATTGTAAATAGGTGCATTTTCGATGGAAACCAACACCTATAGTTAAAATTTGTGGGCACTTGTGATTTTTTACTGCATTTAATTTCCTATTTTTTGCATTTCAATCATAATTTAAAAATAAAAAATAAGAAAGACCCCAAATTTTACACCTATTTGTGCAATTTATTGCATCACATTATTCGGCATATGTGATACCTCTGGCCCACACTTACAGATAATGTTGTCATGCTTTGGAATACTGTATCTACTACCTAAAATAGATGCAATAATGACGTCTAAGCTTGTTCTATATAAATCATCGGGGAGAAATAAGAAAGCTAATTTTTATTGATATTCACTCTATTTTATACCCTAATTCATTCTGATTGTTTAGCTTAAACTCCTCCAACTCATCATCATTTTTTGGAAGGGTTTTGAGGTAGGTGCCGTCAATTTGATTGAATTCCCTTTCACATACTCTTTGTAGTATATCGAAAGGGGGAAAATTTTAGAGAGATAAGGAACCTTCATACTGATCATTGCTAAATTAAAGCTATCAATCTTCATAATAGCATTTGTTTTGCACTAAGAAAGGGAATATTCTTTTCTCCATCCCAATTTTTTTTTCACAAATGGGGGGAAGACTTGTAAGGGTACATCAACACCTTAGTCAAAATTCTTGCAAAATTCTATTGTAAAATGTGTATTTTTAGGCAAATACCGACACATTAAAATGGATAGATCAAAGAAAAAAATGCCCTAAAATCAACTGATGATGTTGCGACACCAGTTAAACATCCTTACTTTCCAATAGGATGGGAAGGAATGGATTTTTTTGAAGATGGAAAATATCTTACACTATGTAGTGGTGTAAAATCCATTCTCAAAGATTCTAAAGTTTTTGAAGACCTTCAGATAAATGGTGCTCAAATCCCTATAGGCATTGTAAGGGCATTCTACATGACATTGGTTTCACTTGACATGGCCCAACATCAAAAGAAAAGGGACATTAGTGAAGAATCAGATGTCATGCTCTTCTTGTTGTGACATAAGTGACCTTCAACCCATGGTGGCAAATGCTTGTTGTGACACAAGTGACCTTAAGCCCATTGTGGCCAATGCTTGTTGTGATACAAATGACCTCCTGTCTATAAGAGTGGATATCAGTTGTAGCATAGGTGATCTCATCACAAGATCAATTTTTGCTTGCGATACAAATGACTTAAAAGCTGATAATCCTAAAAATGAGCTCCATAATATCATCAATAGTAACAAATGTCATATTGTTAAAAGCATTGATGAAGATGAAGAACTTGGATGTTTTGAAAAATACACCAAAGGCATTGGATCCAAACTAATGAAGAAAATAGGATTCAATGGTGAAATATTAGGTAAACATGGACAAGGCATTAAAACTCCTATAATTGTAAATGTTAAGCCAAATAATGAAGGCCTTGGCTATTTTGGACAAGCAAGTACTGATACAACTGTATTTGGAAAACCTAAATCTTCTTCAACTTCTACAAAGCATTGTTGCAGTCACTGTGGAAGACAAGATATGTAGCAACTAGGTGTTGGAAACTACATCCTTGTGATTCATGTGGATGTACAAATCACTCCTCTTCAAATTGTTGGTACAAAGTAAAAATGGCCAACAAGGTTCATATTGATTGTGGATGGAAAGATCTCACACAATGGACCAAGATGAAAGAAATGTTGTTTGGCTTCTATAGAAAAGGTAAAACCTATGGTAAACCTAGAGGTAAATCTAGTGATAGACCGAGTGGTAGTCCGAGAGGCAATGACCTAGCGATAGACCTAAAGGTAGACCCAGTGATAATGATCAGCGGTAAATCTACATACATATCTAGAGGTAATGATCCTGAGGTATATCCACAGGTAGATCCAAATATAGACCCAAAGGTCCTATTATAGCGACAACCTTTGAACCAGAGCTAGAGCTAGAGCTAAAGATAGAGTCAACACAAAAACATCTTTCATTTTATCTCCTTCAACATTAAGGGGGGGAGGATTTGTCTTAGTTATCCTAAATAATGGAATAAAGTGGGGTGTTACAGTCATAATCCATATTTGGGATATTAACTCTAGTATTAACACCTAATTACATTACATTATGATGTAAGTGCATTGGTTAGGGCATATGGTTAGGGCATATAGTTATGTTGGTGGTTTATTCTATTGCCAACTACATCAATGGTTTCACCTTGTATTATATATTGTTTTTTGTAAATTCAAATGCTAATGCTCATATTTACCAATAGTTTGGAACCATACTAGTGCCTCTTGCAGAATATCTACAAATATGGTGCTCATCATGGGAAGTATCAATTGCAAAAAAATAAGTGCTAATAATTTGGCTACAGGATTTGAACATACATGGAAGAGTCATATACGACAATGGAATTAAAACAAAGGATCTACTTCGATCTATGGTAAAATAAAAATGTCCAAAAATTGGGTTTATCAAAATTAATTTTGATGGTACTTCTAAAGGAAATCCAGGAAAAGCTGGTGGAGGTGTTGTTTTTAGAAATAGTGAAGGCAAAATTCTCGTCACTTATTCAGAATCATATGGAACTTCAACTAACAACTATGTAGAGGCTAAGGCACTTCTTACTAGAATTAAAATTGTAGTAGAAAAAGGATGGAACTATATTTCAATTGAGGGGGACTCACAAATTATCATCAATGGTATTAAAAACATGGACATGGAGACTAGATGAAAAATAATATTATTGTTATTGTTCATCATCTATTACTAGAGGCGATCTCCTGGCAGTGTGAGCATATTTATAGAGAAGGAAATCGAGTAGAAGATAAATTAGTGAATAATGGTGTTGATCTACATCTCCATGAAATTCAAATTTTAGAAGGCAATCGGCCAAGTGAGATTTTATGTCTTAATCAAAATGATGTCAAGGAGTTGATTGTGGAAACATAACACTTTGATAAAGTTGAAGAATATATTTAAGAGAAAAAAAAAACAATGATAAAAATGTTTGCTACAGCAAATGTAATATTATGGTATTTTGATGGGAGTGGCCCCCAATAGAAGCCACATATAACCTATTCAAAAAATATATATTTTATGACATTATATTTATATTCATGTATATTTAAAACATTTAACATTATTATATTTTAAATTTTATAATTAAGTTTTGGATTTTCATACAAGAGACCTATGTTTAAACCCTGGTAGAAGGGAACTACACCCTTTCAAAACTCGTGCTTTACCTTAAAATTTTGATCAAATGACATTAACTCAACTAATTAGATTCTTCAACATTCGAGGAGACCGTCAAATGATACATAAATAATATCCAAGATTTGTTTTAATACCACTATATGACGATAATATAATAAAAATAGAACATGTTTCAAACCAATTAAAAAAATCATAATTACAAATTTTAAAATATAAAACATAATATTATAAAAAAATTAATTAAAAACCTTAATAATATAGAAAATTAATGTTTTATTAAACTTGTATCGATGTTAATGTTAATTACTCTCACTCACATTTTTTTTATTTACAATATAACCAAGTTTATTAAATTAGAAAACTATTATATAAAAATTATAGTATTTTATTTTAGAATATTGGATTTAAAATGATTATAAGCCGTTTGCCCTTTCCTAAATCATTATAATTCTTATTTTCCTTACTTTCATTGTAAATTTCTCTCAATATAATTACCACATATTTTTTTATATTTGTAACACCCTAAATTTGGCACAGTTCAATTTACCCTAGGTTAATAATTAAAAATTTAACCTCGAAACCACCTTTTAACCACCTGCCTTGATTTTCATGCCAAAAATAGAGGCAGTTATGGTAGTTGGACGATATCATAGTCGATTTGATGATATCTTCCTTAATTGGATGAAATCGTCTAGAACCGAACATCCAAACGATTTCTTTCAAAAACCAAATTTTCATAATTAGAAATAGTTTCGACTCCTATTCCCAGCTTAGCAGAAGTGTGCCTGCAATGTTGGAGGATGTTTCACTGGAGATCTCCAAAATTAGGATGACTCCTAACCTCCTAACTCTCCCCTCAATCCTATTTAAACTATGAATTTCATTAAACCCACCCTGACTAATCAATTTCCTGCAACCTAAGCTCCATACCCTGTTAGAACACTCTAAAATTCAATCATTTGCATAGTTTTTCCAGATCCATTTGTAGGTTTTTATTTTGCATCATTCGGAGGAAGCTCGGATCGTCGCAGATGATCCTGTTCACAACCGAGATGATTTCATCCCGATTGGAGGTGATCTTGTACCATCTGAGATGATCTTGACTGTACTCCTCTTGGGGGCAATTAAGATCTAAGGTTTGCATTTTATGTCAATTCAATCAATCAAATTGCATCAATTTAGTTTATATTATGTATTACATCTTGTATTCACCTCATTTTGATGATATTCTGCATTCTAGGATCAATTCTGTTTTAGAACATAAAGGCATTTCATTTACTTCAGATCAAATTTGATTTTTAGCACTGATTAAGCATTTAATTAAAATTTTTGTGTCCATTAAATTGTATTTTGCATTATATTTCCCCTATTTTGGCATTTATTTTTTCAGTTGCAAGTTTATGATGAAATTGGCTAAGATGATTTCGTTTGATTTTAGACGATCTCGTTCAATTTCGAACGAGATCTGTGCAATTACAGACAAACCTGCAAAATTGTAGTCGATTCTATTCAATTGAAGATAAATTTGCAAAATCAGAGACGATCTGGACTGCTTCAAAAAGCTGAATCTTCATCAGACATCCAGAACCGGGTAAGATCATTCCATTTTCTTTCAAGCATTGCATTTAGAGTTAATTTCTGTTTATTGTCTGCATATAAATCACAATTTGCATATAGAATAGTTTAATTTCATCCTGGCCAACCTAGGTATTTGAGTGATTTTAAACTAAAATGAACACATCAAACTCATTTATAGCCTAAGCTCAGAAGCTACCACCAAACGCTTCCTGGTGAACCCACCATCTATTGACAAATCACTAAAGAGGACACGACTCAAGTGTCCCTCGTTCGAGGTGTAGCTTTACCATTTTCCCATTCCCCTCTGAAACGCGGATATATTAACCTAGAGGAAAGGGGTGCAAAAATTTTAAACCTACATTCTTTGGTGAACCCAACGTGAAACATATTAAATAACCTTTTGAAAAAAATATATATATATATAAAAGAGAACTTAAAATTTTAAGTCACTTGATCTATCAATCCCTTAGATGGTAGATTACAATAGAATACGTGGTGTTTTGATTAATGTTGGTGTTCAACTAGCAACCATAGAAATTTCTACTCTAGTTAGAGGTCCTAGATTTAGATCTCAAGCACATTGGAACAAATTGGATAGAAGGTTAACTATTATTGAGTCTAGAGGACCCAAACTTAGACAAATCAAGAGGTTTGATTTAGACAGAATCTTGGATTTCGATAATTTATCCTTCTACCATGAGCTTCAGAGAGCTTGCCATAGATGGCTAGCAGATAAATGAGCGCTCATTTACTCTGACATATACACCTTTGAATATTATATTGAAAATGCTATTGTAGTACACAAATTTCTATCACGTATAGAAGACCAAGAGGTTGTTTTGACTAATAGAAGAATATTTAGTAGAGTTCCTGTTGGTCATCAAATCTGCCCAAGAAAGGATTTGGGTAAGTGTATGCGCCCTAGACCTGGACCAACATTGAAAGGCCGAAGGGAAGAGATGCCCCTCGTGCCAATATCCGGAGAAAGGCCGGCTCCTATACTAAACTACTTTGGTGTTTAAGATAAGGGTGCAGGAAAGAGATAAAAAGAGTAAGGGTGCAGGAAAGAAATAAAAGAGTAAGGGAAGAAATCTTAGTAGTTTAATGGTGGGAAAGAACCGGAAGCACGATCGCTAGCCAATAGCTTGAAACAATAGCAAAGAACACCAAGAATAAACGAAATGAACGCAATATTAACCCTCCTATGTATCCTCTGGATGAATTTCAGGATTACCCTTCCCCTTATGTCGAGATTCAGAGTTCAGAGTCACGACGATCGAGAAACAAGTGAATATGCAGAAACACTATCCACAGGCAGCATAAAAGAAAACTAATATGGCGTTTTCCTCCCCTATGTATCCTTCGAGAAAATTTCAGAGTCCTACTCCAATCACACACCTAAATCCAGAGTTTAGAATTACAGTATGCAAATGAAGAAAAGAATAAAAGAAATAAACGCAGAAGGCAGCATACAAGAGAGAAATAGAGCCCAAAGCTCTTTAGTATTAATCGTAGGACTTCAAGTTACAACAACTTTCTTAGCAAAAAGTTCCCCCCCCTTTCCCATTACAATGCCTGGGTTTTTATAGAGGACCCGACCCTCTGAGTCATTATTACACAAAATGGAGGAGTACACCCTCGAGACCTGAGAAGTCGGCTCCTCGTGGCTCTCGTGACTGAGCTCTCAAATCTGTTACCAAAATTGGCAACTGCGATTGGGTCAACCATGGAAACATGCATTAATGAGCCGTCTGAGTGTCCTTGGCTTCTGGGTGCAATGCTCGAGTGGCCGCCATGCTTGTCGGGCTCTCCTTTAGGGACTGATACTTCATTTCCAATTGCTAAAAATGAGCAACGAGCTTACCGAGCATGAAAAAATGCATTTATGAGGCACTTGATCACCTCGAGAAAATACCCGGCTTGGAGCGCGTGCCCTTGAAGCGCTTCGTTGGATGTTCATTTGCAACTTCGCTTCGCAATGGATTCGAGCCGAAGCAACTACTCCTTGATTTGTACTTCGCATGGTGGAGCTTCGCAAAACTGCTTCGGGGGTGGTGAGTGCCGAAGCAGATTTCCTCCTCAAAATGGGGCTCTTCATTCTTCGTCGCTTCGCTGTCAAAATTGCTTCGCTGATGCCTTGTAGAAATGCTTCACCGCGATCTTCTTTCAAAACTGTGGTTCGGGAGGGTTTCGACCGAAGCACATTCTTGCCTTAAAAATGTTTCATTCTTCACGACCCTTATCACTTCGGGTGGAAGTACTTCGCATGAAAGCTAGCCGAAGTAGATGCTTCACAATGACTTTCGGTGAAGTAAAAATGGTTCGCTGGCGAAGAGACCCAAATTGGGTACTTCGGTAGTTTTCTGGCGAAGTAATCTTCAACGCTGCGCTCCTTCAACTTCGCTTCGCAAGTTTTCTGGCCGAAGTAGCTGCTGGAAATGCTTCGGGCCCGAAGTGGTTTTCTTGCCTTAGCAAATTCGGACCGTGATTTTAGACTTTCCTTCTTCGGCGAAGCTGTCCTTTTGAACTGTCGTTTGAATGCCGCTTCACAAAATTTTTCCCGAAGTGATTGTTTGAAGGACTTCGGGCCCGAAGTTCTCTTTATTGCCTTCCTTGTATTCTTCTTTGGCAACATCGCTTCGCAAAATTCTCGCCCGAAGTAGCTATTGGAAATGCTTCGGGTGCGAAGCTCTTTTCATACTTTACTTCCTTCTTTCGGTGAAGCTATCTTCCTTAGCTTGTTCAGCAGCGAAGCTCTTTCATCTTCATTTTATGTACAAGGGGGTGGTAGGGAAAGCCAAAATTGCTGCAACTTACAAATATTTTCAAAAAACAACAAAAGAAATACTTTACAAAAAGAAACACTGTACAAAATTTTGATTTTTTTCTACCCCTTGTGCAATGTGACAAAATTGTCAACATTCTTGGCGGCTCACGGGGCAACGAGCTCGTCTCGGTGGAAGAACCCTCAGCCTTGATCCATTGGGCCAGAGTTACCTCCAGACCCTTCTCCCTTTTCTTCCTCCGGGGGCGCTTCCATGACTTGCTCTTCTTCTTCTTCCTCTTCCTCCTCCTCCTCTGGTGCGGCTTCTTCTGGAGCGGCTTCCTGCTATGGCGATGGGGCAAGGCGATCGTGGATGTTTTTCATGGTTCGACGGACCTGAGACTAGGCACCCTTCGAGAAAGGTTCTAGATCCTGCAATGCCTTAACCAAAATGTGGAACCGATCAATCTGCCCAATATCAGCATGTTTGGACCTGGTGTACAGATCGTTCAGGCAGGCCGTGATCTTGCAGTATCTTAGAAGGAAATCTGTGACCTGCCTTTCTATTATAGGTTCCGCCCACTCGTCTATCTCCGAGACATCACCTTCAAAATGAAGCCATGTCGGCTTAATCTCTTCCTTGGTCAGGAGGTTCCCATCATCATCCGTGAAGCTCGGGAAACCTAAGGAAGAGAGATCCTGGAAATAGCCCATCGATGCGCGTTGCTCACTCTCAAACACATCTAGGAGGTCCTTCGCCTTTTGTGCCTTCCTCACCTTGGAGAAGAAGGCGTGAACTGTGGCCCGGGCTGTAGACCAATCTCTAGCCATCCGACTCATCGCAGGGACCTGCAAGTCCTGATATTTAATGCTTTGGACATCGAAAGCTAATTTGAGTCGGCCTCTAGCTTTCTGAGTGACCTCATCTATGATTGGTCCTCCTTCGACAGCGGCATTTGTGCTTCCATGATATAGGCCAAAATTGAAAGGGCACTGGAGGCCCGAGACTTGAAATTCTTGAGCAAGTGTGAGCGAATTTCTTTGATTTTGCTCCTGTCCAATAGCCCTAGGCCCTCCTTTTTGTACAGCTGATTCTGCATCTGCAAGATTTTGCCTTCAAGCTCTTTGGCCTTCAGATCATTTTTGGCCTGTCTCTGTGCTTGGTACTCAGCTGAACACTGCAGTTGTAGTATCTGTTGTTTCAGGGCATGTGCTTCCTTTTTCATCAGCTTACACTGCTCCTCGGCATCTGCTAACTTGGAACGGGTCCTCGCTAGCTCTTCCTCCAACTTGATGTTGGCGCTCTCTGCTTCGAACCTGCGTTGATTGGCGATGTTTGCATGTGCTCAAAAAGTTTCGATCCTGATGTGCATTGATGCGATTCATTGTCCACATTCAAATGCTCCAGGTCCTTGGATTTATCTTGATAATCGTAGTCCGCTGGAGTCATTTCATCCAGGGGCTTCTGGACCTTGGGGATCTTCTTTACCTTATGCAACTTCTCGGCCTTCAAATCGAAGACAACGCATTTTTCAACCTGGGCCAGAGAGCGCCCTCTCTTCTTCCTCGCCTCCTTCAACATTTTCTCTGTATTTTGTCGGGCTTGGAGTAGTTTTTCGGCTAGAGGGCGTTCCTTTATCATGGATAATTCAGATTCAAATAAGGTTGGATCTCCAGCCGAAGGGGTAAACAAATATAAAGAATTGATGGGGGATGCCTCACCAGAAGGTTCGACGATAGGGGTGATGGGAGCTTCGGCAAGTGGGACAACGTCGTGTATGATGGGGGAATGGGCTACGGGGTTCGGCGTTGGAGTACTATCTTCACCTTGACTAAGGACCGAAGGAACGATGGTGTGGGTTGGCGAAGTGGTATCAATGGACTTGTCCCGGCCAGACGACTCGAGTGGAGTGGGGCTGACGGGATCATGAGGCAGAGTTGGAATGGCAATGGGCAACACGTGAGGGGGCGATTGACCTTGTAGGGGAGGGAGGGACTGATGAGAACCTTCGGTCGGGACCACAGTGGACGTGTGAGAGACCAAGGCAAAGGGTGGAGAGTGCATACCTGCGTGCCCTCCTGGCAGAGCGACCGTGGTGACTTCCTGCGTAATCGGCTCCTGCTCCTTCTGGGCTTCGGCACTCCCGACCTCCATGACTTCTACTTCGGGGTCCCCTTCTGGTTGGAGGAGTTCCTCCACATCAATGATGTCTATGCTTGGGACTGTCTCGGCACTCGGCGGCACCGCACCCTCAACATTTGCTTCGGTCGAGCCTGATGCAGGTTGTCCAGCAGGAGCACTTGGAAGCCCTGTGCGGGGTCGCTTTGGGTGGCTCGGAGGCACTTGAACTGGCTCTTGCCTCTTTCTTTTCTTCCTCTCCAATGGTTGCTCCGACTCTTCGACACTTGTGTCATGGCTTTTCGACGGTCCCTGTGGTAGTGCCTCTGGTGTAGCTTCGGCTTCTTCCTCTTCTTCCTGCTCCGAGGCATCGTCAGTTCTTTCTGGGCTTTCGCCCGATCCTGGGGTAGCTGGAGGAACAAATTCGGCGAAGGATATGGGCTTCCAAGATCCAACATTGGCTTCGTAAACAATTGCGAAGTCCCTATCCATTGCCAAGAGTCCGTAGGAATTCATCTTTCGGCGATGGACTCTCATTATCCACCATTCCCTTAGTTGTTCCTCGCCCCAGTTTTTTAATTCCTCCTTCAAATCGTCTTTCGCCCTTCTCCAAAATGTGGAGTCTGGAGTTGGGAAGGGATACTGGTCAGGGTCAAACTCGACCTCCATGGGGTAGAACTCATGCCAGGGAGGCAATGTCCTCATTCTTTCTAAATGCCACTCCAGATCCTTCCCATTGGGATTATTTCTCTGCTCCATAATTTTAGGGTGGGGGCAAACATGAAAATTCTTGCATTTTAAGTGATCCTTCATCACTCCCAAGGGATCATAGAGCCATCTTTGAGGAATCTGGAGTAGGCCAAAATTGGCAAGCTTTTCCTCCAGGAATACATTCTGCTTCAGGGCGAACACTTCAATAACTCCCATCCTGAAGGGGAAGTCACAGGTGTGCGCCCACTTTCGACCGTGGCCGTAGACTTCATTTGTTGCGTCGCTCTGTCGAGCGACCTCTAGTGCAAACTGGTATTTGAAGGGGAAGACAGGCAGCAGGAAGGGTTTCCCTATGAATCCAAATAGGCAAATCACAAGCCCCTATGTCAGTTGAAACACATCTCCTTTTCTCTCCTGCACCACCCTGTCTCTTAAGCGGAGGGGCACCCGAGGGCTAGACCCTGTTAACAGATGCATAGCGGGTCCCAAAAATTGTTGATTAAAAGAATAATAAGACTCCTTCCTCAATAGGAGGGGAGTCCACTGGTACACAGGCAGAGGATTTCCATCCTTGCCGCTTGATGAAATAGCAATATGGGGAAAATTTTTATGTACATGGTAAAAGAATAGCCAAACAAGGAAAGAGCAGGGCCCGAAGTGCTGGTCCGTTCCAGAGTTCTTCATACTGGTAAGCCGCGTGTGCAAGTTTCGGGCCACCCATTCTGCCCAATCGAAGAAGACTGGGTTGGTGTTCGGCCTCGAAGCATCGGGGGCATAAAACTCCCCTCTAGAAATACACTCGGCCAAAGACACCTGCCAGGGGTGCACCGAAGCGTCGGTTGATAGGCCCGCCACCCATGCAATGATGGAGAAAATGTCGGTGTTCTTGAAGGCTTCCAAGGGTAGGGGCATTTGGGGCAGCTTGTCGAAAGGGAGCCCGCTTTTGAGGTTCTCACGCAAAAATTTCAATATGTAGTTGTTGGAGGTGAACCTCTCCATCTGCTCGCTTAGAATGACACTGCGAACCGTATACCCCTTAGGTGGCCCCTGTTGCGGCGCGAAGGCTGCTTGCACATCCTCTTTCAAGATTGAGAACAATTTGTGGCCGGCGGCGTTTAGCACTTGTCTGGAAGCTGGCTGGTAGTTTTGCGTGATGGCATAAATTAGCTCGGGACAATGATGCGCGGGCGGAGTCAGATACCAATATATCTGGGAATAGTATGCAACGGCCCTCTTGTTATCTGCCGAGAGCCTACTCCTCATAAAATCAATGGTGTATCGGAGCTCAGCCACGCTCTTTGAGAGCTCTGTGTCCCTAATTTTCTCCCACCTGTCAATGGGTGGTTCTATGGATTGTTCATCTTCAGAGTCTTCCCTCTCCTCCATGACTTGCTTTTCTGGGCGGAGGTTCGGGTTGACCTTCTTAGGTCTCTACTTTTTCTCCTCCACGCCCTTTGTTTTTTTGGGAACCACCACTTCTGGCTCCTTCCCCTTCTGTGTGGAGTTCTTCTTCCCCATGGTGGATGTTTATGGCAGTGAAAATTATAGCACAGAGGGCTTCGGCACTGAGGAATCTCAAAGCAAAAGGATGAAATAATGGGGAAGGAAGAAAAAGGAAGGGCGAAAAATTATAGACTAACAATGGGCTCTCAATCTTGCATGAATCCGTGAAAAAATAACCCTTTCTTTGTTGGAGCCTACGTTTTATAGCCTTAGAAGGCAACTACCTCTATTTATGGCTCTTGCCATAATTAAATTCACGTCTCTGACCTAGGAGATCACTTGGCATTTCGATTGGCTTTTCGACGATGTCGTATGCGGGTTCATGCGGTTTGATGATTATGCCTTGCATTGGGAACGCGACCTGCTACCACCTCGTACCTCGGCGCGGGCTTTTCTCCTAACCAAATCGCCTCGGGATGTGCTCCGCCACCTTTGCCTTAAATTCATCCACTTTGAACTCTTTTCAAGGTGGCTATCGACACGTTTCTTGAGACACATTTTAAATGCTCCCGCCTCACGTGTTGTTGGTTCGACGAAGTTGAAATCGATGCTGAAAATGCTTCGCAGTGAACCTTCGATACGAGCTAATATTTAGCGCTTCGGGCCCAAAGTAATTCCTCCTCGCCGCGTTGCCACTTTGCTTCGCGAAGGCCGCCTACCGAAGCTTGTTCCTTTTGAGAAATACTTCACCAAATTTTGCTTCAAAAACTGCTTCGGTCACATTTCTTTTGCGAAGCATTTTTCATGCCTTTGTTTGAATTTTGGTTCGGCCCTTTTGAGGGTAAAGTGCTTCGCTGCGAACCTCCTCGCAATCGCTACTTCACATCAGAAGTTCTCGAAGTAGATTCTGGCCATGCTTGGTGAAGCTGGAGTTTGTCTTTGCGGCGAAGTGGCACTTGACTTCTGCGATCTTGGAACAGGATATATATACAAAAATGAAAAGATTATATACAAAGGTATACATACATTTTTTTTTTAGTTTGTCTAGCCTCAGCGATTAAAAGTCTTCAGATGAAGACCATTGACAGAGATCGGTAATACTTGGCCATCTGCATCCTTGAGGATGAAAGAGTTGGCCGAGTTCACCCTCACGATTTTGAACGGCCCATCCCAGAAGGCGTCCAACTTGTCGTGATTTCCAGGCTTGGCCTTCCAGGAGTCCCACTTCCATACCAGGTCTCCCACTTTGAATGTGCGATCGGATGATTTTTTCTTGAACCAATCTCGGGTGATCTGAGCATGCTTGGCGAAGCTCTGGTAGGCTTTCTCGCGATCCTCCTCTAGCTGTAGCAGCTGAGCCAACCGGTTTTCCATTGGACTAACTCCATCTTCCTCGTCTAACAGCTATAATGCAGGGATCTCTATGTGGGTGGGTAAGATGGCCTCCTTGCCATAGACCAGGGCGTAAGGTGAAGTCTTGATTGACTTCTTGATAGAAATTCGATCGGCCCACAAGGCCCGATCTAGAAGGAGATGCCAAGTCCTTTTGTTTTGCTCTATAAGCTTTCTTAGCACTCTCAACAAGGTCTTGTTGGTGGATTCTGCCAATCCGTTGCCCTGTGGATAGTAGTTGGAGGATACCTTATGATATATCCCATATTTGTAGAGGAAATCATTGATTTTGGTGCCTAAAAAACCAGGACCATTGTCCGTGATGATTGCTTCGGGAATGCCGAATCGGGTGATCAATCCTTCTAGGAAGGCGATGACAGTCTCTTGATCGGCATGCTTCGTGGGAACTGCTTCGGCCCACCTGGTGAAGTAGTCAGTTGCGGTCAGGATGAACTTATGCCCCGTAGAGGAGTTCGGCGATATGGCCCCTATGAAATCCAGCCCCCATTGTTGAAAGGGCGTCTCTACCTGTATCGATCGAAGGGGCATCGGAGCATTTCTACTTCGGCCGATGAACTTTTGACACTGCTCGCATCTACGACAAACGGCGAAGGCATCGACGAAGAGTGTGGGCCAATAATAACCCGCCTTGATGATCTTTAATGCCGTTGTTCTTCCCACGAAGTGACCTCCCGATAATCCTGAATGGAATTCTCCCAGGACTCTCCTTTTATCATCATCTTTTATGCACATGAAGGACGCCATCAATGTTTCTAAAAAATAGGCCTTCGGGGCGCAAAGTATATCGGGAGGACCGCATCCTAAAATGCCTTCGCTACGAAGCATTTAGATGCGAAGGACATCTATCGGTGTTGAAGTATTCGACTATCTCTCCGACCCAGTATTTCTCGTCCTCTTCTTGGTTTGTGAAGCATTCTCCTGTTGAGTCATCCCACTGACAGTCTGTCACTTCGGCCGTTGCGCTCTTCGCCAGTTCTTGACACAATGCGTGACCGTGAACCAATTTTGTGGGCTTGATCTCAATGTCAAATTCTTGTATCTTACTCACCCAACCGGCTCTTTTGCTTCCCAATTCTCCTTGGATGATGAAATTGCGTACATCGGGATGAATGACATAGACTGTGACCCGACTTTGGGAGATGAATTGCTTGAATTTTCTAAGAGACTTCATTACTGCATGCACCTGCATTTCTATGAAATTGTATTTCTCTTCATGGGGATTGATCACTTGGCTCAGGAACGCGATGGGGCACTCTTCGCCGTCTTCCCCCTTTTGTGTCAGGACCGCAACATAGCTCTCAGGTTCTCCTATGGCGTATAGGATGAAATCCCGATTGTAATCAGGGTTGATCAGGACCGATGCCTGAGCGATTCGGGCCTTGATCTCTTTGAATGCTTCTTTTCTCTCCTTCGTCCAGATGAATTCGATGCCCTTCTTCAAAATTTCGGACATCGGCTTGATGACCTGGGAAAAATCGGGACAAACTTCCTCACGAAGTTGATCTGGCCAAAGAAATATTGAAGTCCTTTCTTGTCTATTGGGAGTGGGAGCTTCGTTAGAGCCTCAGCCCTGTCAGGATCTATAGCGAGACCCTTCTTTGAGATCACATGTCCCAATAACTTTCCTTCGCTGACTACGAATATGGACTTCTTCGGATTGATTGAAATGCCAAACTCTCGGCATTTTTCAAAAATTTGTTGTAGGTGTATGGGGTGATCCTCCCTTCTTCGGGAGAAGACGGTCATGTCATCTAGATAGATAACAATAACCTTATTCAAGAGCTCGCCAAAAGCTAAATCCATTGCCCTCTGAAAAGTGGCCCCCGCATTCGAAAGGCCGAATGGCATTCATTGGTAAGCAAATGTGCCCCACTTGGTGGTGAACGCGGTTTTATGCTGGTCTTCGTCCCTAACCCAGATCTGATTGTATCCGGAGAAACCATCGAGTAGGGAGAAGCGTTGAGCTCCAGCCATCGAGTGCAAGATCTGATCGATCTGCGAAAGAGGGTAGTGGTCCTTGAGAGAAGCCTGGTTCAGGTTGCGAAAGTCCACGCATAATCGTATGTCTCTGTTCTTCTTTCTGACAGGGACTAGGTTCGCTACCCAAGAAGAATGTTTGATGGGATAAATTATCTTTGCCTCGAGCATTTTTAGAAGTTTGGCCTTCATCAGGACCTCGATCTTCGGATTAACCGGCCTTTGCTTCTGTCGAAAGGGTTTGATCCCCTCCTGTAACTCAATTGTATGCTGGATCAGCTGTCGATCGTATCCCTTGAGGTCTTGATAAGACCAAGCAACTATGTCGGGATACTTCCTGCACAGAGATTGAATCTGCTCTAGCTCCTCCGAAGTGCAATCGGTTCCAACTTTTATTGCTTTTCCAGGTTCAAGCTCTAAATCTTGATACTGCTTTGCATTAACTTTGATCCTGTGGGAAAGTGCTCGATCATTCTGATCAAAGAGGCTTTCAAGAGTAATTAATCCCTTGGGAACGTGGTTATTCTTCAATTGAACTAGCCCTTCATATTCTTCTTCGTCAGGGCTTCTTTTCTCAACTGTGGCTGCTTCTTGAATCATGAAATTTACAATCTGCTCATCGTTGTCAAAGACTTGCCAATGTAGGTCTCTGTCTGGGATAGAGGGTCTGTAAATCATCCTCATAGCCTTAGGCTTGTGCACCATATCTTCTGCTGGAGAATACCTGGCTGCGATGGATGCTAGAACATCGGCATGTCGATTCTTTTCACGTGGAATAGACTACAGATTGAGAGATTCAAACTGGTCAAATAGGTCCCATACCCTATTGCGGTATGACTTGAGATAGTGCTTCTTTGAAGTGCACTTGTTTGTGACCTGGTTGCATACCAATTCAGAATCTCCAAAGATTTGGAGATGCTTTATGCCTAACTTTTTGGCTTTCTTGAGTCCTAGGCATAATGCTTCATATTCTATCGCATTGTTGGTGCAGCTCCATATCAACCGGTAGCAATATTCCTTTTGCTCTCCGGATGGTGATACTAGAAGAATCCCTACCCCAACGCCATTTTTGCATCGGGCACCATCGAAGAACAACTTCCATAGTCCTTCTTGGGCACAAACCTTCTCTTCTATTTTGGTGTGTTTCTCAGGCTTGGCGATCGCATAACATCCCATCTCGGTTTCTATCATGGCATTAAAGTCTGCCAATGAAAATTCATCTTCACAACTTAACTGCGCAAGAGATTCCTCAACCAGGTCCACTTGCTCTACCCCCTCCACTATCGCATGCACAGGATCGCTGCTCTCTTCTTCGGACATCTTCTGCACAAGGAAGGTAGAAGGCTTTTCATTGTAAATCTTTACCTTCTTTCCTTTGAATGGAATCTCTAGATGAGAGTAATCCATAGATAGATATCCGCCCAGCTTCGCTGTGAATTCCCTCGACAAGCACATACTGAAGTATGGCTCGAGGTCTACGACCACCACCTCTTGTATAACTATGATCTGAGGCATCTTGTGTAGTCGAATAGGAATATCCTTGATCACTCCTACGGTCTTCACTGGGGTACCATCCAACTGGAGTACTCCATGACTGCTTCACGTATATTCCATCCCTATTTCTTCGCAGACCGCCTTTGGCATGACTGTTGTCACGGCCCTAGAGTCGATCATACAGTTATGTACAATATACCCTTCCATCTGTAGAGACAGGTAGAACGGAGGTGGTCTGTTCTTCCCCATAATGGATGTGGATAGGGTCTGCACTAGGGCAAGCGGTGCTGCTTTCCTTGCTTTAGTCGTCTTCAATGATTCTTGCAGCAGGTCCACTTGTCCAGGTAGTTGCAGAGCGTCATACAGGCTGATCTTGGCTAGAATTCTCTTCAGCTCATCTACAATATTGTAAGCTAGGGAGTTGTGCACCTCAGGTTCCTTTCTCGGCTCATATCTGGTGTGATATTGCTCCGTAGCTTCGACCCTTTGTCGCTTGGTCAGCGAAGGAAACTTGAGCTTCTCCCTAGCCTGCTCTTTAGTTTCCACCTGAGGTGGTTCGACAGGGGCCTTTTGGGCCTTTTCTTTGACCGGTGCAGGCGGAGGAGCTTCATTCGGGGCCGAAGAAGATGATTGTCCCTTCTCATGTCGAGCATGCACCTTTAAGGGAGCCATCTGAGTAGCATCTACCTCTATCGACCTCTTTCCTCCTCTGGTAAGGACTGCAACTGGCTCTTCTTCACCAATTACTAGGTTCTGATCCGATTGTCTGATGACATTGACTTGACCGCCATGACTATCGCTCGCCAGCATTTGTACATAGTGTTGGTGTAGCATGCAGGTATTCTCTTCGTGAGGGTCATTACACGTGGAGCACCAATGTACATAATCGAAAGTGCTCGGAGCTTCGTCTATTGCAGCATTTCTTGTCGAAGCTCTTCCTTGCTGGACTGCTTGATCTTTAGTAAGCGTAGGTGTGGGATAAGACCTTCTCGGTAGAAACTCTTGTTGCACCTACTTGCTTCTTCATAATGGTCATGTCATTAGATAGGGTCTGCACTGTGGAGTTCAGGGACTGAACTTCTTGCAGTATTTTGGCCTGCATGTCATCGGCTTTGGGAATCGATGGCAATGGAGCCATCGTCGGTATTGGAGGTAGGGCAGGGTGTTGGAGTGGTGCTGGCAACACAGGGAATGCCAAAGTGACAGTGGGCTGCGAAGTTGAAAATGTGGGAAAATGGATTTGTGGAGCGGTGATCTGTGACACAATGGGATTCGGGTTCCAAGATGAGATCGGGTATGCAGGGGTTGCAGAAATCTATGAAGCGGCTGCGCTCGCATACTGGAATTGAGGGAAATCAGGAAGTATGGGCATCGACATCCTTTGGGGAAGCTTACCCATAGCTATTAGATCCATTTCCACTTTCTGGGCTAACTCATATAACTCAGGGAAGGTGTTGATGTTCGAATACCTTACCATGACACTGATGTCGGGGTTGAAAGCCCGAAGGAAGTAGTATGTTGCAGCTTCATCAGTTGGCCGAAGTCCAACTGGTATTCTCTGCCAGGTTCGAGCGAACCTAACATTGAAGTCAGTGATCTCTTCTTGTGGATGTCTCTGAATCGTCGTGAAATGATGCAGAAGAGAGGTCGGATCGGCGGACTCATTGAAGCTTCGCATCAACTGTCCGGCTAACTGGTCCCATCCCGTTATAGTACCGGGTGGTAAAGATCTATACCAGTAGAGGAGTTTTCCTCTAAGAGAAAGAACCAGAAGCTTTACCATAACTCGCTCTTCTGTGATGTCATGGATCGCCGCTAGGGAAACTATGTCCTGGATGTGCTCCAGGGTAGTCTTCCCAGTTTCGTCGAATGTTGGGATCTTCTTTATAGCAGCAAGCGACACTTGCCCTTGTCCCGCTAGATTTAGCGGTCCCAAAGAATTCCATGCTGGGAATAATATGGGTGGCGATTGCTGCTGCATTTGTTGTTGTTGTTGTGCCATATTTGTGCCTGGATTTTGGGGAACAGAGATTCCCAAAGTCCCTCTTTGATTGCTCATCGAAAGACTAATAGGAACGGAGGCACTAGGATGCTTCGATGAGTTGGGAGGATTAGGAGGAAAACTAGCTACTGTGCTATCAGAGGTTAATCCTTGTTCATCAATAGCAGCCTCTTGCGAGGATGTTCCACGTAAGAGTGACTCGGGGGTGACCAACCTAGAGCGTTCCCCGAAGGCGTCAATATCAAGCTCGAAGAACTCAGCTTCCTCTCCTCTATTCCTAACTCTCCATCTTGTTTGCATGAAGGCACAGACTTTGGTACCGGTCTTTATGACTTAAATATTCTCGGGTAAATAGAGTCGCCAGATGCTAAGAGTCTTTCAGTAATGAGAGCATCGGTTCTCACTACCACTCACAAGGTGAGACTGACCGGGTCCCATCGGGCGTGCCAAAACTGTTGGTCATCAAATCTGCCTAGGAAAGGATTTGGGTAAGTGTATGCGCCCTAGACCTGGACCAACATTGAAAGGCCGAAGGGAAGAGATGCCCCTCGTGCCAATCTCCGGAGAAAGGTCGGCTCCTATACTAAACTACTTCGGTGTTTAAGATAAGGGTGCAGGAAAGAGATAAAATGGTAATGGTGCAGGAAAGAAATAAAAGAGTAAGGGAAGAAATCTTAGTAGTTTAATGGTGGGAAAGAACCGGAAGCACGATCGCTAGCTAATAGCTTGAAATAACAGCAAAGAATACCAAGAATAAACGAAATGAACGCAATATCAACCCTCCTATGTATCCTCTGGATGAATTTTAGGATTACCCTTCCCCTTATGTCGAGATTCAGAGTTCAGAGTCACGACGACTGAGAAACAAGTGAATATGCAGAAACACTATCCACAGGCAGCATAAAAGAAAACTAATACAGTGTTTTCCTCCCCTATGTATCCTTCGGGAAAATTTTAGGGTCCTACTCCAATCACACACCTAAATCCAGAGTTTAGAATTATAGTATGCAAATGAAGAAAAGAATAAAAGAAATAATCGCAGAAGGCAACATACAAGAGAGAAATAGAGCCCAAAGCTCTTTAGTATTAATCGTAGGGCTTCAAGTTACAACTTTCTTAGCAGAAAGTTCCCCCCCTTTTCCATTACAATGCCTGGGTTTTTATAGAGGACCCGACCCTCTGAGTCATTATTACACAAAATGGAGGAGTACACCCTCGAGACCTGAGAAGTCGGCTCCTCGTGGCTCTCGTGATCGAGCTCTCAAATCTGTTACCAAAATTGGCAACTACGACCGGGTCAACCATGGAAACATGCATTAATGAGCCGTCTGAGTGTCCTTGGTTTCTAGGTGCAATGCTCGAGTGGCCGCCATGCTTGTCGGGCTCTCCTTCAGGGACTGATACTTCATTTCCAATTGCCAAAAATGAGCAACGAGCTTATCGGGCATGAAAAAATGCATTTATGAGGCACTTGATCACCTCGAGAAAATGCTCGGCTTGGAGCGCGTGCCCCTGAAGTGCTTCGCTGGATGTTCGTTTGCAACTTCGCTTCGCAATGGATTCGAGCCGAAGCAACTACTCCTCCTTGATTTGTACTTCGCATGGTGGAGCTTCGCAAAACTGCTTCGGGGGTGGTGAGTGCCGAAGCAGATTTCCTCCTCAAAATAGGGCTCTTCATTCTTCGTCGCTTCGTTGTCAAAATTGCTTTGCTGGTGCCTTGTAGAGATGCTTCACCGTGATCTTTTTCAAAACTGTGGTTCGGGAGGGTTTCAGCCGAAGCACATCCTTGCCTTCAAAAATGTTTCCTTCTTCACAGCCCCTGTCGCTTCGGGTGGAAGTACTTCGCATGAAAGCTAGCCGAAGCAGATGCTTCACAATGACTTTCGACGAAGTAAAAATGGTTCACTGGTGGAGAGGCCCGAAGTGGGTGCTTCGACGATTTCTGGCGAAGTAATCTTCAATGCTGCGCTCCTTCAACTTTTGCTTCGCAAGTTTCCTGGCCGAAGTAGCTGCTGGAAATGCTTCGGGCCCGAAGTGGTTTTCTTGCCTTAGCAAATTTGGACCGTGATTTTAGACTTTCCTTCTTCGATGAAGCTATCCTTTTGAACTATTGTTTGAATGCCGCTTCACAAAACTTTCGCCCGAAGTGACTGTTTGAAGGACCTCGGGCCCGAAGTTCTCTTTATCGCCTTCCTTGTATTCTTCTTCGGCAACACCGCTT
The DNA here is from genome assembly GCA_028583015.1 of Wollemia nobilis. Taxonomy (NCBI): domain Eukaryota; kingdom Viridiplantae; phylum Streptophyta; class Pinopsida; order Araucariales; family Araucariaceae; genus Wollemia; species Wollemia nobilis. The sequence goes on along the minus strand of JAQPPZ010017176.1, from coordinate 400,874 downwards.
CGCAAAATTCTCACCCGAAGTAGCTGCTGGAAATGCTTCGGGTGCGAAGCTCTTTTCATACTTTACTTCCTTCTTTCGGCGAAGCTATCTTCCTTAGCTTGTTCGGCAGTGAAGCTCTTTCATCTTCATTTTATGTACAAGGGGGTGGTAGGGAAAGCCAAAATTGCTGCAACTTACAAATATTTTCAAAAAACAACAAAAGAAATACTTTACAAAAAAGAAACACTGTACAAAATTTTGATTTTTCTACCCCTTGTGCAATGTGACAAAATTGTCAACATTTCCTAGGGTCATCTTATACCAAGAATATTGTCACGAAATCTATTTTTATGTGCCTAATTCTGAAGTTGATCATATCACTATAGCACACTTTGTCCAATTTCTGAAAAACAACTTTCAATTTGAAGAAGAGCATTACATGACACCTGATGAACTTGAACCTATCAATGATATTTACAAGTTGTTTTTGGAGAACTAAATTATAATACTTATATTATAATATTTTGTATTCCCTATTTTCCTTTAATTTTTGCAAAGTAAAGCCATAAAAATCTAAAAAATATATATAAATATATAAAAATATACTACATTAATTAGGTATATATATAAAATATATACCCCCTTAAATTCCACCGCATTTATATATAAGAACATATATATTTGCAAAAACTCAAATCTACCATAATGCCTAAACTAAGGAGTGGTAAACAGATAGATGATGAGTGGGTAGGACAACCACCTACTCAAAATCCCCCTCTTGAAGAACAATATCAGGAGGGAGTTGCTCAGGACCACCATGATGGGAGTCCTGCTAAAGAATATGAACAAGAAGTTGATAGGGAAGATGAAACTGGATCACCTAGAGTGACTCCAGAAGGAACTGTTAATTTTAAATCTATGGAACACCTTCTAAAATTTGTAAAAACTAACCTTGAGGGGTTTACTCTAGCAACACTAGCAGATAAATATGGAATTAGTGAGACACAGGAAACTTTAGAGAATGTATTTCAAATGCATACAAACCCTCTTTCATTCATAGATCAAGAAAGTTACTAGGAAGACCCATCAAATACAAATATGGCATATTTGATTCAAAACATGCAACAACAACAAACAACTCAACATTCTAAAATTCCTATAAATAAACCAAAAAAAAATCCACCACCTCAGAAACCATCATTTACTGCTCTATTTTCTCAAGCTATTAATCAACAAATTTCAAATCACCAGAAACCTAAACCAAAAACAAACCTCAACTATCAACAACAAAAAGTTCAACAAAACACTGTCCCATATCCACTTCACAACACCCTTCCTAGTAATACTTTGCACAACAGTAATCTAGCATCAAATCCTTATGTTACGCCATCTTACACTCAAAGATCCAACACTATCATGCAACCAAACCAACATGGTGGACAATCCAGTAATCTTGAAACCATAGTGAAACAATTAGTTTCTTGCATGGACCAAATAGACCCCTAACGTCCCTCATACAACTATCGAGAGATGTGTAGTCAACCTTTGGATCCCATAGTTGTTGCCCAACCATACCCAAAGCATTTTCCTATGCCTGTTCTCCCTATATACAAAGGAACCGAAGATCCCATAGAGCATCTTCGTATGTTTAGAATAGCATGTCATGATATATCTCATGATGATTTGCTATTGCTAAATATGTTCCTGAAAAGCTTGGGAGGCATGGCATTGGAATGGTATTATCAGTTACCTACTAATTCTTTGAGAAATTTTGAAGAAATAGCTGAATCATTTGTCCACCAATTTAGTGCCTACATAGAGAGGCATGTGACAATTAAGGATTTGTACAACTTGAAACAGGGTAAATATGAATGCTTTACCGATTTCCTAGCAATATGGAGATAGTTTCTAGGGAAATTACACTTTGCATTACCCCATAGAGAGATGTTGGACATTTTTATTAATAACTTGCAAGAACAATTGTCCTATGAGCTTTCAACTGCTACCTTGACAACCTTCGATCAGGCTATAGATTTAGCATGAAGAGTGGAAGATGCCCTCATTAGGAGAGGCCAATTTAAGAAGAAGGATGATGATAAGGCATCTAAAAATCAATATAATAATAAGCAAGTTGTGGGTGATGGAGTCACCGATAGTAGAAATACTATGAATTTTAATGTTGCAAAAACCATAGAGAAGTTTGTATTAAAGGCTCCTGATAGACCTCCGAGAGAATTCACTAGGTTAAATCAACCTTTATCCACTATCTTGCCACAATTATTAGAATGAGGTTTAATACAATTACCTAATATTCGGGAACCTGATACAACCATACCTGGATATAGAGAAGACCTACATTGTGATTTCCATAGAGGACCTGGACATTCAACAAATTCTTGCAAGAGATTAAAACATAAAATACAATATTTTATTGATAACAACGAGATGGAAGTACAAAATTTCCAACCAAAACAAAATGCTCCAAAAAATACCCAAAAATATACACAACCAAATCAGAATCAGAATGCAAATCAAACATTGGATATTTTTCAACATCCTTTACCCAAGCACGGTAAAGAAGTGGCTAATCAAGTCGAACATCATAATGTTCCCCATCCAACCCGATATGTGGGAACCATTAGTGGACATGTACCTTCTCATGACTTTGAGATATTTGGGACAACATTATATGTGGTCACAACTAGACCCATACACAACATTCAAACATCATATCCAAGTGATACGGATTGTGAAATAGAAAGTGACCTGGATATTACATCCGATCAATCGAATAGCTCTGAAGATGAGTCAGAACCTATTCTCCCTATCACAACACAGATGGTTCCAGAGGAACCATTTCCAAGAAGGGTCATGACACGACCATCCTCACAACAAATCCTCCCTAATGAACAAGCCATAAATGCTAGACCATGACCCATTCATCATGCACACAACAATATTGTGGGTACCATCGGAGCCGTTACTAGACAACAGGCCCAAAATTCTCAACAAGATCAAAATCATAATGATAAATCAGCCCCATTTGTTTTGAAGGTTCCTAGTAAAGGAAATAATGCATCAAATGCTCAACCTAAACCCCCTTATGATATCAATGAACAACTTTCTAATATTACAACAAGGATTTCCCTCTTAGACCTTCTAAGATCATCTCCCACACATAGGGAAGAATTAATGCATACATTAAGTCAAATGATGGTACCACACGACATACAACCTGAAGCTATGGCGAATACCATTATACCTCGTGAAGTCGATTGTATTGACTTTCGAGATAAAGACATCCCACTTCATAGTTTACATAAAGACAATCCCTTGTACATTACTGCATTAATCGGAGATGTAGTTGTCAAAAGAGTTTTAATTGATAATGGTTCATCCCTAAATATTTGTACTTTCAACTTTTACCAGAGATTTGGATTTAGAAGTGATGAGATGAAGAGAACATATATGATCATAAAATCCTTTAATGATGAAATACAAGAAACATGTGGAGTTATTACAATCCCATTGCAGGTTGGTCCAAGAACTTTGGATACGACCATATTTATTGTACATTGCCCTGCATCGTACAATATACTTTTGGGTCACCCTTGGATCAATGCAATGCGAGTTGTACCCTCTACCTTACACCAATGTGTCAAATTTGAATTCAAGAATCAGTTGGTCACCATTCATGGTGATCCCAGACCATTTGATATGTGCGCCTTGGCAGAACCAATTGGGATTCAATTTTGCCCCGCATTATCTTCTACTCATCCTAATTCTGCTTTTCCTTCTAAACATGTGAAACTCACACCTAAAATATCATCTCCTCCATCTACACCAATTACATCCCCATCTCCTCAACCTTCTCCTAAGGAATCTCCACCAAAATCTACATTTAATACTAGTCCCACAATAATTTCTCCTTGTTCTATCCCTACACCATCTGAATCCACAATAAATCCATCTACCACAACCTCTATTCCATCCACATCTACTAAATTTATCTTTTCTGCATCTAAAGCCGTAGAAGAGGCTCCTTCTACCTCATATGCTTTGTCTGATGAGCTATTACCTGATTTGTCTAAAATTCTCATAACATCAGAAGAAACAGATTTTTCTATACAAGATTCCCTTGCCTTAAACAAATTACCACCGTCTCCTCGCACCTTGGGCTTGCCACAACCTATGGGAAGTATTTACCAAGTCGGGAGTTGTACCTTCATTTATAAGGGATATGATTGGGGTAGAATACCTAGAAATATTAAAACTAATTATGATGGATATGCTCAATGTTATTTCACCGATAAATACATCAAAGCTAAACCTATAATGCTTAAATTAGGATATGAAGGGAAAGGTTTGGGACCTTTCCAGAATGGCATGAAAGAACCTTTTGAGGTCGAAGCATGGCCTGCCCGATGTGGTATAGGCCTATTTTCTAGTAAGTGTCAACCATTTCCATTTGAGGATGATGATCACTTAATACCCTATCAAGATTATTTAGACGAACAAGAGATCCTTAAGTCTATGGGTAAGTTATTTTCTTGTAATATGCTATCTATAGCTTACCCCGAAATGATTGTTGAGTTGGACGAACAATTAGAGGGTGACATTTTCCATGATATTTCCATTGAAGACTTATTGCATAATGGCTTTTATTTTGATGGGTCTATACCACTTGTCGCTCATCTTGAGGCCACAACCCCTCAAGAAGAATTATCTAAGTTGACCTTAGAAGAATTACAAGAATTGGGTGTGTCACCCGCCCCTCCTAATTTTGAAAGAGACTTACATATGGAAGTGGAAAGTGTCATAAAAGTTAATATTGGAACATAAGAGAATTCTCACATAGTCAACATTGGATCAGAATTAAATGAAGAAAAACAAAACAAATACACTGCATTTCTTACAGAATATAGTGATGTCTTTGCTTGGACATACGCAGATATGCCTGGTTTAGACTCTTCTGTAGTTATGCATCATCTAGTAGTACGACCGGATGCAAAACCAGTTAAGCAAAAACTTAGAAAAATGCATCCTAAGGTTGCCCTACTAGTCAAAGGTGAGTTAGAAAAACTCCTAAATGTTACATTTATTCAAGCCATTGATTATGTTGATTGGATTTCTAATGTTGTCCCTGTAACTAAAAAAGAAGCAACCAAGATTAGGGTTTGTACAGACTTTAGAGACATTAATGTTGCATGCCCTAAAGATGATTTCCCTCTTCCTAATATGGATCAGATCATTGATTTTATTGCTGGAAGTGGGATGCTATCCCTTATGGATGGATTCTTGAGTTATAATCAGATCAGGATAGCTCCCGAAGACCAAGCCAAAACAACCTTTATTACCCCTTGGGGAACCTTTTGTTGGAAAGTAATGCCATTCGGATTAAAGAATGCAGGTGCAACCTATCAACGAGCTATGACTTACATTTTTCATGATATGATGTATGATATTCTGCATGATTATGTGGATGATATTATAGCCCGTTCTGCTGAAGAAGATGAACATTTAGATGATTTGAGAAAAGTATTTGATCGGTTAAGAGAATACCATATCCGTTTAAACCCAACAAAATGTATATTTGGAGTTAAGTCAAGTAAACTGTTGGGGGTTATTGTTTCTTTGCGTGGCATCAAAATTGACCCTCTTAAAATTTAGGCTATCATTGATATGCCAGCTCCTAAAAACATATATGAGTTATGAAGTTTACAAGGTAAACTTCAATCTATCCATCGTTTCATTGATAAGTTGGCGGACAAAACTGGACCTTTTCTCAAATTTCTTAAGAAAAATACTTTCTTTCAATGGGATGATGAATGTAAAGAAGCCTTTGAACAAATAAAACAATATCTTTTAAGTCCTCCTGTGCTTGCTCCTCCCAAAATTGATCGCCCTTTCATCTTGTACATTTTCGCTTCAGAATTTGCCTTAGGAGCTATGTTAGCTCAACTTGATGATGAGAAGAAAGAACGAGCTAATTATTATATTAGTAGAACATTAATAAGTTATGAAACTCATTATACATCACTAGAAAAGTTATGTTTGGCAGTCGTATTTTCTACGCAAAAATTGTGCCATTATATGCTTAGTCAAAAGACATATGTCATTGCCAAATCTGATCCCTTGAGGTATCTCATGAGCCGACCTTATCTATCCGGTCGCACAACTAAGTGGGTTCTCGCTCTGAGTGAGTTTGAACTCACATTCATAGGTCAAAAATCCATTAAGGGTCAAATCATAGCAGACCAATTAGTTGTTGCACCCTTAGAAGCCACTCATCCCCTCATCATTGAGTTTCCTGATGAATGCCTCAATCTAGAGGAAGATCATTCTGAACAATGGTCTTTATATTTTTATGGAGCCCGATGTATGAGTGGGGTTGGTGTGGGTATCATCCTAATATCCCCCTAGAAGCACCTAATACCTTTATCATTTAAGTTAACATTTGCTTGCACTAATAACATGGTCGAATATGAAGCCCTAATCCTTGGATTACGAGCCGCCTTAGCACTAAAAATTAAAGACTTATTAGTTTTTGATGATTCTCAATTAGTAATAAATCAAATTAACGATGTTTATCAGACTCGAGATGATAAAATTCACCCATATAAAGCCTATGTATTACAGTTGATATCCTTATTTGATAAGATCACCTTAGAAGCTATTCCTAGAACTAGTAACCGCGCTGCTGATGCTATGGTTGCAGCCGCTTCCTTATTGCCCTTGGAGTTGGATGATGAGTATGCTACTATCATTATTCATCGACTCTAGGAACTTTCTTCTGCCAAATCCTATTTAGAGCCATTGGATGTATTTCTAATCAACGAAATTACTCCCGAACCATGGTACATTGACACTCTCAATTTTCTCCAAAATAGAATCTTCCCTGAAGGTTTTAATAGGAACCAACATCGGTTATTACGTAAACGAGTTGTTCGCTTTGTAATAGTTGGCAATACTTTGTATAGGAGATCCTTTGAAGGTATCCTATTGAGATGTTTAAACCTAGATGAATCTAGAAGAGCTTTAAGTGAAGCCCATGATGGATCTTGTGGAGGACACTTTAGTGGTAGTGCCATTGCTAAGAAGCTCCTTAGAATAGGATACTTTTGGCCTACCATGGAGAAGGATGCCCATGATTATGTGCGCCATTGCGACAAGTGCCAAAAACACGTTGACCTTGTCCATGCTCCTACGCAAGAACTCCAAGCTATTTCATCTCCTTGGCCCTTCTCTAAATGGGGTTTAGACATCATTGGGAAAATCAATCCTATATCATCTGATGGTCACAAATTCATCATAACCACAACTGAATACTTTACAAAGTGGGTAGAAGCTATGCCTTTAGCTTCTTGCACGGGAACCCAAGTTTCAAAATTTATTCTCAATCAAATCATTTGTAGGTTTGGAATTCTTGCAAATCTTATCTCAGATAATGGAACTTGTTTCAAAAATAAATATGTTAAGAAATTATGTCAAAAATATAAAATTCAACATCGTTGGTCCACTCCCTATTATCCCCAGGGTAATGGCCAAGCAGAAGCATCTAATAAAACCTTGATTAAAATTCTCAAAATATTGGTTAACAAATCAGGCCACGGTTGGCATATGCAATTATATCCTGCTCTGTGGGCTTATCGAACTAGTGTTCGTACTCCCATAGGCACTTCACCTTTTGTTTTGGTTTACGGTGCTGAAGTTGTCTTTCCTTTCGAGCTAGAAGTTCCTTCTTTGGCTCTGCTACTTCAAGATACTGAAGTAGGAGATGAATATCATGCTGGCAGATTCAGTCAGCTGGAACTTCTAGATGAGAAGCGCATCAATGCTCTAGAACATCTTCGTGCCTATCAAAACAAGCTCAAAAGAGCATATTCAAAGAAAGTTCATAACCGATCTTTCGAAGTTGGCGATCTAGTCTTAAAAGAAAATCAAAAGAACACTAATGCCACTAAAGATAATAAAGGCAAATTTCAGCCCAATTGGCTTGGACCATACATCATCACTGCTAAATTTGGATCGGGTGCATATCGATTGGCAACCTTGGATGGAAAATATCTCAAGGAACCCATGAACATTATGCATCTTAAATGATATCATGCTTAAATTCAAAGTCTCATCATTGTACATAATTGTATATGTTTTCTCATTTCAGCAATTCATATAAGAAATTCAAAATTATCAAAAAAATATATATTCACATTGTATATAATTTCTCATTTCAGCAATTCATATAAAACTCTAAAAATCAAATAAAAATCATAAAGTTATAAAAACAATCAAAAACATGTTCATTTGCATTACCAAATTCTGAAATTTTGCAGTTATATTTTCCTTTGTTTCGGATAAATTTAGAAGTTATCTTGGACCATGCACTTCAAATTCACATGAATAAATATTTTGATCTTAGCACTATGACTATAAATCTCTCTTATATCGAAGCACTATTGCAATAAATAATATTTTGAGTTTTGGGAACTGATCTCACTATTTACTTGAATCAAGTCCACTTTTACATATTAAAATGATTTGTTGCAAATTCGAAAAATGATACTACATAGTAGTTGTGGTCTCTTAAGTGAAAAGTTTCCCTTGCTATCCTATCATGCGCATGGTCTAGAATCTTTGAGAATTGGCAAAAGGACAAGCTCACCCCTACCCAGAATAAAAATCCCTTGCTCCACATCTAAGCTGAGCAAGTATCCCTAGAATAGAAAGAAAAAGAAGAAGAAAAGAAAAAAAAAGCGAAAGAGAAATATGCAAAAGAAATCCAAGCAATATCCAAGAAATATCAAATATCAAAAGTCAAAAATCCAAAAAAATCAGAAAAAGCATGAAAAGAGAAAAAGAAAAGCAATAAAATCCCCCCTACCCTTTGAAAGAAAATAAGGGTGAATGAGCTTGAATCCCTGGAATTCTCAATTATTCGAAAATCATGAGGTAAGCCCCATAACAAGTGATTTGTGCCCAACTTGCTTGACATTGGGTAATTCCTTTTCGCGTGGCGACATGTCTGTCACATTAGCGACCTTCTTTTGTATAGACCTATGTCCGCTTGTGGATTAGCTAACTTTTGATGACCTAACTTACATAGTAGTTTGGTACGGTTACATGCACAAAAATCATGGTTAATGAATCTTCAATCGCACACACATTGGTTCATTCAAATTGCTTGCATCAAAATACCTTACTCAAAATCGGTAAATGAACATTACAAAGCACACACAGTTGATCTTTGAGAGATTTTGTGTCATTATGTTAAATTGAAATGGGTAATGAACTCACATTTGCACACATTGGTTCTTGATAAATTTAAATTTCTCTTTGAAATAAATTAAAATATGACTTTGAAATTTTTAAAAAAGTATCCATTATTCTTTTCAAAATAGTTATTTCTTACAAAAACATTGACTTCATTATGATGGCATCATTTTCAAGAAATTATAAATTCAAAACTTTCATACTTGCGAATTTTGCCTAGTGTAAGTCAATTTCGCAATCTTTAAAAAAAAAAAAACTTTAATTTTATTTTTTATCAAAATCTTTCAAAATCTTGCAATAAAATTTCATCAAAATTTTTGACTTTCACGATGATGGTATAGTTCCTGAACCAACTTGGAATTTTATGCCTAGCGCAAGTCATATTTATCTTATTTTCTGTTTCTCATAAAAAAACCATGCAATAAAACTATTGCAGTTTCGACTTTCGCGATGATGGTATAATTCCTAACCAATTTGGAATTTTATGCCTAGCGCAAGTCATATTTACAAATTTTGTACCCATCATAAAATTATCAAATAAAACATCATATTTTCTTTCATTATGATTTTCGCGATGATGGTATAATTCCACAATTTGGAATTCTATGCCTAGCGCAAGTCATCATTTTAATTTTTTGTGCCCACAAGCATTTCATAAACCTATAAAAACATGTGACTTAATTATTCTTTGCAAAAACATGCTTCAGCGAAAAATGAAATTTTCATACCATCTTACCATATTTATCATTTCGATTTGTGATTCCTAAGTACACATTAAATTGCCCATCACACTTAGGAATTCTATGCTTAAACACAAATCATTCTCTCACATTTTCATGCTTAAAGTTATTTGAAATCCTGTTCCAAAACAACATCAAAACATCATTACTTTCTCATCACCAAAAGCCTTAAGAATTACTCTTAAGCAAAAACAACTACTTTTGCAATATTACCCATAACAGGATCAACTTAATGACCTAGCGAGCGGTGACTCCATCAAATGGTCATGTCACAATGTCTACATCCTTCACGGTTTATTGTTAAAAGTCTTTTTCTATCTTCATTTTTATCCACACATTTGTTGTCACAACACATTCTTTCATTTAATTTTATAGCATGAGAAAACCATAAATATTCAAGACATGCAATCATATGAAAATACAAATCCATAAAGCATCATTACAAACATAAGTCACATCACAAAAACATATATATATATATCATCATCAAAATATATACATCGATCATCTCGATTGGTATGCCACAATATATGACTCGACATACTCAATCATCATACAAAATCTACAAAAACTATATACATCTCATCTATCTATCCCCTAGAGCCTCTCGAGCTCTCTGCCTCATCTCCTCCACCTCCAGGAGCTGGAGGAGGTGGTCGCATAAATACCTCCATAGTCTGAGTCCTCGAAGTCATCCTCGATGAACTCTTGGATGACGATCCAACCCGAATAGGTCTTGCTATGTCTGTAGGCAACTCCTCTCTACGGCCCTCGAGGGCAAGTGCATAGTACATCCCATGATAAAATGTGGTCTATGACATAGACCACGCCAACTCTAAGGCACTAGCTCCTCCTCCTCTCGCCCTGAGCCATAGGACCTCTACCTGTAGGCTCTATACATGTCCTCACAGTGTAGTGTATGTCACTTGGACACCCTGCACCTGCCTTCGTAGTGTGGCATTCTCCGCCAAGAGAGCTACCATCTCACTACTCTCTCCCACCTCCACACCCTTGCCCTTATCGGGTGAAGGTGGCCTATCTACCTACGGAGGAGAAGATCTCTCCCTCCTCTGCTCTCTCCTCTGCCTCTCCCCAGGTTGTACCCTCTATGTCTGACGAGCACCCATGGGGATCACATGTCCACCCCACATCCTAACCCTCCTCTGTATAGGAGGTGCCCATCCTCTCTGTCCTCTCCCTCCTTGTGCCATAGCCTATCACCATTGTACCATCCATCGCATGACTACGTGCATCGGTCCTCACAATCGAGTCATGCATGGTGGGTGAATCATAGCGTACCATGCATCGTAACCTGCAACAACCCCTACATCATCCCCATATACTGGCTGGATGGGGGCATCATCCTCATTATGGCTCATGAAATACCACATGTCTGGGGTCCCACTCAATGTCGTGGCATCCCACACTATCCTAGAAAACTCGTAATCCCTCATCATTGGAATCCCCTACTGGAGCCCAAACTGATGGAGGACTCGGTCATATCGGTGGAGCTCTATCTCGCCCCACTCCAACCTCATCCAAATGACTCATCTGATATGATCCAACTCATATCCATCATCCTACCATCCTGGAAGCCCCCTCCATGACCTCTAGGTAATCTGATCAGTAGTAAGATCATCAATAAGCCTATGCGAGGTAGGTAAATCTGATCACCTCTATGACCCTCTATGCAGCCACTAGTAGAACACCCTGGGCCTCTCCCGGTCAACCCCTATTAGTGGTAGCCCCATAGGTCACCTCACTATGATGTGCTCCCAGCACCAGACTTGGAGGAGCGAAGTCAACACCATGCATTTGCCTCTCTTGTACACGATCCCATGGAGGATCCTGTACAAGCGACATAGAACATACGACCCCCAAGAAAACCTATATCTATGCTCTCTCATGTCATAGATGACATCTAACAATAGCCATGGTACTCTACATCCACTCTGGTGGCATAGCAATAAGCCACCCACCACCCCAACCAACACCTTAGTCAAGGTGGATACTCCGTCTGTATGTCACAAAGTCTCGATGTTCACTCCGCCCTTCTCTAGGATGAAGCTAGCATCGCCAGCTAACCTCAACATCGCTCGACCATGACTGGTCGAAGCAACAATAAATCTGCCCTGGATGGGGATCCACAAAATCCTCCATACATCCTCCAAAGTGGGAGTCATCTCCCTTGTCGATAGCCGAAAGCAGGATGACTTTGGATACCATCTCTCTGCAAGGGCTGTCAGTAGCCCCATATCTGTAGGAACCTGTGGCATCTCTGCCACATGCTATAGTCCCACTGCCTCTAAGGTATCCCTCTCTGCCTGGGTCAGTGCGGCCAAATCATCTCTCAAACCACCATATTTCCACTCTCGACTTTTTAGCAACTCCTCCTACAAAACAAACAACAAAAATCAATATTAGTACATCATAAAAAAATCAATAAAATCAACAAATCAAAATCGCCTAACAATTTTTTGATATCGTCCACTATTGGACGATATCATCCCTAATTTGATGAGATCGTCCTTGTTTCGACGAAATCATCCCACCCTGTATGATTCGGCCCTAACAGTCGAATCGTCCCTCATTGGACGTGATCACCCCAAATTCATCAAGTTTGAGTGGTACGATCTTGCTAAAATCGGGATGATCTTGTCGAAATCGAGACGATCTCATCAAGATCGCCTCGATTTCGTCAACGCGGTGAAATACGGCCGTGATGCCCTAAAATCCAAAATTAATTAAATTTAAACCTAAAAATTTAAGCTAATAATATTTTAGAAAATATTAGAAACCTTACCCGCATCCCTCGTCGCACCGCAGTCGCTCGATGCTCAGTCTCCACCATTTCTCCTGCTTCAGAGCTCTCGAATGGTAAAAGTAAAAATAAAAATGAAATTAGGTTTTACCCTATTTTCTAAAAATATATATATTTTTTGAAAAAATTGAAAAAACTTGTATTAAAACAAAGATCAGTTACAAATGGGAGTAAACTCATCCCAGCCAAGAACAAAGAAACAAGATTACAAAGCACGAAAACGCGACACATTCTACCGCAGACCGCAAAAAGTCAACAAGGCGTGAAAACGTGACATGTCGCGATATCGCGACAATCAAACCAACCTTGGCCGCGCCAGAGCAACAAGTCGCGAAATCGTGACATGTCGCGATATTGCAACAGCCTGGCCCCGCGGCGCCTATTCACCAAAAGTGTCACGAAATCGCGACGGCTTTTCCCTTTGGCGCCCAATCACCAAAAGTGTCGCGATATCGCGACGAGTTTTCCCAATGGCGCCAGTACTCCAAAAGTGTCGCGAAATCACGACGAGTTTTCCCAATGGCGCCAATTCTCCAAAAGTGTCGCGATATCGCGACGAGTTTTCCCCTTGGCGCCCATTCTTCAAAAGTGTCACGATATCGCGACGACTTTTCCAGATGGCGCCTATTCTCCAAAAGTGTCACGAAATCGCGACGAGTTTTCCCCTCGGCGCCCATTCTGCAAAAGTGTCGCGATATCGCGACGAGTTTTCCACTTGGTGCCCATTCTTCAAAAGTGTCGCGATATCGCGACGATTTTTCCCCATGGCGCCTATTCGCCAAAAATGTCGCGAAATCACGACGAGTTTTCCCCTTGGCGCCCATTCTTCAAAAGTGTCGCGATATCGCGACGAGTTATCCCCTTGGTGCCCATTCTTCAAAAGTGTCGCGATATCGCGACGGCTTTTCCCCTTGGTGCCAATTCTCCAAAAATGTCACGATATCGCGACAACTTTTCCCCTTGGCGCCCAGTCTCCAAAAGTGTCGCGAAATCGCGACGACTTTTCCCCTTGGCGCTCATACTCAAAAAGTGTCGCGATATCGCGACGTCTTTTCCCCAAGGCGCCAATTCTCCAAAAGTGTCACGATATCGCGACGATTTCTCCCTTTGGCGCCCATTCTTCAAAAGTGTCACGAAATCACGACGGCTTTTCCCCTTGGCTCCTGTTCTCCAAAAGTGTCGCGATATCGCGACGATTATCCCCCTTGGCGCCCATTCTCCAAAAGTGTCACGAAATCGCGATAGCTTCCAACCAAAGGCCGCGACGGTGCAACAGGTCGTGAAATCGTGACAGCTTCTCCCCAAAGGCCACGACGGTGCAACAGGTCATGAAATCATGACAGCTTCTCTCCAAGGGCCGCGACGGCGCGACATGTCGCGATGTCGCGACAGCTTCCCTCCAAAGGCCGCGACGGTGCAACATGTCACGAAATCACGACAGCTTCCCTCCAAAGGCCGCGACGGTGCAACAAGTCACGATATCGCGACAAAAACCACCCTTAGCATTATCTTTGCTCATTGTCTCAAGGATCGTTCAAGACCCTGCCTAATCACTTCATCCTCCAAAGGCATGTCACTGTGCAGCTGCACACCTACCTCTTTCTCAGCACCCATCTTCGCAAGGAAATCGGTTGCTTTATTTAAATCTCTGCTCACATAGACGGGGATCACATCATCTAATTCCCTCCATAGTTCCTTGATTTGAGAGACCAGAATCCGCAACCTCCATGCTTTCGAAGCAAAGTTCCTCATGCAGTCTAGAGCGCCAACCAGAATTTGAGAATCAGACTCGAGAATTATCCTCCTGTGGCCCTGATTAACAGCCCAGATGGAAGCAGATTTGATAGCAATGGCTTCTGCTTCATTGTTTGTGGCTCTTCCCAGACCTTGCAGTTCCCAATAGAGTACTGAACCAGCATGATCCCGACAAACTACACCAATTCCGGCACTACCCGGATTGCCTTTTGCAGCTCCATCAGTATTGATTTTGATCCAACCTTTTGGGGGAGGTTTCCAGCTAGCTCTGTCCTGTCTCTCTTGCTCTTCAGCTCCCTCTTCCAGTGGCCCGAGACCAACCTGATTTTCCTCTTCAACGATAGATGGCAACCGTTTCGTGACTTTGCTCCGGATGACTCGCCAAACTCCATCTAGCGAGGAGAAAGTTTCTCTAAAAATACGAGCATTTCTCTCCAACCACACCTGCCACCAGATGAAAAGTAAGCCAAGCTCCCAACCAATTCGAAGAGCTTTAGATTTAAATCTTCCTCTCTTCCATATTTCCCAAATATTGGTCCGAGTCAGATCACCATTAGCCTGGAGTTTATAGTGAGAGAACCAACGCTTCCAAATCTGACGCGTGAAAGGGCACTCAAACATCAGATGATCAGTTGTTTCCTCGTTCTTGTGGCATAATACACACTGAGATGGACCGATGATTCCTCTACTTCTGAGATTGTCAAAAGTGAGAATTCCCTTGTGCATAAACTGCCAGGCAAAGAAATTCACTTTCGGCCAGCCCTTGGAATGCCATATCTTCCTCCAATCTTGAATCGAAAATGAATGTGAGGGAGGCTCTGGGAGGATCTTATCGTATCCGTCCTTCACTGTATATACCCCAAGGTTCCCATATCCCCAAGCTAATTCATCCTCCTCGTCTCTCCCTGTGAGAAACCTTTCTGTCAAGATTTTGTTCAAGATGGGTGCCAGCTCCGGAGGGATTGTAATTGGCCACTCCTCCAACCTCTTAAACTTCTTGAACTTATACTCCCCCATTTGGCTAGTGTTGAAATAACTTTCAATTTGGACCCAGCCCTTGGCTTCTATGGCAGATTTAATTGGTTGCAGTTCTGGAAACTCAGCAATGATGGGAGGGTACTGGTCCCATGAATCAGTCCAAAAGCGTGCCTTCTCCCCTCTCCCCACTTTCCAAAACAATTGGTCTTTAATAACCTGAGATCCAAGCTTGAGAGTCTACCACACTAAGGATCCAGTACCATCCAGAGGGAAACGGCCCACTTCATTGGGGTGAACATGACCCAAGTATTTACTGGTTAGGATTCTACTGAATAAGGATGTGGGTTGGGAAATCCACCTCCAGTACAATTTTCCAGCCAAAGCTTTGTTATTAAGCTTGGAGCTTCTCAATCCCAGCCCTCCTTTTTCCTTGGGCTGGGTAACTTTATCCCAACCAACCAAGGCCCATTTCTTCTCCCCTTTTGCTCCTTCCCATAAAAATCTTCTAGCCATTTTGTCCAGCTCTTTCCAAATAGTATGTGGGGCAGCCAGGATAGAGAATTTATAAATTGGCATGGCCTGAATAATTGATCGTAAGAAAGTTAATCTGCCCCCATAGCTTAACCATTTATGAGACCAATGATTCATTCTATCTTTGATACCATCCAAAAGATCCTTCCAGATATCTATTTTTAATTTTTTGAAATGCAAAGGAACCCCCAAGTAAACTACTGGAAGAGAGGTCCTAGTGAATCCCAAGATCTCTATAACTCTGTCCTGTAGCCTTGGATCAAGATTGAAGAAGACCACTTTAGATTTTTTATCATTGATGACTTGGTTTGAGGCCCTAAGGTAGACATTAAGAGTATCTCTGATTCCTCTAGCTTCCCTGAAGCTGGCCACTCCAACCAGGCCAGTATCATCCACAAACTGTAAGTGAGTCAAAAATTCCTCACCCACCTTGATACCTATTATCAGGCCTTGATGTCTTCTCCTCAAGAAGAGTCTACCTAATCCTTCAGCCAAAATGAGGAAAAGATAGGGAGAGCAAGGGTCCCCTTGACGAAGACCACGTGTGGCTCCAAAAGGTTGCGAGGGCAGACCCTTGATTAGAACAAAATAAGAAGGCGTAGAAACACAACTCATGACCCAATCTATCCAGTCCTGAGAGAAACCAAAGGCTGCCAACATCTTTGACAAGAATCCCCACTCCACCCTATCATAAGCCTTGGACATATCCAGTTTAATGAACATTCCTTTATTACCATATTTTTGCATTGTATGGATTGCCTCCTGGGCGAGAACCACCCCATCCAAGATCTGTCTACCCTCTACAAAACCCCCTTGCTCTGAGGATATGATGTTATGAAGGAGAGGTTTTAGCCGTTCAGCCATTATCTTTGTGATTATTTTATAAATCACGTTGCATAAGGCAATAGGTCTGAAATCGGAGATATGAGTCCCCTCCTCCCCTTTTGGAATTAAAGTGATGAAGGTATGATTTATTGCCTTAAGCATTCTTTTATTAGTTCTGGACTCCTCTGTGATAGCCAAAACATCCTCCTCCAAGGTATCCCAAAAGGCCTAAAAAAACTCAATAGGAAAACCATCTAGGACCTGGAGATTTGCCAGTGCTCATTCCAAAGACCACATTCTTCAGTTCATCTCTATCAATGGGTCTAAGAAGGGCCTGATTTTCTTCTTCAGAGATAACAGAGGGTATGACATCAATAACTTCAGTTTGAGCCTCTACATCTTGCTCCATACTTTCCTTAAAAAGTTTAGAAAAATAATCCATTGCATGGGAATGCATACCAGGAAGAGTATCAAAGGAGTGTCCATTCTCATCTTGAAGGACTTCCATGTTATTCATCTGTCTCCTAGCACAGGCTGATCGATGGAAAAATTTTGTATTTCTATCTCCTTCTAATAACCAAGTGTTTCTTGCTCTCTGTTTCCAGTAAGTCTCCTCTTGGTTATCAATGTCCTCAACCGCTTTGCACAAGGCATCATCCTCAGTTTTGAGCTGCTCAGTAATTGTTCCTTCCCTAAAGTGTTTTTGAATCTCTTCCCATCTGGCCACCAAGGGAGCTCTTTGGAGCTGGAAATCTGACTTATTAGCTCGCCTCCACTGTTTTAGTTTAACTTTGACAAAATGAAGCTGTTTGTGGAATCTAAACATTGTTGTCCCAAAAGGTAGACGACCTTCTTCCCACCACTGTGGAATTTTCTTTCGAAGATCCTCCTTTTGTAACCAAAAATTCTCAAATTTAAACGGTTTGTGATGTTGCCCTGTCATAGTCCCTCCCTCCATCAAAATGGGAAAGTGATCTGAAACTGGGCCCTCCAAAATCTGGAATTTAATATTCCACTTTACAAATGCCTCCTCTGAGACCAAAAAATGGTCTAGCTTTACCTTCTCGCTATGTGGCTCCCTCCTCTTGTTAGTCCAGGTAAAGTAGGTTCCAGGGGCCTTTGATATCCACTAAGTGAAAGGCCTGGACTTGGGCAATCAAAAGCCGGTCCCCTGGATCCAAAACTGGGGTTCCACCTTCCTGATCTCGAGCAGATAATTTAGCATTAAAATCCCCGAGCAATAATCCAGTCTAAATCTTCCCTTGAGGACCTCATGTTATGTACAACTTTCCATTGGAGCCTCTGGCCATCAAGGCTTTGAGCCCCATAAAAATTTGTGATTAAAACATGTTCAGCTGTGACATTATTCCTAAAGTGAGATGTGAGAACACCCCTCCAAGCTATATGTTCTATTGCAGTCCATTCCAGAGGGTTCCAAAGAGTAACAACCCCCCTAAGGCACCTTGGGCAGCCACATCCATATGACCAGCGCCCCTCCAGATTCTACTAACTGTTTTACACATAAGATCTAAAGACATTTTTGTCTCCTGGATGAGCAAAAAGTCTGTTTTACATTTTCCTAAGAGTCTTTGAACAACAGATTGATGGGTTCTACTGTTTAAACCCCTAACATTCCAAGATTGAATAATCATTGAAAACCTTGAGAGCAGTAAGAATCAATTGTCCTCACCGATCCTCCAGTGATCAGCTTGTCTCCTTGAACTGCTAGCAGGTCCTTATTAGACTTTCTGCCCGCTCCTTGAGAGTTGCTATTTTTGGATCTCTTTTCCACCTGAGTTATCCCTAGGGCTGGCCTTTCTCTGTTCTTTTTTGCAATTCCCATGCTGACATCCTTAATTACTGGCTGCGCTTGGGAGTGCACTATCAATGCCCCTGCATTCTCTGGCTGCGGTAACTCAGTGGATTCAATCACCTGTTCTAAGACAGGGGGAGATGAAGGAGAAGCATGAGTGTAGATGTTATTATCCTCAATATTCCCATCCACTCCTTCCATGACTTGATCCTCTTGATCCACTAGTGTCTTAAAAATTTCATACCTATTGGCTGGCTTGAGTTGTGATTGCTCCTTACCATTTTTCTTTTGCTTTCTCCTTCTTTTGGGCTGTTCAAAGCCATATTTCTGAACATCATTACCCTGAGGAGTATTGGATGGTTCTTTGACAAGAGTAGACTTACCCTCTCTCGGGGCGATTTGGCATTCCAAGCGGAGCCTCCGCTTTTGTGTTCAAAATATTTGGACAAAACCGTGCCAAATGGCCATGTTTGTGGCAAACTCTGCATCTGAAGGGCAGAGCCTCATAATCTAACTGTTGGATCCAAGATAGTCCTGCCAGTTCAAGTTCCACCTCTGTCGGTAGAGGCTGGCTAATATCCATTTCCATGCAAATCCTTGCAAAGACAATCGTGTTACCTTCTATGGTGTCCTTGGAGACGCCCAGATGTCTATCGAGGGAGTTACCGATCATTTCCAGAACCTGCTCACCCCAAAACTCCATCGAAAGAGCGTACAACCGGATCCAAACCGGGACAGCCGTGGGTTCAATACGAGGATCGAAACCCACTCTCCAGGGTTGAACAAATAACCCTGTCGGACCGTGGTTCCTCTTTCTGATTCAAACGCCCTGTTTCTATCGGCTAGAGAAGAAAAACTAACAATGAAATACCCATTGCTAATAAACCATAAGGAGTACTCATCGTGAGGCTCCTAGTTCTGTCTGACCCAGGTATGCAAAAAATTCAGAGTAGGTCGGATACCCATGAATTTACAAATCAGATCATGGTTAGCCCTGTACATGATTGTGTCTTCGACCATCTTTGGTTCGATGACAATCTTGGGTCTTGAGGCGGATTGTGGGAGGCATCCATTAACCCGATGTGTTGTTGAGCTCTTTCCAGCGTTCTTGAAGAGCGTATGAAGAGCATTCCTCTGAGCTTCGTCATTGGAAGACGAAGAATTTTCTTTTAGCAAATCAGCATATGAGCTCTTTCTCCCAGAGAGAGGATCTGGAGGAGACCCCATTGGGCCCTCCTAGGGCAGCAGACGTTCCTTCAGATCCACAGTAACCAGAGTACCACTACGTCAACCCACCAAGTGCCCTAGATTTTCCTTCACTCCACAAACCCTAGAACATCGCCTGTCGCCTGCTCAAAAGTTTTTTTCTAAAAATATATATTAAAAATGCACTTTTAAATAATTTAACTCTTCCACATTTTTTCCAAACGATCGATTTGGATAAAAACTCAGAGGGGGCACCACAGTAATCAGTTGCATGATTCGACTTAGAATCGTCACCTAAAAATTGGAATAAATTTTTGCTTTCTCGTAAAGCATGCCAATTTCTTCTTTAACGTATTTTTCGTGAAAAATTCGCTAAAGAGGGGGCAAAATGTAACACCCTAAATTTGATGCAGTTCAATTTACCCTAGGTTAATAATTCAAAATTTAACCTTGAAACCACCTTTTAACCACCTACCTCGATTTTTGGTGCCAAATATAGAGGCAGTTATGGTAGTTGGATGATATCGTCGTCGATTTGACAATATCGTCCTTAATTGGATGAAATATTCTAGAACCGAATTTTTAGACGATTTTGTTCAAAAACTAAATTTTCATAATTAGAAACAGTTCCAACTCCCGTTCCTAGCTTAGTAGAAGTGTGTCTGCGCCATTGGAGGATGTTTCATTGGAGATATCCCATATTGGGATGACTCCCAACCTCCTAACTCCCCCCTCAATCCTATTTAAACTATGAATTTCATTAAACCCACCCTGGCTGATCAATTTCCTACAACCTAAGCTCCATACCCTGTTAGAACACTTTGAAATTCAATTATTTGCATAGTTTTTCTAGATCCATTTGCAGGTTTTTATTTTGCATCAACCGGATGAAGCTCGAATCATCGTAGATTATCCTGTTCACAACTGAGACAATTTCATCATGATAGGAGGTGATCTTGTACCATTTCAGATGATCTTGACTATACTCCTCTTGGGGGCAATTAAGATTTAAGGTTTGCATTTTCTGTCAATTTAATCAATCAAATTGCATTAATTTAGTTTATATTATGTATTGCATCTGGTGTTCACCTCATTTTAATGATATTTTGCATTCTAGGATCAATTCTATTTTAGAACATAAAGGCATTTCATTTACTTTGGATCAAATTTAATTTTTAGGATCGATTAAGCATTTAATTAGAGTTTTTGTGTCCATTAAATTGTATTTTACATTATATTTCCCCTATTTTGGCATCCATTTGTTTAGTTGCAGGTTTATGACGAAATCGGCTCAAACGATTTCGTTTGATTTTAGACGATCTCGTCCGATTTTTGACGAATCTATGCAATTACATACGGACCTACAAAATTTTAGTTGATTCTGTTCAATTGAAGATGAATTTGCAGAATCAGAGACGATCTGGAATGCTTCAAAAAGCTAAATCTTCATTAGACATCCGAAACTGGGTAAGATCATTCCATTTTCTTTTAAGCATTGCATTTAGAGTTCATTTATGTTTACTATCTACATATAAATCACAATTCGCATATAGAATAGTTTAATTTCATCCTGGCCAACCTAGGTATTTGAGTGATTTTAAACTAAAACAAACACATCAAACTCATTTCTAGCCTAGGCTTGGAAGATGCCACCAAACACTTCCTAGTGAACCCACCATCTGTCGACAAATCACCAAAGAGGACACGACTCAAGTGTCCCTCATCCGAGGTGTAGCTTTACCATTTTCCCATTCCCGTCTGAGGCATGGATCCATTAGCCTAGAGGAAAGGGGTGCAAAAATTTTAAACCTACAATATCAATAATAAAAAATTATATCACATCATTTTTAAGAACTCCATTTAAATTGAGGGTCTATTTTAAAATTTTATCCATATAAAAATAAAAAGCATATCCACATTTATTTTAAAACTCTTATCATATCCACATGAAAAATAAAAAACATATCTACATCGATTTTAAAAACTCTTACCCATATCAATTTTTAAAGTTTTATCATGTTTACATCCATAATAACAATAATATTATGGTAATTTTTAAACTTTAGGGGTGCCTATGTTTGCAAAGGTAGTAATATGCTTGCTTAAATCCTTTGAGTGCATGCCATACTGACGATAATAATACAAATCCCAAGCGACTAATGGTTTTATTCACATCGAATTATAAAATAATGTGGTATAAGCTTGCTGAAGATAACCCATGTGATTTGAACCTGCATTTAATAATTAATAAAAATAATATGGATGTAACCATATCCCCTTTATATCACACAAACAAAAAATAAAAATAAAAATAACTCGTAATTTTTACAAGCCTACTCTCATTTCCATTTTGTAAACTTCCAACAACAATGAGTGATAAAAAAATCAAATCAAGTATAATTTTAATAACTTCCACCCACATTTGTTTGAAAATTCCTACACCAGTAACTACAAATATCATGTCCACAACAATGTTGAAATACTTTCACTTATTTAAATTTAAGAACTCTAATTTATTTTTTAATAAGAGAGGAGTAAAAATTTATTAGATCCAAGAAACTTTATAGCTGAGAACAAACAACCACAAAAAAATAGCCAACAAAAACCTCAACTAGACATATCCTCAGCAAGTAAATTATGAAGATGCTGAGAACAGTCAAAAGGGAGGTGATCCCAACCCTTAACAAACCAATTCCCCTAAAACTGAGAAGCCCATTTGACCAAAAAATCTGCAACCCTATTCCATTCCCTAAGAATGTGAACAAAAGAGATAAACTCCAAATTACAACATATCTAAAGAATTTGTCAAACAACCAAGGTCAACCTCTAGTGAACATTATCAAGATGGTGAGTCTTTAACAAATTGATAATAATCTATGAATCAGACTCACAGATTATCCTATGCCAACCCATAGCCAACCCTTGTTCCAAAGCACAACAAATAACAAGAGACTCCATATAATTATTAGAGTGTATCCCCTTATAGCATGAAAAAATGAAATAAACATTCCCAACACTATCTCTCCCAACTCCTCTAATACTAGCATGCCCAAGATTACCTCGAGAAGACCCATATGTATTGATCTTGAACACCCCTAGAGGAGGAGGATGCCATCTACCATCTCTCTACACCTTTTGTCTAACATATCTTCTACTAGATGAAATAGAAGGATGAGGACCATTCTCCACAAATCCTAAACTCTACATCATAAAAATATCTGACTGCTCCAAAGGAAGACTAATATGGCATTTAGAAGAGATAGTTTCCTAGATCATACTAATGATTCGTTGCCAAAGCTAAGGAACAGTAAGCTTCCTATCACGAAAAATTCTTCGATTTTTTCCAACCAAATCTGCCATAAAATGCAAGAAGGGCCAATATTCCAAGCAACCTGGAGAAAGAAAGCGTTTTTTCACAACATTACTTTGAAAGAAAACAATTGACATTATGGAAAGCTTTCTTTTACCAATAATTTTATATAGATTTGATGTTATACTTAAGTTACCAAATCTATAAATTAAATTATGTATCAATATTTGTTTTTAATTTACTTTTTCAAACAAGTACATCTCCTATACTAAAAAGTAAACCATTCAAAAATCTAATTTTTTGTTTGGTAAAATTGATGTTGTTGGATATTATTTAAAAATTTAGTATATTCATGATAATATTAAATAAATTTACAAATATTTCTAACATGAATATTTTTCAATTGTACATTTGCATAAATTTTCTTAACCCTCATGTTAATAAATTCATTAAATAAGATAACTTCTAAGACATCTAAACATTCATTTTTAACTATATTTTCCACTATTTCTCAATTTTTTTTATCATGTGTCTAATAACAATATCAACAATTTTAAATTTTATTGGTCTTAGAACTCTTTATATGGTTTATAAAGATCATACCCATACCGTAACAATGTCTAAATTATTATTGTTATGAACCTCTCTTCTCATTAAAAATAAACCATTCCCCAATATAAAAAATTATCAAACATACATCTACAAATAAATTCCACAATAACAATCCACACAATAAAATAGATAAATATAATACCCTTGAGATAGGGCAACACCAAGAATACTCCTTATGAAATTAATTGCTCTACAAGATATTCAATTCCATGAGCCAAGGCTACTACAAAGAATACTTGATATGACTTCCTTTACAATTGGGGGTACATATTTCTTTATACAAGAATGTGATGGTTCCCCACCTTCCATAAGTTAGAAGGCTACTATAAAGAATACTTGATATAAATTTCCTTTACAATTGGGTTATATATTTCTTTATACAAGAATGTGATGGTTCACCACCTTCCATAAGTTAGAAGGCTACCCACGTGGTAATTTCCCTTCCATGAGTTACAAAGTGAATAATATTGTAATATGAGACTATGATATATTATTATAATTTTGTGTAACCCATACCATATTACCCACCTACAATATTATTTACCCACATTCCTATCCCTAGGTACCTAACATTCCACCCCCCTTACAAATATTTTATTATCAACACATAAGAATAAACTAAAGAATATGATCTTCTAAGCAATGATGAAAACTTGTACCAATATTGATTATCCCTCCATCCAAGTGAAATATTAATTGGTGGTAGTTTGCAATGTCACCAAGCTACCCTTGTGCCACTTGAATATTTATAGTTTTATCTCTTATGACTCCATGTATGTCCATCGTAGTTCCTTTGTTGCTCTATGCCCTATCTCCATTGTTGCCTCTCATAATGGGGTGGATGATGATATGTTACAACATTTGCCTATTGCTCTACTTTCTTTGATTCTTCCCTCGTGCTTCCTTATTTTGGTTCATCTTTTGCTTTCGATTTTTCTTTTATTTTTGTTATCGCCTCCTCCTTACACTTTATTTTAGGTTCTTCTACTTGTTCTTCATTTTATTTTGTTGTAGTAACTTTTTGTTTTCCCTCATACGCTTACCTCTTACACTTAGAAATATCCTATAGTGTTATCTTTTTTTCTCATTACCATAACTTCGTAAACTTCTTTTGTACATTAAATTTTGATAGTACTAAAAGAAAACCAAGGATAACCAAGAATAATATCTTCATCACCCATCTCAATAACGTAAAAATTTAAATGCAAAACATATTTATCCATGGTCATCTTCAAATATTCAAAAATTTGAAGATTTTCACCATCAAAATAAATGATTTTTATTTTATTTTTGTATGAAATTGTAACCCTTTAGCCAAAGAAATATTAATAAAATTATTTTTGTTATTAGGGTTTATGAAAAAAATAATTTTTTTATTTATTTTGAATGCAACTAATAACCTATAAAATACAATTTTTAAATTTCAATAATTCTTTGGACCATTATTTGTTTTGTTGGACATAAAAGGTGTGGTTTCCTTAGCCTACATAATATTATTCTTTTCATCCAATCCTCATTTGCTTAAAAAATGCAATTTCAAATTATTTCAGTGTGTGAATAATTATGGTCACATCTAAATTTCACATGCCACTTTAAAGATTCCCCTCGCACGAAATCCCAAAGCTTACATTTTATTTCTAGCTCAAAATATTTAAAGAATTTATCTTCCACTTCTTCAACCATTCTCTATCATTATTTTCACCCCTTCCACTAAATTTTGGTAAATATGTGACCTTAACCTCATAATATTTATTCCAAAGCAACAAGGGTTTTAAATAATATATTTTTAATATTTCATCTATTTCTTTCTTCAAGCATTGAAATCTACATATATCTTCAAAATAAAACAAAAAAAAACTGGTTTGCTTACCCCGATTGAGAAATATAGTTTTTCCCCTTTACACAAATTTTCCACACAACCCAAAATAAACATCAAAAACCCAACTTCAAACATTTGTTACTTTCTCAATACTCACCAAATTTTAACAAGTGACCATTTTTTTTGTATTATTAAGAAAAATATACACAATGATAAAAAAATATTTTGAAAAGGATTGCTAAAAAAAATGATATAAATTTTTTTCTTTAACAAATGAATAGTCATTTGTGTAGTGCTCAAAACAATATACATGTTAGATGTTAGAGTAATATTCCATTCTTTGGGATATTTACCCTTTTACTCCACTAGGTAAAATAGGTAGTATATTGCATTATACTACATAGGTAGATTATTACATTTACTTTTCTACTTTCTACAATGTAGATATTTACTATCTTAAATATCTAATGGTAATTCCTAAATATCATAGGTTAAGAATCCTAAACCAAACGCTCTGCCTCCTATGACGCGTTGGTTAGCGTGATTTCAGCATTATTGTTTTATATGCTATTTTGTATCCTATTTAAATTATAGTTCCTAAACTATATGGTGAATGTAATTTATCATTTGATAAATCAAACTATGATCTCCTGGTCACATTGGTACCAGAGCTAGAGCAAGGGAGTTTAGTAGGGAGCATTGGAATTTTGGCACCATGGGTGACCTCTAATTAATTTCCATTTTATGCTCCTAATGTTTTTAATTCTCCCTATTGTTTGATTATCTTGTGCATCCTAATTGTCGCCCCACCTCGGCTGGGAACCTTGTAGGATGTGACGCGAGAGGGTAGGAAGGCCCGCAGTGGCTTAGTGCCCACAGCATAGGACACGAATCTCGACGTCGAGATCATTTGACCCCCGATGATGATTGCCACCTACGAGGTTCTTTTCCCCATCGTGTATCACGACCACCAAGGATTTACTCCCCGTTGGCAATCCTCTCTATGGGCCCGCAGATCGCCCACGGGAGTGTCCAAGGGTAGATGGCCTTCACACTCTCTGTGGTATAGGGAGAGCTTTATTGGCTCCCTCGTTGGGCCCGCATACCAAGATTGCCAGTGGGAATGCCTAGAGGGCAGGAGTGCCCTAACATTTCTCATAGCATGCATCCCAAGGCAGTGCTGACCAAACCCTAACAGGCCTGCATGCACCCTAAGGAGGTGTTGACCTGTCACTTCTAACCTGCATGCACCCTGAGACGCATTGACACGGCCTGCTACCTAGGTGACACATGGCACTCTGGCCATGCACCACCTGGCCGCTGACTGGATCCACTGGACGACGCAAACCTGACGTGGTGGACAACCACTAGACGACGTAGACCTGACATGGAAAACAATCACTGGACTGACGAGACTTGATGTAATGTCCCAAAAATAAATATTTTTGTAAATGTCTCCTACACTTAATTATAAAAGTGAAAAAGGGTTCATGTGACTAGGAGACATAACTTAAGTTGTGTTTATTTATGTTTTATGTTTTATGTTTTATGTTTTTATGTTGTAATAAGGCACTTTAAGTGATTTTAGGGTTGGGAGATGTCAACTCCAAATTAGAACCTCACCCTATATAAGGGAGTGAGACGTCCCATTTTGGGCATGTTATGTTGATATCAAAATTAAATATTGAAACCCTAGAGGTTCCATGAGTTGAGATTGCAGGTCTTGCTCATTCCCATAGTGCATTAGAGGTGCAAGGTTGGGGTCTTGGCAATATCATTGCAAGTGTTATTGCCCTAAAATATCAAAAATACAAAAAGATGCATCTATGAGGAGTTCGTGGCATTTTTGGGAGCATTTGTGTCATGTGTTTCAGATCTATTGGCAGCCCCAAACCCTACGCTTGTATTTGGGGTCATTTTTGAGGAGTTTTTGCATCTGTTCAGCCTTGGGGTTAGTTCGTCCCACTTGTGGGAGTTTGTATCTGCATTTTGAGTTCCTTGAGGACCCATTTGTCCATTCCAGTTGTTGTATTGGTTTGGCAATATTTAATATATGATACTGACTGATTTCTCCTCATACTTGTGTTATTTTATGAGCAATTCCTGAGTTATTTCCATGTACTTAATTTCTACATTTTTGTAGTAAGGGTTTGTTGTTTCTAAAAAAGGGAAATTACAAGGGGTATCAAAGCTGGAATCTTGCCAGCCTATGATTCATGGTGATAAGTGTGTTTCTGTGGTGAAAAGTTGTGCCCTAGTGAAAATCACAAATTTTTAGGGGATTCGTGGATTTTTAGGGATTTTTTTTCAAAAAATAAAAATTGCAGATTTGGATACCCTTTTGACCAATTTGTAGTTCTGTGGTTTCAAAAAAAAAATTTGGTGGTCAAAATTTTTAGAATTTCATATTTCCATCTTTTTAGGGTTTGATAGGGTTTTATGCATTGTCCTCCTGTTCATCAGTATTTTACTAGGAGAAACAAACTCTCTTTGGAAATGTCAAACATGGAAGAGGTTGAGGAGCCCCAAAGGCCAGTTGATAGGACTGAGCAAAAATTCGATGCCCTACTTGACATGTTGCAAAGAATGGTGTCCTTATAAGAGACAAATCAACAAGAATTGAGGGCAGCTTTGGGCAACCCAAATGGCACAAGGAGGGAAGGAGAAATGGAAGGCAACAACAATGGGCATGAGTCATCATCTAACTCACACACTCCCTTGCCTAGGCCGTCCAAGCCTATGTTCCTTGTTCCACCACCTCCACCGGAGGAAAATGAGGTAACTGATGAATTATATGAATGGTTTGTCGCTTATAGTAATAAATCCGAGGGTTTTAGGGCAGCAGTTTCTTTTGATAAATATTTGAAGATTGTGGGTAAATCTGTTGTTGAGGCTAAAAAAAGAGAAAAAGAAGCCCTTTTTACATCAAAAGGTGACCATTCCCTCATTTAATGGTCAAGATGGTCTTACAGCTAAGGCATGGCTTCAAAAATTGCAGACTTATTTTACCTTGGAGCCTATTTCTGAAGTTGATGCAATTCAGATTGCTACACTCCACCTTGAGGGTAGTGCTTACTCATGGTGGCATCATGGGTTAGTAACCCAAGGGCATGGTGATATTGATACATTTGATGAATTTTGTACTAGGGTTTTGAACAGGTTTGAAAGGAGGAATGTGGAAGAGTATTTCAAGGAGCTTGCCACTTTGAAGCAAACTTCATCCATTCATACCTATGTGGAGGATTTTGAACAACTTTCAGTTTAGGTACAAAATATTTCACCCAAGAGGGTAATTTTTCTTTTTATGGATGGTTTTTTGGAACCCGTGAAGGGATTAGTTAAAGCTTTTGAACCAACCACTCTTGAAGATGCCATTAAGAGAGCTTTAAGCTTAGAATCTATTTTACCTCCTAGACAAAAATATTTTGCACATAATCCACCTGCTAGACCACCTTTTACAGCCAGAAAAATAGTTTTTGGACAATAGTATGGGCAACAAGGAAACCTCATGCAGCAAGGTGGAAATGAGAGAAATTTTTATGGCAAAAATCCCACGCATAGAGAAGGTTTCAGATCTGGTTTTCAGCCACCTAATTAGCCCCCAAATGGCCCACGCTTAACACAAGAAGAGAAATATGATCTAAGGAAACAAAATAAGTGTTTCATTTGCAAGTCTCCTTGGCAAAGAGGTCATAAATGCAGAGAAGGAGGTATGAAAATCATTGAATTACATTCTGATTCTGATTCTGATAATCTTGATTTTTATGAGGCAGATGAGACACCCTTGGAAGAGAAGTACAAAGGGAGTATGAGGAAGTTCTTAAAGGTTCCCTAGCTACTTTAAGTGGGCTAAATCAGTTTTGCACTATTAAGGTACCAGGTAGATCTTTTGATGAAAAGGTTATTGTTTTAATAGATGGTGGTGCTACTTACAATTTTTTTGATGAGAAGTTTGCCACTAGAAAGAATCTTCCTACAGCTGTCATTCCTGGTTTTAGTGTTGCTATTGGCAATGGTGATCTTATCACATGCAACAAAGTGGTAAGAAACATAAAAATTAATTTTGGCAACATGGAAGTAGATGAGCAATTCTTTGTTTTTCCCTTAGGAGGTATTCCACATATGGTTTTGGGTGTGCAATGGTTGTATTCACTTGGGGATTATGTTACTAATTATCAAAAATTAGAACTAAAATTTGTGTTTGAAGGGAAAGATGTGGTGTTGCAAGGAATCAAATAAAATGGGTCAAAATATTCTTGTAAAATTTTGGAGGTTTCATACAAAAGAATGGAGAAGATGATAAGGCATAAGGACGTTGAGTGGGCAGCTATAATTTTCAGTTCAGAAGGGAAAAAATTAGCCACCTATCATCCTCAAATTCAAGGTTTACTACAAAAACATTTTAAGGTATTTTCTGACCTACCTAAAGGTTTGCCACCTAGTAGAGGTTTTTAGAGGTCATAATTAAACCTTATAGGCATCCTAAGGTTTTCAAAGATGAGATTGAAAAGACCATTGCTGATTTACTTGAGAGAGAGCACATTATTTGCAAAGATGGGGTGAAGGTTGATCAAACTAAAGTTTCAGCTATACAAAGATGGCCTATACCATCCAACCTAACGGAATTGAGGGGTTTTGTGGGTTTATGCAGTTACTACAGGAGGTTCATTAAGGGGTTTTCTTCTTTAACTACCCCCATTATTGAATTAACTAAGAAAGGGGCCTTTTCATGGTCCAATGAGGCTCTTTTAGCTTTTCTAAAGCTGAAAGATGTAATGAATTCCACTCCTTTACTTGTTATTCTTGATTTTTTTGTTGCTTTTACTATTGCTTGTGATGCTTTAGGTGTTGGATTTGGAGTTGTACTTATGCAACAAGGACGTCCCATTGCTTATGAGAGTAGAAAGCTCTCAAATGTGGAGAAAACTTTCAGCATCTATGATAAAGAGATGCTAGCTATCATGCATGCCTTGACCAAATTCAAGCAATACTTAGTGTGTGGCAAGTTTATGGTCAAAATTGATCATAACAGTTTGAAATACTTCTTGGGGCAAGTTGAACTGAATGAAAGACAGCAGAAATGGGTAACAAAGTTGCAATCATATGATTTTGAAATTGAGTTTGTAAAGGGTAAGAAGAATTCAGTTGTTGATGCACTTTCTAGGCACCCTACTTTTCATTCTCTTTCCATTATTTCTGTTGATTGGAAGGTGAAAATTATGGCTGAATATGCAAAGAATGATTTTTGTTCTAAACTAATAAATGGGCAAGTTGAAGATGACAGGTTCAGCCATAAAGAAGGACTGATTTTTTGCAAGGGAAGAGTGTTTTTAGTACCTGAATCAAAGCTTAAACAAGCTTTAATTACAACCATGCATGATGCTCCACTTGTAGGCCATCCAAGTTTCTACAAGACTTACAAATAGGTTAGAGAAAGATTCTATTGGAAGGGTTTGAAAAGGGATGTCTTCTTGCATGTTCAAGAATGTTTTATTTGCCAAGAAAACATGGGGGACATGAATTTGCAGCTGGTTTACTTCAGCCACTTCCTATTCCCAATCGAGAAATGGGAAAGTATCTCCATGGACTTCATTACTAGTTTGCCCAAGGTATACATGAAGGATTGCATATTTGTTGTTGTTGATAGATTGACAAAATTTGCTCATTTCTATGCCATTTCAACAACTTGTACAGCCATACAAGTTGCTGATTTGTTTTTTAAAGAAGTTTTCAGATTGCATGGTTTGCCTAAATCCATTGTGAGTGATAGGAACAGCAGATTTTTGAGCATGTTTTGGCAAGAATTGTTTAAGCTATGTGGTACTAAATTGACTCCTAGTACTAGCTACCATCTCCAAACTTATGGGCAAACTAAAATTGTTAACAAATGGCTTGAAAGATATTTGAGAAATTATGTTTCAGGTCAACAAAAGGCATGGGTTAAATGGCTGCACCTTGGTGAATATTGCTATAATTCTACTTATCATATGTCCATAAAAATGTCTCCATTCAAGGCACTTTATGGTTATGATGCCCCACACTTTTCAGATCTGATTTTTGGTGATTCAAGGGTCCAAAAATCTAGACTTTGCAACAAAAAATCAAGATATTCTTAATGCTTTGAAGGACAATATTCTTACGGCATAAAATTAGCAAAAGAAGTATGCGCATCAGCAGCGTAGTGAGCGCTCATTTGAGGTGGGAGACTTGGTTTATGTTAGGTTGCAGCCCTACAAACAATCTACATTGAAAAGAAGTGGAGTAGAAAAACTCAAACCCAAATTTTATGGACCTTACAAGGTGTTGAGTAAGGTTGGACAGTTGCATATGCTTTGGAACTTCCAAGTGGAAGTAAAATACATAATGTCTTCCATGTTTCTTGTTTGAAGAAGGCCTTGGGCCAACATATTCAGCCATCTTCATATTTGCCACCCCTTGATGATGAAGGAAAGCTCATTCTTGAACCTGAATTGATCCTTGAGACAAGGGAGAGAAAGCTTAGGAGTAGGACTGTCAAAGAATATCTTGTGAAGTGGAAGGACTTGCCTATGGAGGATGCTACTTGGGAAGGTGCAAAAATTTTAGATGCTCCAGCTTTGACTTTGCTTGAGGACAAGCAATTTGAGGAGGGTGGACTTGTAATGTCCCAAAAATAAATATTTTTGTAAATGTCTCCTACACTTAATTATAAAAGTGAAAAAGGGTTCATGTGACTAGGAGACATAACTTAAGTTGTGTTTATTTATGTTTTATGTTTTATGTTTTTATGTTGTAATAAGGCACTTTAAGTGATTTTAGGGTTGGGAGATGTCAAATCCAAATTAGAACCTCACCCTATATAAGGGAGTGAGATGTCCCATTTTGGGCATGTTATGTTGATATCAAAATTGAATATTGAAACCCTAGAGGTTCCATGAGTTGAGATTGCAGGTCTTGCTCATTCCCATAGTGCATTGGAGGTGCATGGTTGGGGTCTTGGCATTATCATTGCAGGTGTTATTGCCCTAAAATATCAAAAATACAAAAAGAGGCATTTGTGAGGAGTTCATGGCATTTTTGGGAGTGTCATGTGTTTCAGATCTGTTGGCAGCCCCAAACCCTATGCTTGTATTTGGGGTCATTTTTGAGGATTTTTTGCATCTGTTTAGCCTTGGGGTTAGTTCGTCCCACTTGTGGGAGTTTGTATCTGCATTTTGAGTTCCTTGAGGACCCATTTGTCCATTCCAGTTGTTGTATTGGTTTGGCAATATTTAATATATGATACTGGTTGATTTCTCTTCATACTTGTGTTATTTTATGAGCAATTCCTTAGTTATTTCCTTGTACTTAATTTCTGCATTTTCGTAGTAAGGGTCTGTTGTTTCTAAAAAAGGGACATTGCACTTGACTTAACTTGGACCCCCTTGCTACGCCATGTGGGCATCGACAAAAGGAGGGTCTGAACTCGATTGCCCAAGGCCTTTAAAGGCCTTTGCATTCAATTTTTGGATGCATGTGGGATAATTCCCACAGAGTCCTCAATGAAGCCCGAAGGCTTCTTCAACACTCAGGCACCAAGGCCTGAGAACCAAGCTCAGTGCTTGGTTGGTTGGCCAAGGCGGATGCCTTTGGCCAAATCGAGTCACAGGTTCAACTCCCCCGCTCATCGATTTACAAAGGGAAATAATTTTGTATGGAATTTTTTTTTTAATTTTGGCAAACCAAAGGTTAATTTTTTAATTTTTTTGCTTAATTAAAATTAATTTTTTTAGTTTTTTTTTTAGAATTTTTTCATTTTTTTTGCAAAATAAATTGTATCAATTTTTTTTTAACTATTAAATTGATCTTTTTATTACAAAAATTATGTTATTTTCTATTTAAAAAGCTTTAAAAACATATTTTTTTTAGCATTCAAATTGAAAATAGAAGTGCCATTTTTTTTTATGCAACTTAGCAATTGTCTTTCTTTAGTTTTCTCCAAGTGTGGGGATAAAGAGACAAAGTATAGAAGACATTTTATTGCTCTAATTATCAAATTTTCATCAAAATTTCCTTTATTGCTCCTAACTCTTCAATTTTTCATGAAGATCAAGTCTTGGGTAAGGAAAGCTCTTCGTCGACAAAGAATCATAAGAAAGAGAAACTAATTATGAAGGCAAACAACACGATCTCATTTTTGTCGTATGCTTCGTGAATATCGTAGAACCATTCCTCACTCAATTATCTATACTGATCCATGGAAGGGGTTGGACATAAGCTATGGTCCCATGAGGATTCATGAACCTTTTGATCCTAATGCACCACCTATTTTTGAGTGTTGAAAACAAAATCTAAGTCGTCTGTCGATTGGTCTGGAAGCCTTTCAAATGTAGGTCATGTGTCGACTTGTATTGAAAGGAGTGCTCGTATTTTTCAATTTTGTAAAAATTAAGGGGGGATAGAAGTCATATCTTGTGATTCTATTTTTTGCAAAATTGTAAAGAGAAAGGGGGGATATTTTAAAACAAGATAGATACATTCTTGATTATACTCAACACCTTTTCTTAAAATTTGACTATACTAGGTGCATTTTCGGTTGCATTCGACACTTCTAGTGATAAAAATTTGGGTTGCTCTCTTTTTTATTATTGCACTAACCATCATGTTTTTGCAATTAAACAATCATAAATATTGAAGAGCATTTCAAAAACCCAAACTTCACTAAATCGTGCTACACTTTGCACAAGTTAAACAAGTAAATTTTTACTCCCCATCAAAGGTCAAAATTCAAACACCTTGATTCACTCTCTTTGTTTGGCTTAATTTCCTCAAAATGTTCATCCTTCTTGAAGGGTGTTAAGGAAGGTGCCATTAAATATCTTAGAGAGAAAAATCAAAAGTTTTCAAAAACCTACCCCTTTAATTTGCTCTATTTGTTTGGCTTAAAATTCATCAAAATTTTCATCCCTTGTTAAGGGTGTTAAGGTAGGTGCCATTAAATATCTTAAAGAGCAAATTAAATTCTTCCATATACTCTTTTGAGGGTATATTGAAAGAAAGATCATCTTAGTACAAATTGTAGGACCTTCATCATGGCAATTATCAATAAATACTTAAGTGATACACAATTGCTAAAAGGTCCTAACTATTCAACATGGAAAACTAAGATGAAAGCCATATTGACTATAGAGGACATGTGGGATTTAGTTGATGGCACTGAATCAAGACCTGCAACATTAGGAGTAGATCAAAAAACATGGGACAAAAAGAACAATCATCTTCTCATGTTAATACTCCTAGCAACTACTGATGAGATCCAGCCTTACATAAGTGAAGCTAAAACTGATAAAGAGGCATAGGATGCTCTTAGTACCATTTTTGAAGGCAAAAATCAATCAACTATTCTAATCCTTCAAACACAACTTCATACACTCCATATGAAGTCAGCTGAATCAATAGAACTATTCCTCTATAGAGTGGCAGATCTGAAGTCTAAACTTAATGCTTTAGGGGCCAAAGTTGAAGATACCATTTTGACTTCAGTAATTTTGAGAGCTCTTCGCGAAACCTACAAAATTTTGATTACATCCCTTAATGTTTCACAAAGAGTTGTCACCTTTGTGGAGTTAGTCAATTTTATTCAAACTGAGGAAGCAAATCAACTCCAAAATGATGAAGTGTCAAACAATGCACTTTATTCAAATAATAAGGGTGATAAGAAGAAATGAAACTTTCAAAAGGGAGGATCATCCTCAAAGGGTAAGGGGAAGCAATCTCAAAAGAGGTTTGGCTTGCATTGTAAAAATGACAACCATGACACCAATCAGTGTTGGTTCAAAAACAAGCAAAAAAAGAAAGACAAAGACACAACACAAAAGTAAAACAAAGGCAATATCGCTAGTGAAGTGTCTAGTTTCGATTCTGATTCAGGTTCAGAAAAAGCACATAGAGTGGTTATTGCTAAAACAGTATTGTAGAAGGAAAACACATTTGTCACCTTGAGCAAAACACCATTTCCTCTCTCTTTTAAGCTTCATAAATAGCATAAGTTTTTATTTGATATACTTGTAATAAAGGGGTGTTTGTACCTCTTTTTAGGGTTATGCATAGTGGCTATTTTCACAAAATTGGCTAAAATTAGGATTTTTAAAATTTGGATTTGGCTAATATTTGGGACCCTTGACCAGGTTCCACTAGCCAAAAAATTATAGGTGCAAATTTTTTTTTGGGTCGATTCGTCCCAATTTTATAATAATGTGACCATTTTAAGTTTAAATTTTCAACATTGCCCCTAATAATAGTGAACCTTCTACATGTGTTTCGAAACTATTCACCTGGATTTTTAAACCCATTCGCCAAATTTTTATAAATATATTTTGGGGCCAACCCCTTACGCATAACCCTGCCTCTTTTAGGCTTCATAAAATAGCAAACTCTCATTGTTTGAAGATCTTGTAACAAAAGGAGGGAATTTTCTGGTGTAAAATTGCCTAGGAGGCAATCTTTGTAAAAATCCTTCACAAAACTCTTGAGTTGCACATGTTTTTTCTATTTAGAGGGGATATACATTTATTTTTCTTCACAATTTTTTGTAAAAAGATAAGAAGACTTATAAGGGTGCATTTTTGGCAGCGACCAACACCTTAGTCATACTTCTTTCAAAAATTAATTACAACATGTTTTGCAAAAAGAAGGGGGAACTTATAAGGGTGCATTTTTGGCAATGACTGAAACCTTAGCTACCTTATCTTTTGCAAACTCATATTGTACTTGAATGAACCTCGTATGAAGTAATTTATTCTACTAAACCTAGTGATTGTAGCGACTGGTTACCCATGCAATTCGGTTGGATGACAATATTACAAAAAGGACATTCATTGATGTGAAGACAAAATGAGGAATGACCCATTTTTTGCTTAGGAGCAGCTAGAGCATTATGATAGAGCAAGAACCAGCAGATCAAACATCTTTTTCACTGTATTGGGACAGTTATATACATTACCCAAATATTGTTGTATAGGAGGATGTATATGTATTACCCAAATAATGTAATAAGGGGGGATGTTAGAGTAATATTCCATTCTTTGGGATATTTACCCTTTTACTCCACTAGGTAAAATAGGTAGTATATTGCATTATACTACATAGGTAGATTATTACATTTACTTTTCTAATTTCTACCATGTAGATATTTACTGTCTTAAATATCTAATGGTAATTCCTAAAAATCCTAGGTTAATAATCCTAAACCAAACGCTCTACCTCCTATGACGCGTTGGTTAGCGTGATTTCAGCATTATTGTTTTATATGCTATTTTGTATCCTATTTAAACTATAGTTCCTAAACTATATGGTGAATGCAATTTATCATTTTATTAATCAAACTATGATCTCCTGGTCACACTAGAAAAAAATATTTTAAAAATTACTGCTAGAAAAGATATGGCCCCAAAAAGATGGTATTTTTTCTAGAAAATTATGCCCTAGCTTTGCAAAAATAACCCCACTTTGTCAGAATAGTTGCTTTGATACTAATTGTTATGAACCTCTCTTCTCATTAAAATAAAAAATATTTTTAAATATAGAAAATTATCAAACATGCATCCACAATAATAATCCACACAACAAAATAGATAAAGATAATACCCTTGAGATATGACAACACCAATAATACTCTTTAAGGAAGGAATCACTCCACAAGATCTCAAACTTTATGAGCCAAGATTACTACAAAGAATACTTAATATGACTTTCCTTTATAATTGGGATACATTTTGCTTTATACAATAATGTGATGGTTCACCTTCTATGAGTTACAAAGTGCATAATACTATAATATGACACTATATTATATATTATTATAATTTTATATGTAACCTATGCCATATTACACACATACAATATTATTCCCTCACATTCTTATCCCTAGGTACCCAACATTTATCCTTAGAACAATCTAAATTAAGAGTAAATATATAATGTTATAATCTTGATCTATGTGGAAGATTGGTAAGGACTACTAATTGAAGACTTATTTAAAGGTTATTTTTATTAAAGAATTAGAGGAATATAAAGTAAATTTACATTTTGAATGGAAGAAGGCTCATCAAATGTTGGAGACCTCTCTTCTCTTCCTAAACTAGAAACATCAATAGATAGTTTTTGTAGTCAACTATAAAAATTTATAAAGAAAAAACTTGACTTATTATCCTTTTGATTATCTATTTATATATTCTACTTGAAGAACATAAGCCTCTAAATTGAAAGATATATATTTGTTAATTATTTACAGATTTTATTATTATTTATTCAATATGTTATATAAATTAACAAATAATCTCTTCATCTTAGTGTTATATCTTGAAATCAACAAAGTGAAAAATATTTTTCTCAATTATTTATGAATGATTGGCTTGTAATTCTATTTTAAATTTGAAAAAAAAATATGAACATTTTTTTGGTGGCTACTTTTAACCTTTAATAAAAATATTGTGATGGACCACCCATGAATTTTCATGTTGTTAATATGAAGTTTGGTCTTTGAGCATTTTATGTGAGTGTGAACTTAAGAAAAATTCAACTTCTCCATAACAAGATAATTTGAAATTCAAATTCATATTCATGTTCTTTTTAAAATTATTATGAGATTCCAAACTTTCTTTGTCTGGAACATCTCATATACCGTTATAATAAAATAAATTATCTACTAACCAAATTTAAAAATAATAATAATTAAAATTTCCTATGAGTGTCTAGTTCAATTTTAATAATAAAACACCCATATGTGAGCATCCATTCTCTCCCTTCCCCCAAAGAGAGCAGTAGGTAATATTTCTTTAGAGAAAAGCCCTTTATTTTATTCTTTATCTATAGAAGGTACTCACTAAATAAAAAAAAAATGTGATATCACAAATCTAATGAGATATGAAATCTAGTTCCACATTAATACTAGCTACTTTAATTTATTCCAATAACTTATGATATTCTATATTTTTAGAAGGTACTCACTAAATAAAATTCCTCCCTGTGTGACGTTGTAAATCTAATAAAATATTCCATGATTGAAATCTGGTTCCACATTAATACCTTTTTGCTTTACTTTATTCCAATAACTTATAATATTCTATATTCTATATTCTTAGAAAGTACTCAATAAATAAAATTTCTTTTTGTGTAATGTTGCAAATGTAATGACATATTCCATATATATTTAGAAGGTACTCTAATATTCTATATATTAGAAGGCACTCACTAAATAAAATTCTTTTATGTGTGATGTTACAAATTCAATAACATGTTCCATGATTAAATTTAGTTCCACAAATCTAATACCATATTCCATAATT
Organism: Wollemia nobilis; assembly: GCA_028583015.1. Taxonomy (NCBI): domain Eukaryota; kingdom Viridiplantae; phylum Streptophyta; class Pinopsida; order Araucariales; family Araucariaceae; genus Wollemia; species Wollemia nobilis. The sequence continues at coordinate 361,911 of JAQPPZ010017176.1, read as the reverse complement.
TTTTTTTGAGGAGAACGTTTACAACTTACATCAACAACCACCCTCAAGGGGTTTTGAACACAAGACCACTTAAAGAAACAACCACCATCTTAGCCACTAGGGCAACTGCCTCTCGGCAAAAAAAAATCTTTAATCATATTAAACTACACAGTTTAGACATAATTTATGATTGAACCTTGGACCTCTCCAAAAAAAAGCCAAAGCCCAAATAATTAAAATCTAATTCCACATTAAAAACCTGTATACTCTACTTTATTCCAATTCTGCAACTAGCACGACTTTACTTTATTCCAATAACTTATCCTATTCTATATCATTAGCACGGAAGCATCAAATAACATTTCCCTTTACTTTATTCCAACCATTAAGGAATAAAGTATGCTTTAATGGTTGCGCGTAACAGGGTCCACAGAGTAGATGTCCCCTACACCGCGTCGTCAAAGTAAGAGAGGGTCGTGGTAATTAATAAATTCTATTTGTATTACCCATCCTTGACAACGAGGGAGGAAAGAGGTGATGATGCGCAATCCAACACATAACACGCATGTGCGCCATTGGACTTGAGTGGATACAACGAATGTGGCACTGACGTTTGTGGGACCCACACGGTCTGTTCACATGTTGCTGCTCATTGGCGAAACCTGTACCACGTTCGAAATTTTAATAAATTTTATTAAAATTGACGACACCTGTACCATGTGCGCCATTGGACTTGACTGGTTACAACGAATGTAGCATTGACGTTTGTGGGACCCCAACGGTCTGTTCACATGTTGCTGGTCACATACACTTTCTAAAGATAATTGGCGACACCTGTATCACGTTCAAAAAATTGCATTGTATTAAAAATAGTTTTTCTTAAAACAAATGCGAAAAGAAGCATTCAGCTGCAAGAATGAGAGTTGGCTTCTCGATTGATGTTTCCGTATATACACCAGTTAACGCGTTTTCGAAATTATAATATTGTAGATATGTTTTTTTTATTGTTTATGGTAAGATTTATTTACTTCTAAAAATAACATTATATTATTTAACTTAAAAGATATCAAGTGCTTAAGGATAAAAAAAGACATCATTGGGTTTAAAGTAATTTGGTTGTGGGAGACCTATGGCAGCAGGGACGGGCGTATAAAACAGCTTGAGCGGAGGGCAAATTAAGAAATCCTTTATTTTGTCGGCGAGACAAATTTCCCTTTACTTCTATAAGTTGAAATTATTTGGTAGAAATTATCTCATACTTATTCTAAGGAGATAAAAATAAATCCAACCATTAAAGCATACTTCATTGGAAAAGATAACGTAAAAATTAAAAGGTTGATTATTTTCGAACATTACAAAATCAATTTAGAATGTGAACTACGCATACTCTACAATGAATGGACAGCTATCACCAAACGAAAGTATCTTCAAAATATGGAATTTCTAAATGACTCGGTTCCAAGTTTCAATCAGAGGTTCTGCTTTTTGGAAAGCAATTCTCAATTGTAAGAAATCATCAAAAAAAGGTTTAAGATGGTTTTTAGGCAATGGTGAGAGGACAAATTGCTGGAATGACAGGTGGGTTAAGGACAAACCACTGACGCAATATCCTAACTTAGCCCGAATTAGAGATAACACGAAAGAACTCATTCGCTAATAAGTCTTTGATTATATGGTTGAGGACAAAGGCATAATGAAGTGGAAACAAATAAGGATTCAGGGATTTCAAGCAGCTTTAGCTGTGCAAAAACAACCTTACTTTGTCAGAATAATTGCTTTGATACTAATTGTTATGAACCTCTCTTCTCATTAACAATAAATTATTTTTCAATATAGAAAATTATCAAACATGCATCCACAATAATAATCCACACAATAAAATAGAGAAAGATAATACCCTTGAGATAGGACAACACCAAGAATACTCGTTAAGGAGTCACTCCACAAGATCTCAAACTTCATGAGCCAAGACTACTACAAAGAATACTTGATATGACTTTCCTTTATAATTGAGGATACATTTTACTTTATACAATAATGTGATGATTCACCTTCTATGAGTTACAAAGTGCATAATATTATAATATGACACTATATTATATATTATTATAATTTTATATGTAACCTATGCCATATTGCATATATACAATATTATTCCCTCAAATTCTTATCCCAGGTACCCAACATTTATCCGTAGAACAATCTAAATTAAGAGTAAATATATAATGTTATAATCTAGTTCCACATTAATACCTGTGTACTTTACTTTATTCCAATAACTTGTTATATTCTATATTTTTAGAAGGTACTCAGAAAATAAAATTCCTTGTTGTGTGATTTTGCAAATATAATAACATGTACCATGATTGAAATCTAGTTCCATATTAATATCTATCAACTTTACTTTATTCCAATAACTTATAATATTCTATATTCTTAGAAAGCACTCAATAAATAAAATTTTGTTTTATGTAATGTTGCAAATCCAATGACATATTTATAATATTCTATATTCTTAGAAAGCACTCAATAAATAAAATTTTGTTTTATGTAATGTTGCAAATCCAATGACATATTTATAATATTCTATATTCTTAGAAAGCACTCAATAAATAAAATTTTGTTTTATGTAATGTTGCAAATCCAATGACATATTTATAATATTCTATATTCTTAGAAAGCACTCAATAAATAAAATTTTGTTTTATGTAATGTTGCAAATCCAATGACATATTCCATGATTGAAATCCAGTTCCACATTAATGCCTGTCTACTTATTTTTATTCCAATAACTTATAATATTCTATATATTTAGAAGGTACTCACTAAATAATTATGTGTGATGTTACAAATTCAATAACATGTTCCATGATTAAATTTAGTTCCACAAATCTAATACCATATTTCATAAAAAAAAATTTGAGGAGAACGTTTACAAATTACATCAACAACCACCCTCAAGGGGTTTTGAACACAATACCACTTAAGAAACAACCACCATCTTAACCACTAGAGCAACTACCTGTCGGCAAAATAAAATCTTTAATCATATTAAACTACATAGTTTAAACATAATTTAAGATTGAACCTTGAACCTCTTCACCAAAAAAAACCAAAACCCGAATAATTGAAATCTAATTCCACTGTATACGCACGACTTTACTTTATTCCAATAACTTATCATATTCTATATCATTAGCACGGAAGCATCAAATAACATTTCCCTTTACTTTATTCCAATAGGTTATGACTATATCATTAGCACGGACGCATCAAATAACATTTCCCTTTACTTTATTCCAATAGGTTATGACTCACACATTGGGAATAAATGCCTTGCTTATGACTTACGTCTTCTTTTTTATTATGTCAAGCATTTCCAGGGTGCTTTTGTCTATAGATCACACTGCACACTGTTTGGCCCTTATACTAGCTTTTCAATTAACACCTATACTCACAGAAAATAAAGATGGCTGGGACGGGCAAAGATAAGGCTATTGGCATTGATCTCGGAACAACTTACAGTTGCGTGGGAGTATGGCAGCATGACAGAGTTCAAATCATTGTCAATGACCAAGGTAACAGAACTACTCTCTCTATGCTTGCCTTCACCTCCGAGGAAAGACTTGTTGGAGACGCCGCCAAGTTCCAAGTTTCAACTAATCCCCATAACACCGTTTTTGATGCCAAGCGACTCATTGGAAGGCGATTCAGTGATCCTTGTGTTCAGTCTGATATCAAACTCTGGCCTTTCGCCGTAGTGAATGGAAAGGATGACAAGCCTATGGTGGAAGTGTCTTATAAAGATGAAAAGAAGCTATTTGCAGCTGAAGAAATCTCCTCCATGGTGTTGATGAAGATGAAGATGATTGCTGAAGAATATCTCAACTGTGATGTAAATAAAGCTGTCATTACTGTGCCTGCATATTTTAATAATTCCCAGAGGCAAGCAACGATAGATGCTGGCAAGATTGCAGGCCTTAATGTTATGCGGATTATCCCTGAACCCACGGCAGCAGCAATAACTTATGGTTTGCATGCTTCAAACATTGAAAAGAAAAACGTTCTCATCTTTGACCTGGGTGGAGGTACTTTTGATGCGTGTGTTCTTATTGTTGGAAAAGGAAAGATTTATGTCAAAGCTATTGCAGGGGACATGCACTTGGGAGGGGAAGATTTTGACAACAGGATGGTCAATTACTGTGTTGAACAGTTCAATAGAAAATTTAATCTGGATCTAAGTACGAGTTCGAGCCCCAAAGCTCTTCGTAGACTTCGCTCGGAATCCGAGAGGGCAAAAAGATGTTTATCTTCGGCGTTGGAGACCGTTATTGACATTGATTCCCTCTATGAGGGACAAGATTTCCATATGAAGATCACGAGAGTCAAGTTTGAAAAGCTCAACGCCGATTTGTTTCAAAAGTGCATGGAGACGGTGAAGAAGTGTCTGGTAGACGCCAAGATGGAGAAGCATCAAATAGAGGAAGTTGTCCTGGTAGGAGGTTCGTCTCGGATTCCAAAGGTCCATGAGTTGCTGCGACAATTTTTTGGCGAGAAGAATCTCTGCAAAAGTGTAAATCCAGACGAAGCCGTTGCTTATGGTGCGGCTATGCAAGCAGCATTCTTGAACAATGAACCCATAAACTTGGTCCTTGTCGACGTCACACCTCTGAGTCTTGGGATTTCAGTTTCCAATGGTGTGATGAAGGCAGTTGTTTCTAAAAATACTCCGATTCCTAGTCGGATGGAGACAATTGTCACCACAATGTATGACAATCAGGTGGGCGTACATTTTGAGGTGTACGAAGGCGAGAGAGCTTTGGTCGTCGACAACTATTTTCTGGATGAATTCATTCTGCGCGGGATTCCGCCGGCGCCATGTGGAGTGCCAAATATTAAAGTTTGTTTTGAAGTGGACGCGGATGGGATTCTAAAAGTTTTGGCTCAGGACCAGGCAACAGGGCTAAGCAACGGCATTACTATTTATAAGGAACGTGAGATACAGAATAAGGAGGAGATAGATAGAATGGTGTCTGAAGCAGAAAAATTTCGAAGGGAGGATGAAGAAGCCAAGAAGAAGCATCTTGCCAAACACAATCTGGAGTGCTATATTTGTAACATGAGAGATAGGGTAACAGAGAGGAGGACCAAGGGGAGGAAGAAGAAACAGATTGCAGCAAATATTACAAGAATACTGAATGATGTTGAGGAATGGTTGGATGAAAATGATGACATAGGACCTGATGAATTGACCCGCAAATTGGAGGATTTGAAGATCAAACTTCCGCCAATTCCTGTTCCGAATCTCTAAGATATATATATGGTAATCAAGATTTAGTGTTTAAAATCTATCTGTTTTGCAAAACTGAGGGTCTGGACTGTAAACTGGAGATGCAAAAAGTTACTATGGACTGAGTCACCTGACAATATCTCATAATTCGTGTTTGACACTTCAATTTTAGAATTTTATGTGAACCCTCGAGGTTTTCTTTCACAGCCAAAAATGTAGAAGAAAAGTGCTTTATGAAAGAGCTCTACGTGTCTTTTATTTTTAGTGGTCTCGAATTAATAAAGTTTATTTAAAAATTCTGAATCACCAAATATTTAGTGGTCTCGAATTAATAAAATGTAAGAATCTACAATGACTTAACGTTAAGACGAATAAATAGTTACAACCTTAGAAGTAATTTTTTTTTGCCAAAGTAAAAGGATGACTGCCGACGTGAGGTTTATTCATTTCACATATTCAATGATTCGATCCCGGATGGATGTGCCATCCGTAAGTTTTTATATAGAAATCTATTTATTTTTTATTAGTGGAATTAGTTTAAATTTTTTGAGTTGTTTTATAACTTTTGTTTCATCTGAGACCATCTTTTTTTAAAACGATTATGGTCAAGCTGGTATACACTCAGCGGAGTCAGAACAGTAACCTTTGCCCTTAGAGTCCCACAGTCTACTACTTTATCTCAAAAAAAACTTGTCTCCAAAATTTAAACCTAATTTTTTTTTAATTACTAACTTTAAAACTTACCTATTCATCTAATCTTAAAAACTTATATAAAAAATTTAAAAAGTGAGAGGAAAGCCTTTTATTTATAACACTTTCTATTTTTATTTAGCTTGACTTAAAAAGATTATTCCTTTTCCTTTCAAGTGTTTATTTTTAATCTTTTTTAGTGGAAAACTAGAATTTTGTTTTTATTAAATTTTATTTTTTATGATTTTTTTTAATAAATATCTTCCCTTTTTGTAGAGAATGAAAGGGAAGATCTTTGTTTTTGTTTATTTGTGAAAAGCGATTTCATTATTTTATAGGGAGTTTTATTATTTGGAGTGTTAAAATAGTTTATTTTTTTAAATAAAAATTTATTTTAAAAAGAAATTTGTACTTACATTTTATTATGCAAAAATAAAAAGGAAGTTTATTTTTTTCACTTTTAAAGAAACTCTTTTTTCTTTTTGGTTTTGTTTATTTATGAAAGAAAAGTCTTTTTTGGTTTTGTTTATTTACGAAAGAAAAGTCTTTCATTCTCTTCCTCTTTATTTTGTATTTTGTTTGTGTTTACGAGGCCTCCACTTTTTTACATTCCTTTATTTTATAAAGAACGAAATGAAAGCCTCTTATTCCTTTCATCCATGTGTTTTATAAAAATATAAAAGATCAAAAATATATATATAATAAGTTGGAGGTTTATTAAAGACCATTTTTTCTATAAATTGAATTTGATCTTTTTTAAGAGATCTCAATGCTTTTACTATTGAGATGTCTTGACATAAACTTCTTTCTTTATCTCTTTCTTTCTTGTCAACTTTCTAAAATAGTAAAAGGAGATTCTTTTCTTTTATTTCTTCTCTTCATTTTGAAAGTGGAAGCCCTCTCCATCTATTAGTTTTATTTATTCTTTAGAAAAACAAAATCGTTTACCCTTTTTAAATAATTGAAAATTGAAAATGTAATTTGTTAATTTGAATCATATATACTATATAAACCAAATCAAAGTAACACAAAGTTTATACTCATGCATAGAAGAGTTCAATAAAATAAAAGATAAAGAATAAAAAAATACAATAAAATAGTCCATAATATGTCCTTACTCTATACAAAACACAAACACGTATAGATAGATACTGCATATAGATCATAAAATATAATTAAATATTAAATTTCCCTTAAGTATAAATAAAAATATTTTTTGATATATTACATATTAATATTTTTTAATTTATATAAATAGAAGAATGCATATTTAATGTGAATTTAGTAATTATGTATTTTAATTTTATGTTTGAATTATAATTGATTTTTTGAAATTATACATTCCCACTAGTTGCCTTCAATTTAAAATAAACTCATGGACAATATATTTTTTAAGGGTATCTAGTTTCATATCTATATAATATTGATATCATTTTGTTGATTTAATGTATCTTCCTTGAAGTAAACATCATGGAGACATTGTGATTAAAATTGCAAGCCTATTTGAGATCAATGGTATCTTTAATTCTTCTATTAGACATAGTATTTGATTTTTTTGTAAATTGATTCTAAAACATCATTAATATAAATCTTAAATATATGAGGTGTTGTAGGTGAGGTGGAGAGGAGAGTGCAATCCTCCAAGGGAGGTTTCATGTTCGAATCTCCACCCTACCAAAAAGTTGAATTGGATACTAAAAATCCAATTGATAATGTTGGCGTGGGCAAGGTTGGGCATGACACCCAGGTGACGATGGTGTAGAACTCCTTGGTCGTGATCTCTCAGACCAAAGGGGTTTTTGCTTAAAAAAATAATAAATCTTAAATATGAAAAGTATTTTAAAGAAAATATAATATTATAATAAAATATAAATAGGTGGGAGTTTATTAATAGGCGCATTTTTTTTAAATTAATACAAATAAAATATTTAAAAATTAATGTGAACATAATTTTTTATTTATGTAAATATCAACAATAATTTTCAAATTAAAATAAGTGATAGTCTTTTAAATTTAATCTCAATATTATTTTTTAATTTATATTTATTTCAATTAGAGTTCTTAAATTATGGCTGAAGGTTTGGGTAGAATTTTGAAATCACATGTCAATCAGGGTTTGATTCATGGTTGGAGGTGGGGTATGAGTTTGCCTGTAGAATTCTGAAATCACATGTCAATCAAGGTTTGATTCATGGTTGGAGGTAGGGTATGAGTTTGCTTGCTTATTCTCATCTTCAATTTGTGGATGATACGGCTCTGATGGGGCTTGCTTCTATTAGGAAAGCTACCAACTTTAGAAGGGCTTTGGATATATATTTGGTTGCTTCGGGGTAAAATATTAATGAGGGGAAATATTCCATTTTCTTCTTTAACACTAATTCGCTTATACAGGCTCGTATTGCGCAGATTCTAAGATTTCATATTGGTGCTCTTCCCTTGCAGTTTTTGGGTATTCATCTTTCTGTGGGTCCTTCGCATCGTGAGATATGGAACTCCTTTTTGGACAAATTTCATGCTCATGTTTCTCATTATGTTGGATGGTTCTTTTATGCTGGTAGAGTTTTACTCCTTAAGTCTGTGGTTCAGGCCATTTGCATATATAGGTGCATGATTCAGGTTGCTCCTGCTAGCTTTATTCATGAGTTGGACTCTTTATCTAGAAGATTTTTATGGGTTGGTAATTTGGAGTCTTCGAAGTGGATCTTGGTTAAGTGGGAAACTATTTACCGACCGAAGCAAGACGGGGCTTGGGTCTTCGTTTGTCTTCTCTTTCTAGAGAGGCTTTGGCGGCTAAGTTTTATTGGCAATGGTGTATTTCTCAAGACCAAGCTTGGGCAAATATTATTTTCTATAAATATTTAAATGGGTTTGAGGGCTCTGAGATTCCTCGATACAGTTTTTGTTGTAGGGGCTCTTTCATCTAGAACACTCTTAAGAAGGGGGTGAATCTTGTTAAGTAAGGTTTATTCTAGATATGTCATAAGGGTTCCAAGGCTCTTTTTTTGCAGGATGCTTGGGAGGGGTTCCCTGCTATTTTATCCATGTATCCTCATCCTCAGAATCTATGTAAGGTGTTTTTGGATGCAGGTTTGCATCGGGTTATGGACTATAAATTTGTTGACAGAGTTGGACAGGTTGAGGTTGTTCATTGGAAGGATCCTATAGATTGGCCGGCAAGGGGTACTTGTCAGGAAAGAGGGGAGTTGGCTCGTATTTTGGCTTTTAGGAATTACTCTTCTTTATAGGATGATGATGTTTTGGCTTGGGACTTGGATCCTAGAGGGGTTTATTCGGTGGCTTCGGGATATAGGGATTTGACTCGGCAATATTTTGGAGATGCTGAGGTGTCTTGGTGGACGCAGGCATGGTCAAAGTTCTCTTGGACTAAATAATGAGGCCAAGAATTGCCTCATCCATGGACACATTTTGATACATTATAATTGTTTGACTCACCCTTTTTACTATGTTTTTATGTTAATTATGGGTAAAATGCATTATATAATGGTGTTTGCATATTCTAAAATGACAAAGTGCATATACTCTATTTTACTATTTTTACTACAATTTCACCTGTTTTCAGTTAATTAATCGGTAGTATTGTAGTAATTCAGAATCATAATATAGACCTTGTTCAATATCTGGTGCTTAACAATATTGTGTTCCTCTGTTTAAACTGATTAAAATGGAAAAATGCACCAAGAATTTGTCCACTGTAGCTGACTGTGCAAGAAAATAGGCTATGAATGTGATAGTTCTAGCCAGCTATACATATACAATAGGGCTTGGAATCAGTCACTCCAGCACATGCCACCAATGCAGAAGGGTGTACAAGGTAAGGGAAAACAATAAAAATGGTCAACAACTTCCTCCCTATGCGTTTGGAGCACAAAAAAGCAATGAATTGTTACCTGCCTATTATTCTGGAGCAGTGCAGGAATAAGCAACGCATAAATAGGGAATAGCGCAGGAACAATCAAAAATAGTCAAAATGCCCCAAAAACATGGAAATCATGATTGGAAATTGACCAAGCGGTTAGTCCACCCTATTTGGACTTCGTTCCTTCACCATAGGCGGACCAGCTAGGATAAAGGGATAAAGGTTGACAAATTATAACCTTGCATTCCAAGAAACTATTTTGAAAATAGTTGGAAATCCCTGAAAATCAACAAACAGATATATCAACTTTGTCTTATAAATAAATCTCCCAGCACGGTTGAGCAGGAGATAGATAGACAGATATATGGAGGTAGATGAATAAGAGATAATTAGTAGAAGATAAATTCTTGGTAGCATTACAGTAAACTACAAATTTTTTCTACAGTATTGTAATGTAGTTGCATATGGAATAAAAGGTGCATTCTTCAAATTTTATTAGCTTTTGATGGTTGATAGTGCACATTTAATTTACCTGGTATAATTCTTCACCCTCTTCTGGTTCTGGAAGCAAGGGCCACTTGTAGGATCAAGGGAAGGGCATCACAGTGACAAAAATTCTTGTTGATTTCTTGCTGCAACAGATCAACAGAATTTTGTCAACATTTATTTGCAGAATTAGTTTCATTTCAGAATTGCACTATAGCATCTAGAAAAGGTTCAATCACATGTTAGAATAGTATTTAACATTTGACTTGTAATTACATCATTTTTAGCATTTTTGCAATTTCTAGAATCACACCATTTTCAGTATTTTTTGCAATTTCCAGAATTATGTCATTTTCAGTTTTGCTACAATAAACATTAATTTGATTCAACTTATGTTCAGACAATTGTGAGTTTATCATTGGTTTAATTTATGCAAGTGTGTGTGTGAATTTTCATTCTACAGTTTACTTTCCTGTAATTTGCTTTTTGATCAATTCAGCAGCATTTATTTCTTGTCAATTTTAGATTTTGTAGTTTCATTTTCCTATAATTTAAATTCAGCTTTAGACTGTGCAATTTGATTTCTTTTGTTAGAAATTAGGAGGATACAACAACCCCTAGAACTGCTAATAGACCTACCAATAAAAGCCTGTTCTTAGATGAACTGAACCTGCAACTGTGACACCTCTTATCGTATACAGCCTTTGGACACCGCCCTGGACTGACATATAATTACTAAATGATGAATTATCAACGACCCTCATCATTTTTTACGTCGTTGTCGGGGAACACACGGTGTTGTTAGGAAAAGTGAAACAGGTCAAGAATTGTGTTACAATTTTTGAAATACTGCATTTCAGTTTATTTAGTGAATAGGCATTAATGCATAGGCCAAGAGACGAAAGAGGGAGGTTTATCAGAACTAGTTTTGTACCACCAAGGCATTCTTCATGATCAGATGAAGAATTGCCTGTGTATGAAATCCTTGAGAGACTTCATCAAGACATACCTTCTTCATCAGCTGAAGCTTTGGAAATATTAGAACAAGAGCTTTTTGAAGCACTTGCTGCTAAACATTCCCCTAATCCTAAATAATCCACATCATACTCAATAAAGAAAACAACTATGGCAGTAGCAGCACCATCGCAAGGTGGGTATAATAATGTTGATGATCCTCATAAGACTTTTGAATACCCCATACAATTGGATCTAGCTCTAGATGCTCCCATGAAAACTATTTCTCCATCCATATTGCTAATTTTTAGGGGAACTGTTTCAGAAGATCCTAATCAAATTTTGTTTGAATTCAAAGTGTTATGTTAGACTTATGACTACATAAATGATAATCAAAAATTGAAATTGTTTCCCTCTACGCTTAAGGATGCTGCTCTGCGATGGTTTATGAGTAATCTTGAACATAATTCAATCCGCACTTGGGATGACATGGAGACTGCATTATTACATAAATATCAAGATTATTATAGAGTACAAAACAAGAAAGATGAGTTGTTTCGGATCAAGCAAGAAGAAGATGAGAGTTTAGAGGATTATCTTGATCGCTTTGCCTTTGTCCAAAAGATATGTGGTCCTGTAGAACCAGATTTCTTAAAACCTATCTTCTTAAGAGGATTGCAGGATGAATCTAGGGAAGTGTTAGATTTAATGGGAAGAGGAGATATAGATCAACTTGATATTGAAGATATTGTGAAGTTATCCAAAAATTACTCCCGCACTAACCAACGAAGAAAGAAGCGAAATTTTGGCAATAGTGACATAAAGGAGTTGATGGAGGAAATGGCTAATTTAAAAATTGATATCCTTGTTCAACTTAATTATGCATTAGGTGAGAGAAACACAAAATCCAATTCTACACCACCTTTGGCAATTTATTTCCCGAGATGTAGAAATAAGCATGCCTTGCAGGATTACCCTTTAAACAAAACTTCTATTTGTGGAATTTGTTCCAAGGGACACTCAACAGATAAATGTCCTTTGTTGCCTCATCTAAAATCTGTTTTGGGCACCCAAATAGAAGAATTTAATGCTATTGGGCAGAGATCCGGTGGTGGCTATGCACAATATCCTAATGCTCCTCGGTTTCCAAATTGGGGACAACCTCCTTGGAATATGAATATGCCATGGGGACATGCAGAAGTCTCTACACAACCTTGGAACCAACCTTGGACAGTTCCTCCAGATTGGTCACATTCTGGGTGGATGAACCCATCTTGGCATACAATTCATCCACAATGGACACAGCAAGGACAAAGATGGGGACAACAATATCCACCATATCAAGGACAACAAAGGTATCAAGGGCAAGCTCAAAACTTGTTGCCTACTCCTAATCCAAATTTTTAGGGAAGAGCACAACATCAACAAACACAACCAGTGAAACAACCTCCACTCCCATCTCATCCTGTGACTAACACAAATAATACCAGACAAACAACCCTTGTTTATGAGGCTGAGTCTGAAGAATCTGCTGCAGTTCATATACTTGACTGTAGTAACATCCAGTTGCGTTCAGGGAAGGTTTTACCTGAACCTGTTCCACCCACAATTGAAGAAATTAGTGAGAAACAAGAACCTCCAAATCAATATACAGTGCAACAAAAACAAAAAGAAGAAATAATAGAAAAAATGCAAGAATCTTCTCCAATAGCATTACCATACCCTGAAAGATTTGATCATATTGATACTGCCCCTGAATCAGAATTAGGGACAGAACTTAAAAAGATGTCAATTTCTCTCCCTTTGTTGCAAGCAATAAGGGATGTGCATTTAATTAAAAATACTATTCAGGAGTTATGTATCAAGAAACCTAGTAAAAAAAAGAAGGCCTTTCCTAAAAATGTTCAGGGTGAAGGAAAATTAGTTGATCTATTGTCTGGGAAACTAGTTCCTCCAAAATATAGTGACCCAGGTAGTCCAGTAGTTACCATTACTATTGGGTTAATGCAAATTCCTAATGCGCTTATTGATCTTGGAGTTGTAATTAATGTAATGACTAAGGACACAATGCAAAAACTACAGCTCAATAATCTTAGTCCTACCACCACAGTTTTGGAAATGGCAGATAGGTCAGTTTCTAAACCAAAAGGTATCCTAGAAGATGTAGCCATTGAAGTATCTTTTTGGGAATATCATGTAGACTTCTTAGTGTTGCAGCCTAGAAATTCAGTCAATGGATACCCTATCATTCTAGGACGACCTTGGATGGCTACTGTAGCTGCTTTTATAGACTGCAGGTCAGGGAAATGACCATTTCTAATGGTGTTGACCTAAAGAAAATTTCTTTGTATCCACCAGCTCAACCTTCAACTAAATTTTCTAGACAAATTTGGTATCTTGAATCTGATGAAGAACAAGAAACCATTTCCACTTTGGCTACATTTGTAGTAAAGGAACATATTGAGGAAATCACTACACCATAAAGAGAAATATTCGAAAATGAAATTGTCCTGATTGAAACATTACAATCAGAAGGACTAACTGATGATCAAATTTTTATTCATCGATTGTTGTGGAAGGAGGAGGAACAAATTTTAGAACCTCTATCATCCATGCCTAGTCAGGAAAGATCATTCATACTACCACATGGATGGCATCATCATCTCCTTAACACCTTCAAATGTCCTCTAATTCCATCAGGTATCATCTCTGAGATAGATTTGAGAGTATTTCATACTCTACAGCCACATCATTGTCCATTAAATGCATTAATCAGTAACTATGAAGTATCTAGTTCTGTCCATCCAGGGATCAAACAAATTGAAATACAACCAGGTAAATTTCTAAACATTAATAGCTGGCTAACTGAGGACCAAGAAACCAAATTGTTTGCGAGTCTTACGGAAACATGTTCAAGCTTTTGCATGGAACTATAAGGACATGACAGGCATTCATCCTGAGGTATGTACACATAGGATATACATAGAAGATGTAAAACCAATAAGGCAACCTCAAAGACGCTTGAATCCTACTCTGAAGGAGATTGTGAAAGAGGAAATTTAAAAACTCCTAGATGTTGGATTCATTTATCCAATTTTAGACAGTAAGTGGGTTTCACCACTAGTCATTGTTCCAAAGAAAAATGATAAAATGAGAGTATGTGTGGACTATAGGGAATTAAATAAGGTCACACATAAGGATCATTTCCCATTACCATTCATAGACCAAGTATTGGATACCCTTGCTAGAAAGAAATTTTTATGTTTTCTTGATGGTTTCAGCGGGTATAACCAGATACAAGTTGCGCCAGAAGATCATGAAAAGACTACCTTTACATGTCCTTGGGTAACCTTTGCTTACAGGGTTTTACCCTTTGGGTTATGTAATGCTCCAGCAACATTTCAAAGAGTTGTTTTAGCAATTTTTTCTGATTTAACAAATGAAAGTGTTAAAATTTATATGGATGACTTCACAGTATTTGGAGATAGTTTTGAATATGCATTAGAACAGCTTGAAAAAGTGTTGATTCGCTGTGAAACATACCACCTCTCGCTTAATCCTGCAAAATGCTTCTTAATTATGGAGGAAGGAATTGTTCTTGGACATCATATCTCTTCTTATGGAATCAAGGTTGATCCTAAGAAGGTTGAAGTCATCAAAAACCTCCCTCCTCCCTAAACTCAGACTGATGTACGCAGTTTCTTAGGACACATTGGTTTTATCGCAGATTCATTGCTAATTTCAGTACCATAGCGAATCCCATGTTTACATTACTCATGAAAGATTCTGAATTTGTTTGGTCTTCTGAATGTCAAAATTTCTTTGAAGACTTAAAGGAGAAGTTAACCACTCCACCTGTACTAAGAGGTCCTAATTGGGAGTTACCCTTTCATATTCAAACTGATGCTTCCAATACTGCTATTGGAGCTGTGTTAGGACAAACTGAAAATGGGGAACATTATGCCATTTATTATATCAGTAAAAACTTGACAGGAGCTGAGAAAAACTACACTACCACTGAAAAATAATTCTTGGCTGTAATCTATGCTATTAACAAATTTTGACACTATATCATAGGATACCAAGTATTCATCCATACGGATCATGCTGCAATCAAATATT
Source organism: Wollemia nobilis (assembly GCA_028583015.1). Lineage (NCBI taxonomy): Eukaryota > Viridiplantae > Streptophyta > Pinopsida > Araucariales > Araucariaceae > Wollemia > Wollemia nobilis. The sequence continues at coordinate 346,513 of JAQPPZ010017176.1, read as the reverse complement.
TGATGAATAAACCATTGGTTAGTGCAATAATTATTCGTTGTTTGATTCTGTTGCAGGAATTTTATGTTACCATAGTGAAAAAACCTGGGAAATATAATGTAGTCACAGATTTCTTGTCACAGATTAATGTTTAGAAATTTACCTGGCTGTAGACACAGGAGAAGTGGTGAAGATACCTTTCCAAATGAAAAGTTATTTGTTGTTTCTGTACAATATCCATGGTTTGTAGACATAGCTAATTACTTAGCTACAGGGAAGATTCCTCTTCACTTTACCCCAAAACAAAAGAAAAAGTTAATCAAGCAAAGCTCTTCTTTTAAATGGATAGAAGGATTACTGTTTAAATGCAGTCCTGATCATGCTTTACACAAGTGTATCTGCCAGGATGAAGTATATGATATCCTACGAGCATGCCATGATGAACCATCAAGAGGGCATTATTCAGTCAAAAGCACTATTCACAAAATTTTGGGTACCAGATACTATTGGCCATCTTTGCACAAAGATGTAAAAAGGTACATTAGACATTGTGATGCCTGCTAGCGAATGGGAAAACCTACCTTTACTAATGAAATGTCATTACAACCTCAAATAGGAACGGAACCATTTGAAATATGGGGTTTAGATTTCATAGGACGCATTAATCCTCCTTCCCAAGGCAAAGTGCATATCTTGGTATGTACTGATTATGTTACCAAATGGGTAGAAGCTCGTGCTTTTAAGCATGCTCAAGAAGAAAAAGTTGTTGATTTTCTATATTCATAGATTTTTCTATGTTTTGGAGCCCCACAATCCATCACCACAGATCAAGGACCCTAGTTTACTTCAAAATTTGTTGAAGCCTTCACTCAACTCTATCAAGTCAAACACAGAAAATCCTCAACTTATCATCCACAAGCCAATGGCTAGGTTGAAGTGACTAAAAGGGAATTAGAATGAATTTTGACCAAAACCATAGCAGTCCATAGAAGAAATTGGCTAGACAAGTTACCAGAAGCTATTTGGGCTTATAATACCACCTGGAAATCTACCACTGGATTTACACCATATGAATTGGTTTATGGAAAAAAACCTCTTTTGCCTATTGAGTTTGAATTACTAACTCTTTGAACTGCTTTGGAAGTAGGTATTGATCTATCACAGGCACAAGAAGATTGCATTCTGCAACTTGATGCATTGGATGCACTACATCAGATAAAGATAATCCAAGCACGACGAAAGATGTGGCATGATAGTCACATACAGTAGCAAAAATTTTAGTAAGGTGACTGGGCCTTGTTGTTTGATTCACAATACAAGGATTTCCCTAGAAAGCTGCAGACCAGATGGCTTGGACTGTACCAAATTGAGGAAGTGTTTGACAATAGAGTTGTTCGCCTTACACCTATTGATGACTCACAACGCAAGTTGTTGGTGAATGGACATCGTCTTCGTATGTACCATAAACCACAGAACAAGGAAGAATTTCTCAAGCAAGTGGAAAATTTGGATGTACACATTTGGGAAGAAAACACTTCTTCCATACCAAATTCAACAAATTGACACACAATTTATTAAAAAAAAAAAACAATAAAAAACTCATAAAGTGAAAACCTCTTTGAGGCGCTCCTGAGTTGGGTTTACATGAAAACCGGTGTTTCGGCATGTTTACCTAGTTGGTTTCACCATCATTGTTCGGTCTTGTCTCATGACCGTTGTTTCATCTATTTTTAGATTGCACCTACCTTAGTTCAAAGATTGATTAGCTGGAAATCTCAGCAGGAGCACCCTGAAATGTAGATAAAATGGTTATAACATGTATGTGTATTTTTCATTTTCTAAATAATGTAAATCATTAGTATATAGTGTATATTCCTTGATTAGCATAAAGCATAAAAAAGGGGAATCAAAAAAATGGAAAGTTTTTGTCAATGTTTCAAAAATACCTCTGCCTAGTTATGCTCTAGAATAAAAAAACAAGAGTGCGTCGAAATCAAAAAGGGAAGCGCAGGAATAAACTATTTATATTCCAAAGCACAAGAATGATTCATCAAGCGCAGGAATAAGCTTTTTATGTTTTAGGTGCAGGAACGAGCTGTGTATAAGTGCCAGAATAACTTATTAAGCGCAGGAATAAATCACTAAGCGCAGGAATGAAGTTTAGTGCAAAATTCTACGACACGTGGCCTGCAATGATTTAATTGGTTTAGGAGAAAAAGTACAGGTCTCAGATTCAATGTGGCATGTGATAGCTGGCATCCATAACAATAACGAGCAAAATTAAGGGTTAACAACTTCACGTACGCTGCCACATCACCTACTCTATGTGTTCTGAAGCAGTTCCTGCGCTGCTATAATTATTCCTGCTTAAACGATTAAAACCCTAAAAATAGACGTAATCTCGTACTGTCCAAAAATTCATAAACACCATAGAACATAGGGCAGAAGAATACACCATGGGTGGAAAGAAAATCAGAGCCAAACCCAAAAGTATCAGCTACCTAGAGAACGATCTTGCATCTCTACAAATATTTACTAATGGGGGATTTGAGTCGTTCCTACAAAAATTTGATGGCTATTTAGAGGGCTTGGCGACAGAGTTTGCACGCACCTTTCGCAACAACCAAGTACACATTAGCGGGATGACCATCCAGGTAACTCCTGAGATACTCAGCCAAATCACTGAATTACCCCTTCAGGGTTTGTAGATTGTGAAAACTAGGAGAAATATTTTAGTTGACCTAGTTAATCAGTTTAAGAAAGAAGGGGATGGACAAATTGAATACTTGATGCATAGGAATGTTTGTAATGGGGTAAAAAGACCTAGTTTACCATCCCCTTGGGATGAAGTTGCAATGTGGGTTATGAGATACATTACTTGTGATGGCCAATTTCCTGTTGTAACTGGCCCACACATTTGTATTCTCAACCATCTGCACCATGGATCAGTCAAACTAGAATATAGGGTCAATATTCCCTTATATATTTATCAAGAGCTAAAAGCTATGGCCCTAAAATACCAAGCAAGGAAGGGAAGCCCTAAACACCATGGTCTCATCAAACTCATTTGCAAGTATCACTTTAGGGGAAACCCTAAGAATTTTGACTGCTTCTTCTCTCCTTGGGTAGAAACAAATGATTCTAACTTTGCACTAGAGGAAGAAACAACAGAGGAAGAATCAAAAGAAAACCCTAATCCAGAGCCCTTTGAGAGCAAAATTTCCCCTTCTCCTGATGATCCCCCATCTTCACGAACTAGAAAACAACAAGCATCTGTTGGGACTAAAACTGAAGGGATATTTTATTGATACAAATGGTTACAATATATAGGCATAAGCCTATATGAAATGCATGACACTTGTCAAGTGAAACTGACAAGTGTCAAGGAAGGCATAGTGCACATTACATTAATTCTAACATTCCCCCTTAATGTGCACTATCCTAACTAAAGAAAAAAACAAGTCAACATTAGGTAACATTCCCCCTTAATGTTGACTTCTAAAAAAAATCTACATCCTCCTTTATTGCTGATTTGGTCTAGGCTCATGCTCTTTGCGCTTGGCTCTCCAACTGTGAATAATGCTAGATTCACTGTGTATACATCTCGGTCTGTTGCCTTAGGGTCAGCCACTTCCACGGGTTTGTTGCCACTGGGTCAGTCATCTAAGTGCCTCAGGTTCATCATGGGTGCCTTAGGGTCAGCCACATCTGGGTATGTTGCCTCTACAGGTCATCCTCAGAGGATGTTGCCTCTCATAGGTCACTGACTAGATCCACCATAAATATGAAATATCTCCTTATGGTGAACTCAATCTAGAAGGTGTCGGTCTCTACCGAAAATGCACCTTAATACAAAGGAAAAATGAGCCATATAAGAGTGTTGGTCTCTACCAAAAATGCACTCAATATAATAAAATGAGCCATAGATCCAAATATGGAGAAGAAGAAAGAAGAGTAGAAGAAAATCTTCTGAAGTGTCTTCGTCTGTAGTCTTTAGAAGTAGATCCGAAAAAACATCGAATAGATTCTAGGGTGTCTATGTCTGTAGTCCCTAGAATAAGTGTCCTTATGGTAGTCACCTCATCTTACCGAAATGTATGGGTAACCAACCGTTGCATCCACCAAGTAGAAAGAGGAGAATACTAGATACTAGGTTCACTTACAAGTGCCTTGGGAGTGTCGGGTACAACCGAGAGTGCACTCCAAGGTAGAAAAACTTTGAGGCTAAAAAACTCAATTAAAATAGCCTCAGAATTACAAATGGACACCACCAATGTGTCCGTCATGGAAAAATGTTTCCAACGACTATATATACCCCTATATTCCATCATCAAAGGGGCCTTCATCATAATGAAAAACAACATGCCTCTCCAAGACAGCAACTAAAACCTCACACTATGGTGGCATCGCTCTCTGGCAGAATAAAAAATAGATAGTTTTCAATTTTCCCATGCAGGGGAATTACATGGGCCATTTAGGCCTTCCACGTCAACTCTTCATTTGGAAAAATACAAAAAAATGACCTGATGCTAAAATTGAAAATTGTATTTTCTCACCAATAAAAATTTTAATGTGGTCGATGGCGAATCAAATGCTAAAGCTGAGGATTTTTGTCATAGCGTTGTTTTTGGCTTTCGTCGTCATTTTATCACTGAGCATCACTACCTACACCAAATCAAACCCATTGATGCACTCCTAGAGACACTAGTAATGCAATGCACCAAAACTGTCCCTCCTCGTTGTCTCGCGCCATGAATGAAATCAAGACACGCGTCAAGATGATCCAATAGATTCTCTATCATGTGATCATTCAGAGTGACCTTCATTCTCGTTATTTGTGAACTTTTGCCCACCATTTTGATAGAGTAGTCCCTTATTCGAATCTCTAGCACAAAGCAAGAGCAAAATAACGTCTCCAAAAATCAAGAAAATATACGATGGTGTTTTTGCTTGTTGTCTCTTGCTATCGTTTTTGGATCTGAGCACTAAAACATTAACAACTACTTTAAAACATCAATAGCTACTTCCATTCTCGACAAAAAATGGATATTTCCACAATTTGCTAAAAACATTATCTTTAATGAATATCGTCGAAAGGTTCTTGCTTCTAACACCGCTTACGATCTGCATCAGGGTCATCTATCGTCTCCATCACGTGGCACACTTTCTTGCACTTGCATGCTCAAAACAGCCTCTTCCCATGTGCAAAAAAGGACCAATTATGATCTGCTATAACTAGAAATAATTGGCACTGCTAGCAGTCGCCTTTCGCTTCTCGCTATGAGTAGAACTTCATCAAACATTCACTACCATCATCATAGTACGTCTTTTTGATAAATATCAAACTACACTTTCACAACAATATAAGCCTAAATAGGAGGAAACAAAATAAAAAAGGAGGTGGAGTCCCACCATCACCATATCGAAGCACGTTCATTAGGTAAAGGAGCCGTTGAAGGTGCACAGTACCGGTGGATCTGAAATCACGTAGCGCGAGAGCAGGCATTCATCGTCTTCACCAATGAAGAGCCAAGCATTAAGGGGGAATGTTACCTAATGTTGACTTGTTGTCTGAATCTAGCATTATTCACAGTTGGAGAGCCAAGCGCAAAGAGCACGAGCCTAGACCAAATCAGCAATAAAGGAGGATGTAGAATTTTTTTTAGAAGTCAACATTAAGGGGGAATGTTACCTAATGTTGACTTGTTTTTTTCTTTAGTTAGGATAGTGCACATTAAGGGGGAATGTTAGAATTAATGTAATGTGCACTATGCCTTCCTTAACACTTGTCAGTTTCACTTGACAAGTGTCATTCATTTCATATAGGCTTATGCTTATATATTGTAACCATTTGTATCAATAAAATATCCCTTTATTTTCAGTCCCAATAGCATCCACATCTGGTTCCAAGTTGAAAAGAAAGAGGATAAAATATGTAGAAACTGTACAACCCAATAGAGAAATTGGGAGTTCAATTGAACATGCATCTACTCTAGAATCAACAGCAGAACCTATATCTACTCCTGAATCAACAGCAAAATCTGCAGTTGCTCCAGAACATCCAAAAACCACACCTGTTATGAAATATCCAGGTTCTATAGGGTTAAGAAGGTCTGCTAGACTTTAGAAAGTTAAAACCCTACCAAAAACACCAATAAATATCATATAGCCAATCAGTCTATCAAGTGAAGAAGAAGTTAGGACAGAAGATGCATAGGAAAAAGACATTGAAAAAAAAATTACAGACAAATGGGTATAGCCAATGGAACTGGACACAACTATGGAAGAAACTTTAATAAGCCCTATACATCCATTAGTTGATTATACTGACTCTGATCCTAAGGAGCATTTGAATTCTAATTCTGAACCAACTGAGGTTGATGTGCACACTCCAGTGCATGCTGAGTCTGAGAAATATTCTAAGTCTGAGTCCAAAGAAGAAATTGATATCCACACTTAATTGCATGCTGCAAAGAGTGTCATTAAAACCCAGACCCATTGGATTGAACAGGCTGAAGAAACCATAAAATACAAAGATCAACAAATTTCTCTGCTTCAGTAGCAAATTCAAGATCTGCAAAACAAATTGTTTCAACTGGAACATCAATCTACAGAGTTAACAGAGACATCACCTGATGAATGGGCACATATCCTCTTGGACTTAGTTGCATAATCAGAAGCTAACATAGCACCTGCACAGAGATCACCTGTTGGAGAAGTAACAAGAATAGAAATATCTGATAGTATGATTCAGCATGAAAATCCATCAGGAATGCTGATAAAAAATGACACTGCCTTTCAGCAAGAAACACAAGCACTTTTTATGGAAGAACAAGAGGTTGCAGCTCAAGACCAGATATCCACACTCTCTCCTCTTACTTCCACTCAATTAAATACAATTATTACAGTTACGACAGAACAAGGAACACAGATAGATTTTCCATTTGCAACATCAACTGTGGAAGTTGGTGTACAAGTAAATATAGTAGCACAAATGCAACCCATTGTGAGGCCCCCAGACACTGTGTCTTTAACTAAGTACAATGAAGACCTAGCATATTGGATGACCTAGTGTCATTAGTTATAGTGGAAGGTTGCCACTTTGAACTCTGCAACAGCCAAATTAGCAGAGAAGGAAACATAAATCAATAGGTTAAAAGCACAGGTGCAGGATGTATGCCAGATTGCAGAATATGCAATACAATGCAGAAGACCACCTAGGTTTTATAGCCTCCTACTCAAGGAGAGATACCTTCACTAGCAAATCATGAGACTTATTTCTGAGCTGCCTCATCAGTTGAAAACCCCTGGAGAATTTGTGGAGGCATTTGTGCAGAGTCCAGCAGAGCAACAAAACCTGTTATGTGAGTTATTTTTGCATAATTTCTTTTTGCCAATAGAAAGTATGTTTCTGCCTCATATTTATACAGGTGACTTACAGCTAAGAGCCTTCATGTCCACTCTGTAAAATCATATCTATTGGGACACAAAAAAGAAATTAACTAAAGAATTGGAATCACAAGCTATTTTACTTATTAGGCCTACTCCCCTAAATCATAGGGATTGTACAAGTAGTCATTATACCTTCATGCAAAATACCAGAATGAAACATCTCTATCTAGGGAGCCTTCACAGATGTATAACTCAGTTTCAAAGTTTTTGTGCAGACTTCTTTGATGATGCTTTGGCAGCCTGTAAAAAATAGATGGGGTGAGTTATCTATCTCTCTACAGAAACGAGAGCCAATTTCTCCCATTAATTTGTTGTGGTCAAGGAGAAGGGTAGAAGGCATTATCCAAATTATCTTAGAAATAAAGGAGCTTTGGATAGGTCTGAGATACAGGATGCTTATAATCATCACTCATGTCCCCTACTTATTTGATAATGACCCATAACCTGATGTGCACTTCCAATAGTGGTTTCAGTCCATAAAAGCAATCAGTGGATTCTATAAAATTGCTGGCGCATTGTTAAAATTTCATGAGAGATATCTAGACCTGGATCTGTGTGCCTCTGTAGCTACACAAAATGCATGAGGGCATGCATTACCATAAGTTGGGGGAAAATGATGAGGCCAGGAATTGCCTCATCCATGGACACTTTTTGATACATTATAATTGTTTGACTCACCATTTTTACTATGTTTTTATGTTAATTATGGGTAAAATGCATTATATAATGGTGTTTGCATATTCTAAAATGACAAAGTGCATATACTCTGTTTTACTATTTTTACTGTAATTTCACCTGTTTTCAGTTAATTAATCAGTAGTATTGTAGTAATTTAGAATCATAATATAGACCTTGTTGAATATTTGGTGCTTAAAAATATTGTGTTCCTCTGTTTAAACTGATTCAAATGGAAAAAGGCACCAATAATTTGTCCATTGTAGCTGACTATGCAGGAAAACAGGTTGTGACTATGACAGTTCCAGCCAGTTGTACATATACAGCAGGGCTTGGAATCAGTCACTCCAGCACATGCCACCAATGCAAAAGGGTGTACAATATAAGGAAAAACAATCCAAACGATCAACAACTTCATCCCTATGCATTTGGAGCATAGAAAAGCAACGAATTGTTACCTTCCTGTTATTCTGGAGCAGTGTAGGAATAGGGAATAGCACAGGAACAACCAAAAATGGTTAAAATGCCCCAAAAACATGGAAATCATGATTGAAAATTGACCAAGCGGTTAGTCCACCTTATTTGGACTTCGTTCATTCACCATAGGTGGACCAGCTGGGATAAAGGGATAAAGGTTGACAAATTATAACCCTGCATTCCAAGAAACTGTTTTGAAAACAGTTGGAAATCCCTAAAACTCAGCAAACAGATATATCAATTTTGTCTTATAAATAAAGCTCCCAGAACGATTGAGGAGGATATAGGTAGATAGATATATGGAGATAGATGAATAGGATATAATTATCAGAAGATAAATTCTTTGTAGCATTACAGTAAACTACAAATTTTTTTTGTAGTACTGTAATGCAGTTGCAGATGGAATAAAAGGTGCATTTTTCAAATTTTATTAGCATTTGATGGTTGATAGTGCACATTTAATTTACCTGGTATAATTATTCACCCTCTTCTAATTTTGGAAGCAAGTGCCACTTGCAAGATCAGGGGAAGGGCAACACAGTGACAAAAATTCTTGTTGATTTCTTGCTATAGTAGATCAGCAGAATTCTATCAACATTTATTTGCAGAATTAGTTTCATTTCAGAATTGCACTATAGCATATAGAACAGGTTCAATCACATGTTAGAATAGTATTTAGCATTTGACTTGTAATTACATCATTTTTAGCATTTTCTACAATTTCCAAAATTACACCATTTTTAGCATTTTTTGCAATTTCCAGAATTATGTCATTTTCAGTTTTGTTGTAATAAACATTAATTTGATTCAACTTATGTTCAAAAAATTGTGAGTTTATCATTGGTTTAATTTCTGCAAGTGTGTGTGTGAATTTCCATTCTGCAGTTTACTTTCCTGCAATTTGCTTTTTGATCAATTCAGCAGCATTTATTTCTTGTCAATTTCAGATTTTGCAGTTTCATTTTCCTGTAATTTAAATTCAGCTTTAGACTGTGCAATTTGATTTCCTTTGTTAGAAATTAGGAGGATACAAGAAACCCCAGCACTGCTAACAGACCTACCAATAAAAGCATGTTCTTAGATGAACTGAACCTGTAACTGTGACACCTCCTATCGTATACGACATTTGGACATCGCCCTAGACTGACATATAATTACTAAATTATGAATGATCAACGACCCTCATCACTAAATGTAATTTTTATCTGTGGTTAGCTACTCATAATAGATGCCCTACCTGGGATAATTTGCAAAAAGAGGTTTTGAGGGGCCTTCTTTCTATTTTTTATGTGCGAACAATGAAGAGTCTTCAAGTCATAGACTAATAAATAGGATATATCTCAAAATGACCAAAAAAACAATCAATATTTTTATTTTTTGTAATATTTTTATTTTTTGTTGGGGTTATAGCTTCAAGAAAATTTAAAAAGAATAATAAAAATTTAAAAAATTAAGACAACCATATCATCCCATTTAGATCCTTTAAGAGGTCAAATAAAATGCTATAGGATATTATTTTGAATGATTATGGAAAGTTGGTAGGGACCACACATAACCTAAAGTTAATTATATTGTGATATTTGTTAGAAAATCATCACTATTCTAATAGAATAACTAATCACTGGGATCATATAATATCTTAAGAATAACAATGAACCAATCCATAATAATGAACATAAATATCATATAATATTATTGAAAAACTTTACTAAAGCAATGGATAAATGCAATGCTTATTCGAATATATATTACAAGGCTTTCTCTTCAATATATACATACATGAGAGGACCGAGGTGTAGACCAATTGGTTTGACCAAAACTCGTAAGGGGAGCGAGGGTGCAAGGTTCAAATGTCATGCCTCACCAAACTGATGCTTGTCTCTTTCTTGGTGCTTTTAGCGACGTAAAAGGTTTAAAATGATTGTGGCATGGTGGTTATAGGGGTGGACTACATGAATATCTGTGTGGCGGCTTTCAAGGCAGATAGTGAAGAATATTGTGGTGGCCATAAAAGCTAGACAACCTTCCCAGATTCGTGGTAGCTATCGATTCCACCATGTAAATTCAATATATAGATATATATACATACATGAGACTCTTCATATGCACATGACTCTTGACCTTTGAACTTAGATAAACTGTTCACCTCCTCATACTCATAGGAGATCTAACTCTTCAAATTTCTCTCTTACATCTCATATATTATATAGAGATAAAGTCTCTCATGATTGCACATAACTCCTTACTTATAAACATAAAAATTCACTCACATAAATAATACTTACTAACGTGACACCTCACACACATAAATCCATACTTTTTTACATAACACATTCTCACACGTAATAAAATGACATGTACTACAAACTCAAATATTAAACAAACCTAATATAAATTATTTACAATGTCCATTCATTAATGTTGCAAGGTATCAAATAATGTAATACCTCAAACATCCCTTATATTATATTATTTGGTTTGAAGACCTTTTGCCTTCATGTGTCTTCAATTTTATTTAATTATTGTTTTGGTATTTCTATACTAACTCTAGCACTCCTTCAAATTTGGACATTGAATAAATTTTTTTGAGCTAATATTTGTATTTTTCATTCTTCTGAGAAAGTAATCACAATAAGATATTCAATTTTCATTTGAATCCCATGGCTTATTATTACCAGGTTGTTGATGCTAACACATGTAGAATGTAACAATTTATCATCTTGTTTATCATTTGAGATTTTTAAATCAACACTACCCATATCAACACTTATGTATTTTATACATAATTTGTTTATACCCAATTCTATTTCTTGAAGATAATTTGTTGTCATATAGCTTAAGTAATTTGTATCAAAACTAATATATTTCATCACAGGTTTGTTCTTCAATCTTTTAATCAATTTTTCTTGCATTTTGTTACTTTCTTTAGAAACTTTAATAGCAAGTAATTCCATATACATCATCTGATCTATATCAATAGGTAATATAATATCACATTTAGAGTCTTCATTTGCTTCAATAAGTTTTGAACTTAGATAATTACCAAATGTTGTAAAAATTTCATATTTGGCTTCTTGGACAATTGATTGTAAATCCTTCTTTGATTTTACTGATATATCTTTAGTATCCTCTATCATGCATCATGTGCAATGTTTGAGATTTCTAAACCTTTCTTTAATTTATTATAATGAATCATATTGAATATTTGTTTCTCCTTTTGTTTGCTTTATTTCTATGGTAATAATTTTGCAATCTTTTTAAATCTCTTCAAATTACTTTCCTTTGTTGTGGAATTCCTTATTACTCCCAAATTCAAATTTTCTTCAATTTTTAAATTTATTGTTATTTCCTCAATTCCAATTTTCTTCTTTGCTTTAATTAATTTATTTCTTCAATATTTCATTCTTTCTTTCAATCTTTAATTTTCTTCTTCAATTTCAACTTTCAACTTTTTTTCCTTCTTTATGTTTTTCTTCCTTCAATTTTCAATTATTTTTCACTATTCTTATTCTATTGGATTTATCTTTCTTCCTTTCTTTCTTCAATTTTTTTAATTTCAATTTTCAAATTTCATTCAATTTCTTCTTCAATTTAATCTTCAAGTTTTTTTATTCTTCTTATATCTCCCTTTATTTCATTCTTCTTCAATTTATTTTATTCTTCACTTTCAATTTTTTATCTTCTTATATCTCTCAAAATAATATGCTTCTTCCAAAAATAAAATAATCATTCTTATTAGTCTAATTAATGTCTCTTTTAATTGTTAGCTTTTGATGGTGTATGCCAAGGGAGAATGCAATCATAAGATATATGTTGGGAGCAATCAAACTGAAGGGATTGATATTATTGATAGAAATGATTACAATATATAGGCATAAGCCTATATTCAACACATGACACTTGTCAATAGAAACTGACAAGTGTCAAGGTGAAGGCATAGTGCACTTTAACTCTAACATTCCCCCTTAAAGTGCACTATCATAACTAAAGAAGAAACAAAACAAGTCAAAATTAGGTAACATTCCCCATTAATGTTGACTTCTCTAAAAAACAACCTATCATCCTCTTTTTTTTTTTGGTCTAGGCTCGTGCTCTTTGCTCTTGGCTCTCCAACTATGAATAATGCTAGATTCACTGTGTATACATCTCGATTTGTTGCCTCAGGGTCAGCCACTTCCACGGGTCTGTTGCCACTGGGTCAGCCGTCTAAGTGCCTCAGGGTCATCAAGGGTGCCTTAGGGTCAACCACTTCTGGGTCTGTTGCCTCTACGGGTCATCCTCAGAGGATGTTGTGTCTCGTAGGTCACTGACTAGTCCCACCATAAATATCAAATCCTTCCTTATGGTGAACTCAATCTAGAAGGTGTCGGTCTCAGCCGAAAATGCACCTTAATACAAATGAAAAACGAGCCATATAAGAGTGTCGGTCTCTGTCGAAAATGCACTCAATACAATAAAATGAGCCATAGATCAAAATAGGAGGAGAGAAGAAGAAAAGAAGAGAATCTTTTGAAGTGTCTTCGTCTGTAGTCTTCAAAAGTAGATCCAGAAAAAACCTCAGATAGAGTCTAGGGTGTCTTTGTCTGTAGTCCCTAGTATAAGTGTCCTTATGGTGACCATGTCATCCCATCAAAATGCATGGGTAACCAGCCGTTGCATTCGCCAAGTGTATAGAAAAGATCACTAGTTACAAGGATCACATATGAAAGTACCTTGGGAGTGTCGGGTACAACCGAAAGTGCACTCCAAGGTAGAAAAATTTTGAGGCTAAAAAAACTGAACTGAAACAGCCTCAAAATTACAATTTGACACCACCATTGTGTCCGTCGCGGAAAAATGTTTCCAATGACTATAAATACCCCTATACTTGGGTTTGAATGGGGCCTTCAACTTGCTGAAAAAACAATAGCATGCCTCTCTAGGCAGCAAAATAAACCTCAGGAATAAAAAATTCCTAGCATCGCACTCTGGCGGCATAAAAACAGTCTCAGTTTCCCTCATGAGAATTACATTTCCACTCTCTATGTGGATAATAGCATAAAAAAAAATTACGTTGCTGTAAAACATTTTGTGACTATCCATTTTCCATGTGAATTAATTGAAAATACCCAATTAATAAAGTGCCCCCTCATTAAAATAAATGCCCACCCTTTTTTAATAAAAACTTAATTTAGCCTTCATTGTTACTTTGAGTGAGAACCCATAGGGCGATGCGCTCATCTGTGCCACCTCAAACATAGGAAATGATAGGTTGTTCCTCCATCGTCAACACGGTGATCAATGCCAGCTACGCGCACCCTGCCGGTGTCAAGAAGCATCGCCTTCCATGTGGCATGCCTGTCCAAGGGAACTTGTCGAACAAAAGGTTTGATTGTTTTTGCCAACAAATCTCTTTAGTAGGCAGTGAATTGCGGGACTGTTATATTGAACCAAATATTTTGGCCGTCAAGCGGTTCCGGTGGGGGTGGCATTCACGTCGATGGTGAACGATTCACTCACCAGAATCAGCATTGGTGGCAACATGCTCTCGATTCCATAGAACGTATTTTAGCTGGACACTTTCAGCAACGGTGGCCTCCAATGGATATCGCCTTGTACCAGTAGTAGATCAAGCACACTTCAACTAGTAGCATGACACCTGTTGCAGCAACGTGACATGTCAGAGTGATTGAAAAACGTAGATCTGATTTTGCTTTCTCTGTTGGGGCCCTTTCCTCCAAAAATGGTTTGTCAAAAAATGACAACACCCACTTATTATTCTGCGGTGTTCTCATCCTGTCATCCTTTCCCGGCCTTCTGCCCATCGACCACCACACAAGCTCTATTCGACACAATTTTTATCTTCAACCAGTTCAATGGTTCAACTAATCTCACTTTCTTTAGGAATGCTTCAATCGTCTCCAACGCCATCCGCCTCACTGCTCAACACCATCTGGAAAAAAAAAATTTAAAAATTTCCCAGACTTAAATTTTTTTTTTTACCATTTGGTTTCTGATCCATCAAATGATGGAGAGCATACTCCCTCGGTAAAAAATTAAAAAAAATAGGGAAAAAAAAAATCAGGGGGAGGGAGGATTTCCATGAGGGAAATCCCCCCTCAAGGGGTTTCATAGGGCAGGGAAAGCCTGCTCTGATACCAAATGTTGGGAGTAATCAAACTGAAGGGATTGATATTATTGATAGAAATGATTACAATATATAGGCATAAGCCTATATTCAACACATGACACTTGTCAATAGAAACTGACAAGTGTCAAGGTGAAGGCATAGTGAACTTTAACTCTAACAATATAAAATATACAAAAATCTAAGATGCTGAAATATGCTATTAATGGAAAGTGATAAAAATGATATAATGCAATATGGAGGAAGTGAACACTTCAGAACTGATGGTAAAGAACTACATTGTATCCATCACCAATCTATATGGTGATCTACACAGTATACCTAATACTACTTACTGTTGTATCTAATCACTCACTATGAGACCCTTTATATAGAAAGATGGATTGCTTGGCCAACACTCTACTTAGCTCTACAATGGGACACCTTGCACATTTAGAACTTGCACATAGACACTTGTGCATTTATTATATTCCTTGAAGTCACTAGATAACTACCCCCTAAAGTAATCTACTACTCTAGTTATGTACCAAGGGTGGTACATTTACATGACCCAAATAATGTAATAAACTCTAACACCCCTATGTATTACATTATTTGGGTATTGAAGACTTTAGTCTTCAATATGGATCTTTGTCTTCAAACATTTTTCAACTTGATCTGGTCCTTTGCATTATATTTAATTCACATTGCACTATATGCCTCCATGAATTGGTTCCTCTTCTTCTTCTATTGGAGTTAGTACTTTCATAGGTAGATGTACTATCACCAAATTATTGCAAGAGTATTTTCTCTTTACCTTTCTCCTTGTTGTCATTCTCCATGTCCTATATAGAAGCTTATAAACATACACTTAGAGCATCATGATAAGATTTTGTGTTAGTAGAACTGGAAGTACTAATACTGCATGAGGATTAAAATATCTTTGCTAGGGATAATTCATCAATTTTTATTTTCAATTTAAGTAATTTTATCAATCCTCTTTGTTCTACATTTTCATCCTTATAACATTTGAATGTAAGTAGTGCCATATATAATATGCTTCCATACTCTAAAGGAATTTGAATGTCATTCTTTCCATTATCAATTGCTTTAGTGAGTCAAGCACATAGATAATGTTCCATAATTATCTTTTAAAGCTTCACTATTTATCCTTTTTGAAGTAGGGTCTAAGTTTCCTTTAGAATTTATAAGTAGATTCTTGATTCCATTTTTTATGACACTTGCTCTTTATGTTCTTATAGTGTTGTTCATATCATTGTTCACTATATTACTTCAATAGACATTTCTCTTAGCTTTTCCTGTTTTAGAAATATTTTTTATGGATCCTTTGTAGTAGACTACCTTATGTCTCCTTAGTAGATAAAGTGTAGTATTATTTTTATTTCTTTAATATCTATATAATACTATATATTTATCAAGTACTTTGAGTATATGATCCAATTTGATAAACCTATCCAAGGCTTAGGTTTTGTAGAATTCTTGATAAAACCTTTTTAGAATTAGGTTTTGTAGGTTTCCTTATATCTCCCTAATAATTAGAATATGCTTAATTCACGTTCTAGGTTGATTTTGTAATGTTTGAGAATAATCAACGTTTTAATTTTTACCTTATATTTCCCAATGAAGTATACATTAATGGTTGGATTTCTTTTTATCTCCTTAGAATGAGTATGAGATAATTTCTACCAAATAATTCCAACTCTATATGTAGGCAATTGATTTGCTTCTCTTTCCAATAAATTAATTTTCTAAATTTCAATTATATGTATATAGTTTGAAGTAGTATGCATTATATCTCCCTAATTTTTAGATTATCAGAAAACAATAATATTTGTAATAATAGAGTTTAAATTTTCAAGTAGAAACCTTTATATCTCCTATGTTATAAATTGCAAATATTAACCTATTCAGGTGTATAAATATATTTTAATTTTTCTTTCAAATGTGGTTGATTTTGCCATGGTTTCAACCTTATATTATGCCCCTTATAACTCCTTAATGAAATCAAATTTAATTAAGGTAAATCCTTACCTTTATAATAAAGAACTTTTTTTTTTCTCTCTTTAACGACTTAGATACTATAGATTGTTGTTTTATCTTATTTTTTAGAATGTTCATGATAGGGGTTAGTACTTGAACTTTTTTCTAATGGAATCCCATCAACTATAAGGTATGACTTCTTACTTTTAGGGGACTCAAAAGCTCTTGGAAATGGTTCTTTATTCTCAGAGGTTGGTTATTCCCTTTCTTCATAATGATTGTACTCCTAGGATTCTATGTTACTCCTTCATACCTCGATGTCTACAACCATAACCTCCCTTGATCATTTTATTCATTTGGTTTTAGCTACAAAATTTGTACAAGTGGGCCTAAGTTGACTTTCCTCTAGGTTAATTATAACTAATGGACCAATTAGGCTATGATGGGTAATATTGTTAATTTGATAGATATTTTATATAGCAAGATCTAGAGAAATTAGGGCAAACTAAATTTTATCTCATGCTTCAAGTGCATTATTAGTTGAAAATAATGACAGAAAAGGTAAGTGTACTTACCTTCATCCATAAATTATTGCTCTAGAATTTATGTGATAGTATCCCAAGATTGAGACAATGTTATAGTAAATACCTTTACCAATGTCATGCACCTTCTTCGATCCTAAAAAAAACTTATGTTGTTCTTTAGTAGATCTAGTATAATGTTTAGACCATATTATCCCTTCTCTCAATAAGTGAGTAGTTTTTGCCATGGTCTTATCCCTAAATATCACTTTGGGTCCTCACACTATCACCTATTCTTTCTCTATAGTATAAATGAATTCTATCATAATATCAACATGGCATACTTAGAGGTATTCAAAGAACACCATCTAGGCAACATAATTTTAGGATTTTTTATGTTATGTGCTTCTTGTGTATCCTCATAGTGCTTGTGGGCTCTCACTTGTTTAATTTCTCTTCCATGGATTTATTTAGAATTTATGAATTGAATCATTGATTCTAGATGTCTCCCATTTTGTCTCTATACTATAGTTATATCCTTTGTTGTGATTATAATATATTCATTAAATTTTGTATGCTACACTATTACTATTATTGTAGTGATACAACTAGTCAATCTACACTACAGTGAGGATGTAATTTCGATGGCTAGGTAAAATGCAAGTATGACACTTGTTCATTATCACTATAGACATGAAAAATTGACCCACTTCAATGAGTAATCTTTCCTGAATACTCTTGGGAGAGTCCCTAGACTTACCTAGGGCAAGGGTTAGGCCTCTCCCCCCTATTTTACCTATTTCCCTCTCTATGTGAAATTTTGCTCACCCTTGATGGGGCACAAATTTTCATAGTGCGAAATCATGATCAGTCTTAATGGGGTGTAATTTCACCTTTTAGGGTTTTCCTCCAAGGAAACCCTAATTCTTTGGGGTTGACATGTTTTGTGTTAGTCCTCCTCGGTTTTCCCACCCATATCACCTTCAAATCCGCTACATAAGGAGGGTTTGAATTCATTCTTTGAGCATGATGAACAATACCAATTTTTTTTTTATTATCCCAAAGTATTTAAGTGCTCACTAATTGAATTACATCCTTATTTTTCTCTTGCAAGCAAGATAGTTTTGAAGTGTGAAGTTTGATTTGTCTTCTATTGCATTGGATTGTTGATTTTTGTTGCTCACTTTGGTGGATTTGTGATTGAAGCCATAAGGAGAGATCAACTATTTAGGAGGTCTCAATCCTTTGGTTTTCTTCTGCGCTCTCTACCAAGTGAACTCATTCTTCTACATGTATATTTAGATTTTTTGATTGACGTAATCAAGCCTTCACATCTATCTTTTATTTTTCACATAGTTTCTAGGAAATCATGCTCGACTCTCTTTGGGATACAATTTTGCTTGTTCAAAATCATGATCACCTATTACAGGGTGTAATTTTGTCTAGACAAAATATGGGAGCAAATTGATGTTCGATATTTCACACTTGTATTTAAGATTGCATCTAGGTCATAGTGTTACATTTTGTTCTATGTTTTCATCATTTTATTCTACTATATCTAAATATGCTTTATTTCTTCCAAAGGTCATTTTCCTCTTCTATTTATCAAATATTAGGTAAAAGGACCTAAGGTATTTTACTGTTGCACCTCCAAGAACTGTTGTATAGTGGCCTAAGAAGACCCCCTAATACTGATTATATTTTTCAAGTATTTGCCAAGTTATCTTGCAAGAATAAGAATTGTTTATAAAGTTGGATAAAGCATAAAAGCAAGGATAAATCACCAGATAAGTTAAGTGTTCCAATTAATCTTTAGGCTATTTTTTAGTATCTTCTATTTCTGTTATAAACCTTGGCTGATTTTAAAATAAATACATTTACTTTATTTCTAGGCATTTGAAAGATAAACAACATATAGTGTGCACTTAGTGTTAATTTTGTTTGTGCATCATCTCTTGAGCTCTTGCTTAAAGGTTTTCTATTTGAAATCCTAGGGTTATAAAATAATTCAAATAAAGAATCATATTAGGGTCAGTTCTTGTCTTCTTGCATTATGTATTTTTGCATTGTCCTTTATCTTTTATAGCATATATCTAGAAAGGCCAAATCTAGGTGATTGTCTTGAATCGAATAAACCAAACATTATTGAAACCAGAGGACTTGGAATGATTCCTTAAACCATTTTTGGTGAACCCTTCCCCCCTTTTAGGACTAAGTGTAGAGAACAACATACCCCCACGGTTCACCTCAAGCCTTTCTCTCTTGTTTTGATCTAGCCTTTGAAAATAGTATACGGTAAGGCAGATTTACCCCTCTACATATTTTGTGAACTCGATGTGAACACCTTTTATTTTAAAAATTTAATCAAGATCATTAATTTTGTGTGCTGGAGCAAAAAATATTAAAAACATAATTTCTTGTGCTTGTTTTTGTTGGTCTTAGTTCTCTCCTTTTGTCCTAGTATTTCTCTATTTTCTAATGGCTTCTAACCTTGGGAATGGAAGAAGGCTTTTTAGGTTTGACAATATTTTCAATAGAATGATCAAATTGATAGATAAAATCATAACCTTGAGGAAGAAAATATTGGTAATAGTATTTATCCTATTAAGGGACCTGATGGGAACCTTATTTTCAAATCCTTTGAGCATGTGTGGACATTTTATAAATATCAAAAACATGTATTGGATGCAACTTTAGAGTAAGAAGCCCTACTTGAGGAAGTTAGACCATATCATGATAACTCCTTGATTGAATATTTAAATCATGGTAATCTTGTTCATCATCCAACTTATACCACTACTATAACCACCAATGTTGGAAGGAATCTACAAGTCCCTCCAACTAGTAGTGTCATTCAAAATTTTTAATTTTCTCCTCAATCTGCTTATCTCAATACTATTGCGTCTATTCCATAAAATGTTAGTTACCCTCTTCAACAAGATACCACATACCTCAATAGTATCAATATGTCCAATACCCCTCCCTTAGGGAAGTTGGGGATATTGCATAAAAGTAATCCAGAAGTACAAAATTTGGGAAATATGGTAAAGCAGTTGGTTTCAAAAGTTAAGATGATTCAACACTCAAGTTTCACTTACAATTATAAAGAAATGTGTAATTAGCCATTGGATCTTATTGTTGCCACTAGGCCTTAACCTAAGCATTTTCCTATGCCAATTTTACTTATTTATAAGGGGATAAAAGATCCAATAGAGTTAAAACAACTTGCCATGATCTCATTTATGATGACATGTTATTACTCATAACATTACCAAAGAGTCTTGGTGGCATGGCATTAGAATGGTATTATTTATTGCCTAATTATTCCTTGAAGAGCTTTGAAGATACAACATAATTATTTGTTCAATAGTTTGGTGCGTATATTGAAAAGAAGGTGACAATGAAAGATATTTACAATTTAAAACAAAGTAAGAGATTTTTTTTCCAGAAAGTTTTAGTTATGTTGTTAGATTTGTGGATCTAGATTTCAATCATGGAATATGTTATTAAATTTGTAACATCGCACATAAAGGAATTTTATTTAGTGAGTACCTTCTAAATATATAGAATATTATAAGTTATTGGAATAAAGTAAAGTAGACATGTATTAATGTGGAACTAGATTTCAATCATGGAATATGTCATTAAATTTTCAACATCACACAAAAAGGAATTTTATTTATTGAGTACTTTCTAAGAATATAGAATTTTATAAGTTATTGGAATAATGTAAAGTAGATAGGCATTAATGTGGAACTAGATTTTAATCATGGAATATGTTATTATATTTGCAACATCATACAAGGAGGAATTTTATTTAGTGAGTACCTTCTAAAAATATAGAATATCATAAGTAATTGGAATAAAGTAAAGTAGATAGGTATTAATGTGGATTGTTCTAAGGATAAATGTCGGGTACCTAGGGATAAGAATGTGAGGGAATAATATTGTATGTATGTAATATGGCATAGGTTACATATAAAATTATAATAATATATAATATAGTGTCATATTATAGTATTATGCACTTTGTAACTCATAGAAGGTGAACCATCACATTATTGTATAAAGCAAAGTGTATCCCCAATTATAAAGGAAATTCATATCAAGTATTCTTTGTAGTAGTCTTGGCTCATGAATTTTGAGATCTTGTGGAGTGATTCCTTCCTTAACGAGTATTCTTGGTGTTGTCCTATCTCAAGGGTATTATATTTCTCTATTTTATTGTGTGAATTATTATTGTGGATGCATGTTTGATAAGTTTCTATATTGAAAAATAATTTATTATTAATGAGAAGAGAGGTTCATAACAATTAGTATCAAAGCAACTATTCTAACAAAGTGGGGTTGTTTTTGCAAAGCTAGGGCATAATTTTCTAGAAAAAATACCATCTTTTTGGGACCATATCTTTTCTAGTAGTAATTTTCGAAATATTTTGTTCTAGCATGTAAATTGTTTTGAGTACTACACAAATGACTATTCATTTTTTAAAGAAAAAAATTTATATCAATTTTTTTAGAAATCATTTTTAAAATTCTTTTTTAACCATTGGTAGATATTTTTTAATAATACAAAAAAATGGTCACTTGTTAAAATTTGGTGAGTATTGAGAAAGTAACAAATGTTTGAAGTTGGGTTTTTGATGTTTACTTTGGGTTGTGTGGAAAATTTGTGTAAAGGGGAAAAACTATATTTCTCAATCGGGGTAACAAATCAGTTTAGTTTTGTTTTATTTTGAAGATATCTGTAGATTTGAATGCTTGAAGAAAGAAATAGATGAGATATATACAAAATATTATTTAAAACCCTTGTTGCTTTGGAATAAATATTATTGGGTTGAGGTCATGGATTTACCAAAATTTAGTGGAAGGGGTGAAAACAATGCTAGGGAATGGTTGAAGAAGTGGAAGATAAATTCTTTATATATTTTGAGCTAGAAATAAAATGTAAGCTTTGGGATTTCGTGCGAGGGGAATATTTAAAATGGCATATGAAATTTAGAGGTGACCATAATTATTCACACACATGGGAAGAATTTTAAATTGTATTTTTAAGAAAATGAGGATTGGAGGAAAAGGATAATAATATGCAGGCTAAGGAAACCATACCTTTTATGTCCAACAAAACAAATAATGGTCCAGAGAATTATTGAAATTTAGAAATTGTATTTTATAGGTTATTAGTTGCATTCAAAATATAAAAAAAATATTGTTTCCATAAACCCTAATAGCAAAAATAATTTTATTAATATTTCTTTGGCTAAAGGATTACAATTTCATACAAAAATAAAATAAAAAACATATAGTTTGATGGTGAAAATGTTCAAATTTTTGCAGATTTGAAGATGACCATTGATAAATATGTTTTGCAATTAAATTTTTATGCTATTGAGATGGGTGATGTAGACATTGTTCTTGGTTATCCTTGGTTGGATTCTTTGAGTACTATTAACATTAATGTACAAAAGAAGTTTATGAAGTTATGGTAATGAGAAAAAAAGATAACACTATAGGATATTTCTAAGTGTAAGAGGTAAGGATATGAGGGAAAAAAAGAAGTTATTACAACAAAATAAAATGAAGAGCGAGTAGAAGAACCTAAAATAAAGTCTAAGGATGAGGCAATAACAAAAATAAAAGAAAAACCAAAAGCAAAATATGAACCAAAAGAATGAAGCAAGAGGTAAGAATCACAATAGGCAAAGGTTGTAACATATCATCATCCACCCCATTATGAGAGGCAACAATGGAGATAGGGCATAGAGCAACAAAGGAGCTACGATGGACATACATGGAGCCATAAGATATAAAACTATAAATATTCAAGTGGCACTAGGGTAGCTTGGTGACATTGCAAACTACCACCAATTAAGATTTCACTTGGATGGAGGGATAATCAAGATTGGTACAAGTTTTCATCATTGCTTAGAAGATATATCCTTTAGTTTATTCTTATGTGTTCATAATAAAATATTTGTAAGGGGGGTGGAATGTTAGGTACCTAGGGATAGGAATGTGGGGAAATAATATTGTATGTGGATAATATGGTATGGGTTACATAAAATTATAATAATATATATCATAGTGTCATATTATAATATTATTCACTTTGTAACTCATAGAAGGTAAATTACCACATGGGTATCCTTCTAACTTATGGAAGGTGGTGAACCATCACATTCTTGTATAAAGAAATGTATACCCCCAATTGTAAAGGAAATTCATATCAAGTATTCTTTATAGTAGCCTTCTAACTTATGGAAGATGGTGAACCATCACATTCTTGTATAAAGAAATATGTACCCCCTATTGTAAAGGAAATTCATATCAAGCATTATTTGTAGTAGTCTTGGCTCATGGAATTGAAGATCTTGTAGAGCGATTAATTTCATAAGGAGTATTCTTGGTGTTGCCCTATCTCAAGGGTATTATATTTCTCTATTTTATTGTGTGGATTATTATTGTGGAATTTATTTGTAGATGCATGTTTGATAATTTTCTACATTGGTGAATGATTTATTGTTAATGAGAAGAGAGGTTCATAACAATAATAATTTAGACACTTTTAAGGTATGGATATGATCTTTATAAACCATATAAAGAGTTTTAAGACCAATAAAATTTAAAATTGTTGATATTGTTATTAGACACATGATAAAAACAATTGAGAAATAGTGGAAACAAGTACTAACATAAACATAAATGTAGTTAAAAATGGATGTTTAGATGTCTTAGAAATCATATTAATGAATGAATTTATTAGCAACATGAGGGTTAAGAAAATTTATGAAAATGTACAATTGAAAACTATTCATGTTAGAAATATATGTAAATATATTTAATATTCTCATGAATATACTAAAATTTGAAATAATATCCAACAACATCAATTTTACCAAAAAAAAACTTAGGTTTTTGAATGGTTTAATTTTTAGTATAGGAGATGTACTTGTTTGAAAAAGTAAATAAAAAACAAATATTGATACATAATTTAATTTATAGATTTGGTAACTAAAGTATAACATCAAATCTATATAAAATTATTGGTAAAAGAATGCTTTTCATAATGTCAATTGTTTTCTTTCAAAGTAATGTTGTGAAAAAACTTTAAAGGACTAATAAATAGGATATATCTCAAAATGACCAAAAAAAACAATCAATATTTTTTATTTTTTGTAATATTTTTATTTTTCGTTGGGATTATAGCTTCGAGAAAATTTAAAAAGAATAATAAAAATTAAAAAAATTAAGAAAATTATATCCTCCCATTTAGATCCTTTAAGAGGTCAAATAAAATGATATAGGATATTATTTTGAATGATTATGGATAGTTGGTAGGGACCACACATAACCTAAAGTTAATTATATTGTGATATTTGTTAGAAAATCATCACTATTATAATAGAATAACTAATCATTAGGATCAAATAATATCTCAAGAATAACAATGAACATAAATCTCATAGAATATTATTGAAATTTTTTACTAAAGCAATGCATAAATGCAATGTTTATTCGAATATATATTACAAGGCTTTCTTTTCAATATATACATATATGAGAGGTCTGAGGTGTAGACCAATTGGCTTGACCAAACCCCGTGTTGTGGTTGCTCCACAACTCGCCCCAAAATTGGGGACCCACCGTTAAAATTTTGGTATTTGGATGTTTGCGGTTTGTTTGAAGTGTCTAATGCTTTTGTTTTGTTGTGGGTTCACAGTTTTCGCTTATTTCTTGTCGATGACTTTTTCTTGTCGATGAATTTTTCTTGTCAACAACTTGTTTGTCGTCAATTTGTTGTTGATGAATTTTTATCGTCAATTTGTTGTCGACGATATTTTTATCGTCAATTTGTTATCGATGACTTTTTATCGTTGATTTGTTGTCAATGAATTTTTTGTCGTTGATTTCTTGTCGATGAATTTTTTGTCGTCAATTTCTTGTCGACGGGTTTTATCATCAGTTTGTTGTTGACGATTCTTTTTGTCAAGTGTTGTGTTAGCAATGTTATTGTTTTTTTTTTTTTTTGTATTTACATGGTGGAATTGGTAGTTGCCACGAATCCGGGCGGACTGTCTAGCTTTTATGTCTGCCACATTATTCTGTGTTGTCCACCCCAAAAGCCGCCACACAGATCTTCACATTTCATAAATTACCATTTTTATAAATTACCATTAAGGGGTTATGTTTAATGGCATTTCATAAATTACCATTTTTAGAGCAATATGTGCACCTTTTCTTCATGAAAATTTTGATTTCATTGAAGGGATGTAATTTTATATGTTATATTAAAAGGTTGTTTTAAAACATTAAATTATTTTTATTTATGAAAATAATGACATTTTAAAGTCCTTACTTCAAGGCAATAAATTATCATCTCTTTGTGAAAATTAAGTTCACCAAAGGGGAATAATTTATTATTAATGTCAAAAACTATCTTTATCTTCATGATAAGAAGTTGTATTTAAGGAGCCTATTCGTCATTTCGGATTCACATTCATAAATAGATTTTAATCTTTACTTTCATATTTAAAGTAGGATTTAATGCAAGGTAAAGCTTGTTTAAAATCCACTTAATAAGGAAAGATAAAATCTATCTTAAAACCTTCAATATAAAAGGAATTAAGGTTACATCATGGTCATATGAGGGCCAATTCATATTTACTTTTATTTTGGTTTCATGAAAAATCATTAAAGTAGAATGGTAAACTAAACCAACACATGCCCCTTGTTTACAATTACTTGCGATCACTAAGGTGTTCCTAGCATTGAATTGATATGTTTTTATTGAGATTACTAATACACATATGCAAATGCTATTATAATGGAGACCTTAGAGAAATTGTTTGTTTAACTTCTTTGCAAGAGAGGGTGTTGGGATCCAAACCCTAAGGGAGAGTGTAATTTCACAAATGGGTGAAATTAACACTCTACACCCCATAAGGAGAGCGAGGGTCCAAGGTTCAAATCTTGTGCCTCGCTGAACTGAATGCTTGTTCCTTTCTTGGTGCTTTTAGTAGCGTAAAATGTTTAAAATGATTGTGGCATGGTGGTTATAGGGGCAGAATGTGCAAATATCTATGTGGCAGCTTTCAGGGTAAATAGTGAAGAATATTGTGATGGCTAAAAAAGCTAGAAAACCTTCCCGAATTCGTGGCGACTACTGATTCCACTATGTAGATTCAATATATATATATATATATATATATATATATACATGAGACTTTTCATATGCACATGACTCCCAAATTCAAATTTTCTTCAATTTTTAAATTTATTTTTATTTCCTCAATTCCAATTTTCTTCTTTGCTTTAATTAATTTCTTTCTTTAATCTTTCATTCTTTCTTTCAATATTTAATTTTCTTCTTCAATTTCAACTTTCATTTTTTTTTTTTTCTTTTTTTTTTTCTTCAAATTCTTTCTTCCTTCAATTTTCAATTATTTTTCACTATTCTTCTTCTCTTGGATTTATCTTTCTTCCTTTCTTTCTTCAGTTTTTTAATTCCAATTTCAATTTTCATTTATTTTTTTCTTCAATTTAATATTCAAGTTTTTTATTCTTCTTATATCTCCCTTTATTTCATTCTCCTTCAATTTATTTTATTCTTCACTTTTAATTCTTTATCTTCTTATATCTCTCAAAATAATATGCTTCTTCCAAAAATAAAATAATCATTTTTATTACTCTAATTAATGCCTCTTTTAATTGTTAGCTTTTGATGGTGTATGCCAAGGGAGAATGCAATCATAAGATATAAAATATACAAAAATCTAAGATGCTGAACTATGCTATTAATGAAAAGTGATAAAAATGATATAATGCAATATGAAGGAAGTGAACACTCCGGAACTGATGCTAAAGAACTACATTGTATCCATCACCAATCTATATGGTGATCTACACAGAATACCTAATAATACTTAATGTTGTATCTAATCACTCACTATGAGACCCTTTATATAGAAACATGGATTGCTTGGCCAACATTCTACCTAGCTCTACAAGGGGACACCTTGCGCATTTACAACTTACACATTGACACTTGTGTATTTGTTATATTCCTTGAAGTCACTAGCTAACTACCCCCTAAAGTAATCTACTACTCTAGTTATGTACCAAGGGTGGTACATTTACATGACCCAAATAATGTAATATAATCTAACACCCCTATGTATTACATTATTTGGGTATTGAAGACTTT
Source organism: Wollemia nobilis (assembly GCA_028583015.1). NCBI lineage: Eukaryota > Viridiplantae > Streptophyta > Pinopsida > Araucariales > Araucariaceae > Wollemia > Wollemia nobilis. The sequence goes on along the minus strand of JAQPPZ010017176.1, from coordinate 319,098 downwards.
AGTCTTCAATATGGATCTTTGTCTTCAGACATTTTTCAATTTGATCTAGTCCTTTGCATTATATTTAATTCACATTGCACTATATGCCTCCATGAATTGGTTCCTCTTCTTCTTCTTTATTGGAGTTAGTACTTTCATAGGTAGATGCACTATCACCAAATTATTGAAAGAGTATTTTCTCTTTACATTTCTCCTTGTTGTCATTCTCCATGTCCTATATAGAAGCTTATAAACATACACTTAGAGCATCATGATAAGATTTTATGTTAGTAGAACTAGAAGTAATAATACTGCATGAGGATTAAAATATCTTTGCTAGGGATAATTCATCCAATTTTGTTTTCAGTTTAAGTAATTTTATCAATCCTCTTTGTTCTATATTTTCATCCTTATAACATTTGAATGTAAGTAGTGCCATATATAATATGCTTCCATATTCTAAAGGAATTTGAATGTCATTATTTCCATTATCAATTGCTTTAGTGAGTTGAGCACGTAGATAATGTTCCATCATTATCTTTTAAAGCTTCACTATTTATCCTTTTTGAAGTAGGGTCTAAGTTTCCTTTAGAATTTATAAGTAGATTCTTGATTCCATTTTGTATGACACTTGCTCTTTATGTTCTTATAGTGTTGTTCATATCATTGTTCACTGTATTACTTCAATAGACATTTCTCTTAGCTTTTCCTATTTTAGAAATATTTTTTATGGATCCTTTGTAGTAGACTACCTTATGTCTCCTTAGTAGATAAAGTGTAGTATTCTTTTTATTTCTTTAATATCTATATAATACTATATATTTCTCAAATACTTTGAGTATATGATCCAATTTCATAAATCTATCCAAGGCTTAGGTTTTGTAGAATTCCTTATAAAATCTTTTTAGAATTAGGTTTTGTAGGTTTCCTTATATCTCCCTAATAATTAAAATATGCTTAGTTCACGTTCTATGTTGATTTTGTAATGTTTGAGAATAATCAACGTTTTAATTTTTACCTTATATTTCCCAATGAAGTATGCATTAATGGTTGGATTTCTTTTTATCTCCTTAGAATGAGTATGAGATAATTTCTACCAAATAATTCCAACTCTATATGTAGGCAATTGATTTGCTTATCTTTCCAATAGATTAATTTTCTAAATTTCAATTATATGTATATAGTTTGAAGTAGTATGCATTATATCTCCCTAATTTTTAGAATACTAGAAAACAATAATATTTGTGATAATAGAGTTTAAATTTTCAAGTAGAAACCTTTATATCTCCTATGTTATAAATTGCAAATATTAACCTATTTAGGTGTATAGATATATTTTAATTTTGCTTTCAAATGTGGTTGATTTTGCTATGGTTTCAACCTTATATTATACCCTTTATAACTCTTTAATGAAAGCAAATTTAATTAAGGTAAATCCTTACCTTTATAATAGAGAACTTTTTTTTGCTCTATTTAAGGACTTAGATGCTATATATTGTTGTTTTATCTTATTTTTTACAATGTTCATGATAGGGGTTAGTACTTGAACTTTTTTCTAATGGAATCCCATCAACTATAAGGGACGACTTCTTACTTTTAGGGGACTTGAAAGCTCTTGGAAATGGTTTTTAATTCTTAGAGGTTGGTTTTTCTTTTTCTTAATAATGATTGTACTCCTAGGATTATATGTTACTCCTCATGCCTACATATCTACAACCATAACCTCTCTTTCTCATTTTCTTCCTTTGTTTTTAGCTACAAAATTGATACAAGTGGACCTAAGTTGATTTTCCTCTAGGTTCATTATAACTAATGGACCAATTAGGCTATGATGGGTCATATTGTTTAGTTTTCCTACTTTAATTTGATAGATATTTTATATAGAAATATCTAGAGGAATTAGGACATACTAAATTTTACCTCATACTTCAAATGCATTATTAGTTGAAAATGATGATTGAAAAGGTATGTGTACCTACCTTCATCCATAAATTATTGCTCTAGAATTTATGTGATACTATCCCATGACTGAGATAATGTTATATTAAATACCTTTACCAATGTCATGCACCTTCTTCATTCCTTAAAAAAAAATTATATTGTTCTTTAGTAAATCCTTTGCCCAAAATGTTGGAGGGGATCCCAAGATTACCCTGGTAGATCCTTCGCAGTATTTAAAGGTTGTTGGTTCAAAGGTGCATATCCCTGATAGCATTGCCAAAAAATACCTCTCTACTGAGTCGTACAACCTTGTCGGCAAGGTTATAGGAGGTAGGCCCAATCTGGAGGTCATTCGATCCTGGGCTAGATCAAAATGGAAACCCCATGGAACACTTGAGATCATTGGTCTAACCAGAGGCTTCTTTGGCATACGTCTTAGTGACAGCAGTGACACAAGCCGTATTCTCATCGGGGGCCCCTGGTTTTTGGGTAGGAGAAGTTTATTCCTGCGTAAATGGGACCTTGAATTTAACCCGGATACTCAGTCCATTAATTTTTCTCCTATATGGGTTAAACTTCCAAACCTCCCATGGCACTTTTGGCATTCTGATATCTTAGCAGCCATTGCTTCCACTATCGGTACGTTGGTTGCCATTGACCATGCTACCCTTGCTAGATCTCGTATGACAGCTACAAGAATCTACGTTCATGCCAATCTCGACTCAGCCCTTCCAACCTTCGTGGAGCTTGAACACATCGGGTTTTATCACAAGCAGGCGGTGGAATATGAAAATAAACCAGTCTACTATGTGGAATGCAACACCCAAGGACATTTGAGGAGCCAATGTCCTTTGCTAAGAGCCAAAGTTGCTCAGACCAACAACGAAGTGCAAGTTCCTCCCGCTCATGAGAAGAATTCAAAAATAAGTGGAGGAGATACAGTCAGCAGACCAGGGGTGGAAAGTCGTTGGTCCTAGAAAAGGTGCTCGGCGAAACAGAGGTCTACCTTCTGGTAACAGAGGAATTGTCATAAGCGAGAATGCCCAAGCTCGGCCTACTCAACCGGCCCCTGAACATGTTGGAAGAGGTAAGCAATTGGTTACCACTCCTTCTCCTTCTCCTGACTCAAGTGATGAAAGTGGTCATATTAATGATAGTCCAAACAAAGTCTCGATGTTACTTGATATAACCAACGATGCTTCTGAGAATCTTATTCTGGGAGCTGAGCCCGAAACAATGTTCTTTCTCGATGCCCAGAACTCACCATCTAAATCTGGGTCGTCTAACCCTGAACCGGAGACCTTCACACCCTCGAAGCTGGCCAACATCCTCTTAGCCTCAGGTTCTGTGGTACAGCAAATCTCCCAGCACAAGTTCAGCCCCAAAATAACCCGTAGCTCCAAGAAATCCCCCCTCGATGTGGGCAGCGATAAGAAGCGAGGGCGACCTCCAAATTCTGAGCAGTTCAACCGCAAAGTCAGAGACGATATTGACAACGACATTCAAAAAATGTTGTTTCCCTTGTACGGAGTTCAGTGTAAAGATGATGGCATCAGTACTAAACCTCCCCATCCTTCTGGTAAGGGGGGCAAAAAATCCTCCAGAAATTCCAAATGAGAATCCTCTCATGGAATGTGAGGGGATTGAATGGGTTACCAAAGCATCGTCTGGTTAACTCATTGAGAAAAGAAGTTCAACCTTCCATTTTTATTCTCCAAGAAACAAAACTACAATCAGGTTCAGTTGCTTCTATTGCCAAGAAAATCTGGAACGCTGGTGATTTCATTTACAGCCCTACCCAGGGCACCGCTGGAGGTCTCATGACCATGTGGGATGAAAAAAAATTTAAAGGGAACCTAATACATATGGATGGCAGATCTGTAAGTATGCGGTTTCAAGAATTTAATTCCAACATTTCTTGGGTCCTGTCCAACGTTTACGCACCAAACAACTCTACCGACAGAGATGATTTCTGGTCCAGCCTAAGCTCGTTGAGAAAAACATTTGACAGCGAACCTTGGATTATTGCGGGTGACTTTAATACCCATATTTTCCCTTTTGAAAAATCTGGAGGCTCCACGGCAATTGACAAAGGTATGGAAGGTTTTCTTGAGTTCGTCAACTTCAATAATTTGATGGACATTAAACTCAAAAATGCAGAGTATACATGGAGTAATAGAAGGACGGGGAATCAGCTAATCCAGGTCAAGCTCGATCGTTTCTTCATGTCCAAGGAAGCTATCAACCTTTTTGGGGACGTTGATCTCTTGGCTCAGGCCAAAATAGGTTCTGATCATAGCCCATTGTTGCTCGACATCACCCAGAATACCCCTTTTCGGAGGCCCTTTAGATTCGAATCCATGTGGGTTCATCATCCTGATTTAAAGGGTAGAATTTTTGAATGGTGGCAGCAGGTTGATCAAGGTTTACCTTCCTTCAGGCTTGCTCAAAAACTGAAACATGTTAAAGCCAATCTCAAAATTTGGAATAAAGAAGTCTTCGAAAATATTTTTGAGGTTAAGCAGACCTTAAAAGACAGACTGTAGGTCATCGAAAACAAAATCCAATCTGGGGTTTGTACTGAACAGGACAGAGCTGAAGAAAGAACAATTCTTGCTGACTACCACAACCTCCTGGCCCGGGAAGAGGTCTTTTGGAAACAGAAATCACGTGCTCTTTGGCTCAAAGAAGGAGATCTTAACACAAAATTCTTTCACGCCTCAACATTGAGAAATAGGAGCTTCAACAGGGTCAAGGAATTGAAGAGTTTAGATGGGCGTATGGTTTCAGATTTTCATGAAATAAGGAAGGAGGTTGTTTCTTACTTCTCTGAGCTTCTTTCTAAGGACAGAGATTCCTCCGACCTTGCCTTTCAATCAATGCTTCACCATATTCCTAATTTGGTGTCTAATGAGGTAAATTCCCAACTTCTCCAGCCTTTCTCTAACGCAGATATTCATGATGCCTTGTTTGCCATGCAACCTGATAAGGCACCTGGCCCCGACGGTTTCCCGCCCCATTTTTTCCAAACCTTTTGGGACCTTGTCGAGACTGATGTTTGTGAGGCTATTAGAGAATTTTAGAATTCCAAGTCCATCCCTCGTGGCTTCAATTCTACTCTTATAGCCCTCATTCCTAAATGTCCAAATGCCAATTCCATGTCTGATTTTCGTCCAATCAGCCTGTGCAACGTCATTTATAAAGTTCTGATGAAATCCATGACCAATAGAATGCGTGAGGTCCTCCCTTTCATTGTTGACACCCCCTAGGGGAGCTCTATTCAAGGAAGGTCTATTCTAGATGGGGTAATTACTGTCCATGAGGCCCTTCATTCAGCGCATCTGTCCAAGCAGCCAGCTTTTCTCCTGAAACTGGACATGAACAAAGCCTATGACAGGCTTAGCTGGGAGTTCCTTGAGGCCATCCTCACCAAGTTTGGCTTCCATCCGGACTGGGTTGCATTGATTTTAGGTTGCATTTCTACCCCATGGTTTTCTGTCTTGATTAATGGCTCCACCGCTGGTTATTTTTGTAGCTCGCATGGCATCAGACAAGGGGATCCTATGTCCCCCTTACTTTTCATTCTGGTCACTGAAGCTCTAGGACGATCCCTTAAAGCAGCCAGTAACATTCAGCTCATTTTTGGACTAAGAGTTGCTTCTCACACTAGACCTGTATCCCATCAACAGTTTGTTGACGATACCTTGGTCACTACCAAAGCTTCCTGTTTTGAGGTGAAAGTGATTAAGTTCATCCTTCAGTGGTATGAAGAGGCTGTCGGGAAAAAATAAACTTTCATAAAAGCAAAATTTTCTTCTTAAATACTCCAGCTCGCAGGCAACAAAAAATTTCTGAAATCTTGAATTGCCCAATTTCCCACCTCCCTGCTTCATATTTGGGAATTCCTCTGTTCTTTGGTCAATCCAAACCTGCCATGTGGAATGGGGTGGTGGAAATATTGTAGAGGAAACTTGCTGGTTGGAAAGGAAATTTACTGTCACAAGCTGGGAAAGTTACTTTGACTCAAACTTCCCTTCAAAATATCCCAATTTACTTCATGTCCATGTTTAAAATTCCAGTCAAGGTGAGTCAGAAACTAGAACAGATCCAAAGGAATTTCTTGTGGACTGGGGCTGAGAACAAGAGCAGATTTCATTTGGTTGAATGGAACAAGGTTTGTAAACCTAAAATTTCTGGAGGGCTGGGCCTTAGAAGACTACAGTTGTTTAACAGCGCTCTTCTGGCCAAGCAGGCTTGGCGGTTAATTTCCAGAGAGGAAGTGGAATGGATTAATATCATTCATCAGAAATACCTTCAGCAATCTACCTTCTTCATGGTTGAGGCCCATCCTCATGGTTCCTGCTTTTGGAAATCCATTCTTACTGCTCGACCCCTCATCCTTAAGGGCCTTCGGTGGAGGGTTGGCACTGGTAGTCAGATTGATTTTTGGAGGGACATTTGGGCGTTGGAAACTCCTCTGATTCAAAACCCACTGCTGGCTAATCTCAAACCATTCACAGACATCAGGTTTGGTCCCTCGGTGTCTGAATTTATTGAATATCATAATGGGCAGAGAAGGTGGAAGCAGATCAATATCAATGAGATGCCAAATGAGTCCACCCAGCTCCAAGCAATCATCTAGACTGTCTTCATTCGACCGCATGCTCACATTGATCAATTTTTTTGGCAGGGTTCTGAGTCAGGGGTGTTCTCGGTCAAGACTGCCTTCAATATTCTTCTGCCAACTGAACCTACTGATTTGCCTTTCAAGCTCATGTGGTCCAAACACCTGATTCCTAAAGTTGCTTCCTTTGTGTGGGTTGCCATCCAAGGGAAAATTTTGACCAATGACAACCTTTTGAAAAGAGGTATGCTTATCCCCAATAGATGTCATCTCTGCTGCTGCAATTGGGAATGCCCACGACATATTTTTCTAGATTTCCCGTTCACTACACCAATCCTTCACAAACTGTTTGACTGTTTTAATATTGCCTGGGCTTCCCCCCAGACCCTTGCCGATATTTTTATGCAGTGGTCGAACCCCTTCATCAACCTCCACCTCAAAACTTTCTGGATTTTCTGTCTCCATCATTTTATGTGGCATATTTGGCTTGAAAGAAATAGGTGCATCTTCAAAAACTTGTCCCAGAGCGCTGATTTTCTAAGTTCTAAAATCCTCAATGCTGCAAAAGAGAATGCTGGCCTGGTTCCACTGCAATCCAAGTCTTGTCCTATGGCTGAAGTCAGTTTAGCTGAATCCTTAGACTTTCCCATTGTCACTTCAATGCCTTCAAAACCCCAACCTAGGCGCTTCTCTAATTGGATCCCCCCCGAAGGCTGGGTCAAACTTAACATGGATGGGGCAGCTAAAGGTAACCCCGACATCTTCGGTGCTGGAGGTGTTCTCAGAGATTTCCAAGGTAATGTCCTCTGTGCCTTTGTCGAACCACTTGGTTTTCACTCCAACCAAGTGGCAGAAGCTAGGGCTCTTTTGCGGGGACTTACCATTGCTCAAAGGTTTGCCGATTCAAATATTTTGGTGGAAGGAGACTCCTTAACCACCATCAATTATTTTAAGAATAATAAGACTCCCTCTTGGAAGGTCAGGAATTGTATCGACGAATCCAAACTCCTGTCCCACAATTTTCAAGAAATCATTTTTCAACACACCTTTCGGGAGAACAATAAGCTTGTTGATGCTCTTGCAAATCATGTTGTTTCTATTGACGAGCTGTCCACATGGAATTCTACCCTACCTCCGATGTTCGAGCAGCTGATTACTACTGATAAAATTTCTTTTGGGGGCCAATCAAGTTCCATTAATGCCACCCGTGTTAGCTCCAATCCTGATGAAGTGTGATTTCCTCTTTGATGACCGATTTCTTGGTCACCCTTTTCAAGCATTGCCTTGTGTATGTGTTGGCAATTTTGGGTACCTTAGGTACATTGCTCTTGCTCTAAGTGTAGTTGTTGTCATTGATGTCAAGAAGGTCTTGAAGCAATCTGGTTTGATGTCAAAGAATGTGTCTTGATGAAGGGTTCAACATGGATAGTGAGTTGCCAAGAAGATCAGGGTAGCCCAGTTGCAAAAAGTTCAAGAAAAAGACAAGTAAGAAAAAGTATGCAGGCGGTTGGAAAAACTATCGCGATTTCGTGACATGTTTGAGGAGAGAGAAAATGTTGGCAAAACTATCACGATTTCGTGACATGTTTGAGGAGAGAGAAATTTTGGGCAAAAGTGTCATGATTTCACGACATGCTGGAAGCCAGAGGCAAAGCAGGCAAAACTATCATGATTTCGTGACATGTTGGTAGGGAAGAAGAGCAGATGGAAAGTGTCGCGATTTCACGACATGTCACATTTTTGCGATAGGTTGGAGAGAAAGCTTGCGATTACTGAAAGTGTCATGATTTTGCGACAGGTTGAGTTGGTAGCTTGCAGTTGGAGATGTTGTCACGATTTTGTGACAAAAATGATGATGACATCAGCAAAAGGAAGAAGTGTCGCAATTTCGCGACAAAAGCGAAGAGGAAGGCCATGAAGACAGAAGTGTCACGATTTCGTGACAGGAATGATGATGACATCAGCAAAAGGAAGGAGTGTCGTGATTTCGTGACAAAAGCGAAAGGAAGGTCATGAAGACTAAAGTGTCACGATTTTGCGATAGAAGTGAGATGACATCAGCAAAAGGCAAAGGTGTCACGATTTCACGATAGAAGCTCAAAGGAAGCAGACAAAGGCAAAAAGTGTCACGATTTCATGACAACAAGCAATAGAAGGTGTACGGTAGACAAAGGTGTCGCGATATCATGACATGTTGAAGTTTTGTGCCAGAAGCTACAGGGAGGCAGTGAAGCCGACAGAGTTAAATTTGGGCCGATGCAGCGCAGGGTTTTGCAGTCGACATGGTTATAGGGTAAAACAGTTGACTAAGATCAAGGTTCTAATATTGATATTGTGAGTATAAAAGGAGGGCTGTTTGAATGTGTTTGGCATCGATCGATGTGTGCGTTCGTAGAGTGACGTTCATAGATTTAGTGCGACAGTGAGGTTTGATCATCGAAAAGTAGAGTGCGAAGATCGATAGCAGTATAAGAGTGCATTTCATCAAATATTCTAAGTGTAGGATACTGTAAGGAAATAGATTACATGAAGACAATACTGCTGTGAATGCGTAGAAGTGCAAAGGTCATTGTTCGATCGAGTGCAGTTGTGACTATGAGAAAATAGCGAAGGATTGTATTTTATGCAGAACAGAGGAAGAGGATAGACCTGTGCCAGATCGAAGGACTGTGTTTAGGTGCAAATCAGAGAAAGAGGAAGAGGGCATTTTTTCTAGACCAAAGGACTATGTCTTGGTGCAAATTCGAGGACCAGCTTTGCGATGACAGAGTTGAGGACAGAGATCTCTAGGCAAAGCAAGGAAGACAGGTGTCTTCTATGGATAGAGTTCCACTTGCTAAGGGCAGAGGAGGTAGAAGTCTTCTAGAGGATCACCAGCCAAAGCAGAATTAGGGGAAGGTATATCCTTTGAGCTGAGGCTCATAAAAATTGTAATCGAGAAGGATTCCCAGAGGACTTTGATATAAATTTTAGAGGAAAGTTTTATCTGTGGAGTAGCCCACCTTGGGTGAACCACATAAATTGCTGTGTCACTTTGTGGATGGTGTTTTGTGCATTGTTTTAATTACTGCTATCTTTATACTGCTTAATTTTGAATTGAAAGTTGTTTGAAAGAAAAAGTTAAAAGTGGTCTTATACTGTTCACCCCCCTCTCAGTATAAGCTTGTGTTCTTCAATTGGTATCAAAGTAGGTTTCTCCGGATAAAGCCTAACAGCTTGGAGGAGGATCTATAAGAAGAACATACAGTTTTAGAAAAGGATGAAGAGGTTAAGTTCGATCTCTAAAGTGAATTATTTTGGGCTTTAAGGATTTCAAAAAATAGAGTTCTATTCTCAAGCATCATGACAGGAAGAAGAGACAGCAAGATAAATCTTTAGCCTGAAGAACAATGGATTCCAGTTGGTCACAAGAAGAACAATCATCCAAGACATCAAAATAGGTTACATAATACTTTCCATGGCTGCTGTTGTTCTTGCAAGAAATTTGGTCACAAAGCTATACATTGCATTAAATCAATGAATAGCCATAGTAAGGAAAATGTTAACTCTTTTGCACCTCTTATGGATAAAAATGTCATGTGTTACAAATGCAAGAATGTTGGGCATATAGCAAGGATGTGCAGTTTGGATAGACCTAGCCTTAAATTCACTAAAAAGAGAAATGAGATCAAGTCTAAGTCAATGATAGTTCAAACTACTTTTCATGCACAAGACAAGGTTGAGAAATGGTATCTTGATAGTGGTTGTTCAAAACATATGACTGGTGAAAAGAAAAAAATTTTGGTCTTAAAAAACACAAACAGAGGAACAGTAAGTTTTGGAGATAACAGGTATGCTAAAATCTGTGGTAAAGGGACTCTTAGCCTGGATGGGAAATCTAAAACTGAAAATGTGCTTTATGTAGAAGGTCTGAGACATAATCTTCTAAGTGTGTGTCAACTTTGTGATCAAGGTCATATAGTATCTTTCTTTTCAAATAGATGTGAGATTCGTAAAGAAAAAAATGGAAAACTCATTGCTAGTGCTACAAGGATTCCAAACAATATTTACATGCTAAGTGAGATAAAAAAGGAAAAGTGCTTTCTAACTCAAGAAGATGAGAGTTGGTTATGGCATAAAATATTAGGGCATTTGAGCTTTGATAATCTTGTCAACATTAGTAACAAGGAAGCAGTTAGAGACTTGCCCAAAATAAAAGGCCCCATAACACCATTTGCGGTCCTTGTCAACATGGAAAATAGACCAGAACCAGTTTTAAATCAAAAGGGTATACCTCTTCAAAACCATTAGATCTCATTCATACTGATTTATGTGGTCCCACCAGAACTCAGAGCATTCAGGGAGAAATCTACTTCATGCTGTTTATAGATGATTATTCTAGAATGACTTGGGTGACCTTTCTAAAAGAAAAATCAGAAGCGTTTGAAAAATTCAAAGCTTTCAAAGAAATGATTGAGAATGAGACCGAAAAGAGAATAAAATGTTTGAGATCGGATAGAGGAGGAGATTTCACCTCAAATGAATTTGTGGAATACTGTGAGCAACAGGGAATTAAAAGAGAATATTCAACAGCAAGAACTCCTCAACAAAATGGAGTAGTAGAAAGAAAAAATAGAACTATTGAAAATATGGCCAGAGCTATGTTGAATGAGTCGAAACTTTCAGATGGTTTCTGGAAAGAGGCAGTCAGTACAGTAGTCTACATTATCACCAGGGCCCAACTTAGAGTAAATCATCATAAAAGTCCTTATGAGTTGTGGAAAGGAAGACCAGCTACAGTATAACATTTCAAAGTGTTTGGGAGTAAGTGCTTCATCAGAAGGGAAGATCAGAATTTGGGTAAGTTTGATCCTAGGTGTGATGAAGGAATTTTTCTTGGTTATTCCAGCAGAAGCAAGGCTTATAGATGCTTCAACAAAAGAACACATACAGTCATAGAGAGCATAAATGTAATAGTTGATGAAAAGACAAGGATAAGAGAACCTATCAAGGAAATCAGTGATGAAATCTGTCAAGAAGAATTCAGAGAGGTTTCAGATGAAGAAGAGGAAAAACAGCAGCTGCTTCCCAAAACTCTGTCACGATATGTTCAGAAACATCATACCAAAGATTTGATCATTGGTGATCTAAACAACAGAAAAACTAGAAGAAGAGTCATTCCATCACACGATTCTACAAATATTTCTCTATTATCTCAGATTGAGCCAAAAGATTTCAGTGAAGCATGTGTAGATAAATTTTGGGTAAAAGCTATGGATGAAGAGCTAAATCAAATAGAGAAAAGTGAAACTTGGGATTTAGTTCCAAGACCTAAGGACAAGAATGTCATTGGCACAAAATAGATATTCAGAAATAAACTCAATGAGGATGGAAAGATTGTCAGAAACAAAGCCAGGCTAGTTTGCAAAGGTTATGCTCAAGTAGAAGGTGTTTATTTCAAAGAGACGTTCTCTCCTGTTGCTCGTATCGAAGCCATCAGAATGTTTTTGGCTCTTTCAAGTTTCAAAGCATTCAAGGTGTATCAAATGGATGTGAAATCAGCATTTTTAAATGGAGTTTTGGATGAAGAAGTCTACGTAGAACAACCAAAAGGCGTGTCTCTCTCAGATCACTCGGACTATGTGTGTAAACTAAAAAAGGCCTCGTATGAGTTAAAGCAAGCACCTAGGGCTTGGTACTCAAGACTTGACAGGTACCTTCATGAGCAGGGTTTCAGGAAAGGTATGGCAGATAACAATTTGTATATTAAGGATAAAGGAAATGATATGCTGATTGTAGTTGTCTATGTTGATGATATCATTTTTGAGGGGAATAATACCCAGATGTGCAAAGATTTTGCTAACACCATGTAGAAGGAATTTGAGATGTCTATGATTGGAGAGCTTTCATTCTTTTTAGGTCTTCAGATTGCTCAATCGAAAGACGGTATTTTTCTCTCTCAAGGAAAATATATCAAAGAGATGTTAAAAAAATTCGGGATGATGGACAACAAACCTGTATGTACTCCAATGACTACAGGGTGCAAGATGAGTAAAAATGATGAATCTCCATGGAAGATCAGAGGTTGTACAGATCAATGATTGGTAGTTTATTATATGTTACAACTACCATACCAGATATCATGTAGGCTGTTGGATTAGTAGCCAGATTTCAGGCAGCTCCGAAAGATTCTCATGTTACTGCAATTAAAAGAATATTTAGATATCTGAAGGGCACTATGGACTTTGGGCTTTGGTATCCCAAAGGTGATGATTTCACTCTCACAACCTATACAAATGTAGATTGGGCAGGTAGTAATGATGACAGGAAAAGCACCAGTGGTGGAGCATTCTTTCTAGGAAAGAGTTTAGTTTCTTGGCTAAGTAAGAAACAACCTTCAGTTTCCTTATCTACGACAGAAGCTGAATACATAGCAGCAGTGGCTGGGTGTACTCAAGTTCTATGGATGAAAACCACCTTGGAGGATTTCAAAGTCAAGCATGAACAACCCATCTCCATGAACAACCCATCTCCATAACAGAGTGCCAATTCTATGCTATCTTGCTCAACTTTCATCTTCTCTCTCTCTCTTCTTTGGAATATACTGAAGTCTGAAAAGCCTTTAAAAGAAGAACAACAATTTTTCTTTTAATATCTCATCAGTCTGGAACTACTTCAGCCTGGGTACTGACAGCCTCTATGGATACTCAAATAATTATACGAATCATAGTCCCCTTTTATGACCAACTTTTCTTGGATTCCCTGGGAGTTTCTTCAGCCAAACAGTATAGCAATTTATTTATAATTAAAATAACTGTGGCAAGCAAGACACAAAATCCAATCATCTTTCCACTATTGTTCTGAATAACAAAATAGTTCCACTGTTCAGTTTAAGCAGACTACCTCAATTAGAATAATGAACAGAATGGACACTGGATTTAGAATTCAGAATAAAAACAATTCTGGAAGGCTGATTTCTCTTTACTGCCCAAGCAAAAACTAAAAGAAAGAACAAAATTTTAAAATAAAATAAAACTGTACAAACAACAAAGGATAAAACACAGACTGTACAGACTTCAAAGGAAATAAAACATCGAACTGAAAAACACTTGTACAGACTGAAAGACACTGTACAGACTGAAAGACACTGTACAGACTGAAAAACAAAATAAAATAAAACTGCACAGACTTTAAAATAAAATAAAATAAAACAAATAAAATAAAACTGTACAGACTTCTAAAACAAAATAAAACTGCACAGACTTTAAAGCTCATTTACAATGTATACACATGTTACAAATTCTTTGTGACTCACTCAAACGGTATATTGGATGGAATAGCTGAGAAATAATGCTTTAAGTATTGACCATTAACAGGGAGGTCCAAAAAATTACCATCAGGGTCTTGTAAACGAAATGCATTATTACCCAGAATCTCAGCAACTGCGTACGGGCCTATCCACAGTGGCTGCAACTTTGTATGCTTACCCTTCTTTTCATGGGCCTTGTCCCATAGAAGCACCAGGTCCGCAAGTCTAAAAGCTTTGAATCTGGCTCTCTTATCAAACCAGTGCTTGACGGTTTATTGGTGCCAGCTAAAATGTTCTAGGGCTTGGAGTCTTTCATCCTGCAAATTAGTTAGATCCAAAACACGGGCTTCTGCATCTGCTTGATCCTAAAAATAGTCTAAGACAAATTGATAAGTAAGTAATTTCAGAGAGATGGGAACAATGGGCTGAGTGCCATATAGCAGAGCAAATGGGGAAGTTTTAAGAGCCACTTTATATTTTATCCGGTCAGCCCAAAGTGCATATTTCAATAATGTATGCCACTACCTGGGTTTGTCTGCTGCAGATTTCTTAATGGCATTCATTAAATTCTTATTTGTGGACTCAACCAGTCCATTGCCTTGGGGATAATAGTTGGATGAAAATCTAATAACTATCCCCATATGGTATGCCCATTCTGCAAACTCCAATGATTGGAACGCTGGTCCATTATCACACACCAAATTCAGAGGAACCCCAAACCTGGTTATGACATTTGACTCTAGAAATTCGATCACTTCATGAGTTGTACTTCTTATGGTGGCTACTGCTTTGACCCATCTTGTGCAGTAATCAATAGCTGTTAGAACATACTTATGCCCTACTGAAGAATTTGGATTAATCACTCCCACAAAATCAAGTCCCCATTGCATAAAAGGTTTATTTATTACAACAGGCTCCAATGGTAGAGCCCGATTGGCCTCTTTGGTTGCAAAAGTTTGGCACTGATGGTAGGTTCTCACATGCTGATGTGCATCCTTAAACAATGTAGGCCAATAATAGCCTGCTCTCAATATTTTATGCGTAGTGGCAGATCTTGATGAATGTCCTGCCCCTAACTTTTCATGAAAACTGGACATGACTTCATTGACTTCACTCTGAGAAATGCATCTTAAGAAAATGCCAGCATAATTTTCTCTGTACAAATTACCTCCCTTGAGGAGATAATGAGCAACTTTCAGTTTTAGTGCTCTCCTTTGGGTTTTGTTCAAATGAGACGGGAAAATTCCAAATTGCAGCAGATGAATGATATCTCCATACCAGTCATCAGATTCAGAATTTAACTGATTAACTTCTTCCTGTATAGGTATTTCGGCAATGTGTCGGGACAAACCAAGTCCTCTGATCAATTTTGTAGGCCGAATCTCTAAGTCATATTCTTGCAGCCTTGTAACCCAATTACCTCTTAGTTCACCTAATTCGTCCTGACTTAAAAGGTATTTAACAGCTGGGTCTAAAACTATAGCATGAACTCTGCTTCTTAGTATGTAGTGCCTAAACTGCTTAACTGGTCTCACTAAGGCATAAGCTTGTTTGTCTAAACGAGAATATTTCAGCTCAGCCTCCTTTAAATTGGTACTCTTGAAAGCAATTGGATGTTCCTCGGTTTCTCTCTGTTGGGTCAGAATTGCAACAAGTGTGTGTTCAAAAGAAAAGGTGTATAGATAAAAATTTGCACTGAAATCTGGGCTTACCAGAACTGGTGCTTGTTTGATGGCGGTCTTGATTTCTTGGAACACTATTTTAGCTTCTGTGGTCCAGACAATCTGAGCAGTTTGCTTTAGCATGTCCTTCAGTGGCTTGACTATCTCTGCAAAACCAGAGATGAACTTCCTGATAAAATTAATTTTTCCAAAGAAGGACCTCAACTCTCTCTTAGAGTTGGGAAAGGGTATGCTGGATATGGCTTCAACTCTGTCCGGATCCATGGAAATTCCATATTTTGTGATCAAGTTCCCAAGGAGTTTTCCTTCCGTTACACCAAAAATGCACTTCTTCAAATTCAAAGAAACTCCCTACATTTGTTGAACACAGACTCTAAGTGTTTTACATGGTCAAACCGAGATTTAGAGAAGACTGTTAAATCATCCATGTAAACAATAATACATTTACCCATAAGGCCCTTGAAGGCATGATCCATTGCTCGTTGAAACGTGGCTCTGACATTTATTAATCCAAATGGCATCCTCTTGTAAGCAAAAGTTCCCCATTTAGTTGTGAAGGCAGTTTTCATTCTGTCCTCCTTCTCAACTAATATCTGATTATACCCTGAGAAATCGTCCAGGAAAGACATCATCTCCGAACCATTGACAATCTGTAACACCTCATCCATAGAAGGCAGAGGATAATTATCTTTCTCAGATGCCTTGTTCAAATTTTTAAAATCCACACACAGGCGGATCTCTCCATTTTTATTTCTGACTGGCACCAAATTGGCCACCCAAGTAGAATGCCTAATGGGAAAAATAATGGCGGCACTCAATAGTTTTTATACCTCTTTCTGGATGAGGGGCTCTAACAGAGCGTTGACATGCCTCTGTTTTTTCCGAAAAGGTTTGCAAAATTCTTTTAAAGGTATAATATGAGTGTAAACTTTCGGATCAAATACCTTTAAGTCTTTGTATGACCAGGCCATAACATCCTTGGACCTATGAAGAAAATCAATCATACTTCTTTTTATTTCTGGATCATAGTTCTTAGCCAACTTGATGTGCCTGGGATCTTCTTCAGTCCCTACGTTCAAGTTCTCAGTCTCACTGTCTGTTGCACCCATAGAATCTTCAGAATTCACTTTTTGCCTGATTTGGTCAACATCAAAGAGCCGCTCCAGTTCCACCATCCCTTTTGGAATTCTATTGTCTTTCAACCTTATTATTCCCCTGTCATCATCTAACTGCTCCAGCTGAGTATCCCTTTGGCCCTTATCGATTATAGCATTTTCAAATGTGTTAGTATTCTGCAAAAATTTTACAATCTATTGATCATCAGAGAAAACCTAAAAATTATCTATATTATTTGAGACTGAAGGACAAGGGACTAACTCAATTGAAAACTTGACAGAATGGGTGTCTTGAGATTTGTCAAATCATATTCTATCATAATTGGTAATTAATTCATAGATAGTTGTTGTACTTTCATCCCTAAATTTAAGCATTATATGATCCCAAACAACCACATAAATAATAATACCATACATTTTGTATTTGTGGCTATGTGGAAATGATGTTGGTAAGCATAACAACAAGGACATGTAGACAAAGTGATATGGATGGAATAAATAGGAAACATACATGGTTTGATTAGCATGACATGGGATTAATAAAAAATTAATAAGATGTGGATTGAGCAATGACAATATGGAGGGTTTGAGATATAAAAAACTTGCCATGGAGAAGTAAAGACCAAAAATGATGTTACACTATCATTAAATGAATGTCTGAAAAGAACAATTGTAATTATTCTAAAGTTAAAAAAGTGTGATAAAAAGAGAGTGTTACCTTGAGTACTTATTGAGTGGAAAGGGTTGTCTAGTATAGCATGTTTATGGAACAATATTGACACAACCATTGGTGATGGTTAAAATTAGTGGATATACATCCATGATGAAAGGATCCAAACTATAGTAACCATGGATATGGTGGTAGTTGTTTTGCAATGAGTAGAGAGCAACTTGCATATGTCATTAGTGAAGCACCAATAATCACTCTTCTATAATGATACTATAAGGTTTTTTTAGTAGCAAAATTATGCCATAGTTAGGCTATATAGATAACAATTGTGTAGTAGCATCATTTTTATGGTTGTATTCTACAAACACTGTTTAGTAGCTATTATTTATTAGTAGTAAGGCAACAACACATTTCTATAGTATTTGACCTAGGGTGGTCTTTTATAGTACTAGTTAGCAATAGTCTTCCTATAGCCTATTTCTATAGCAAAAAAATTATATATATATATATATATATTAGAAGATATCCTCTACAGAGAATAATTTCCTCTTATTAAAAACTCTCTGGGTGTTAAATAAAATGTGATCTCTTGAAACAAGAATTATGATGTGAATTATAGGATTAAAAAACATGTATATATATATATATATATATATATATATATATATATATATATATATATATATATATATATATATATATATATATATTATACCATTCCCTTTAACACCCAAAGAATTTTTACTAATAGGAAATATTTTATTTCAACACCATTTTGTTTAACACCATCTATGGTATTATGAGTAATAACAAATCTGATTGAACCCAAGAGATCCTCTATGTACTTTTACCAACTTTTTCTTATACACATTTGTACTTGAATGGAGGAGTAATGTGGCTTCTTATCAATCATGATATGCTATAGATCATGTGATGCTCTAACAACACTACTATTGATAGAGGATGCATGCTTTGTAACTATCTCAATATCTTGTATTTCCTATGTTCTTGAGGGAGAATAAGATCTTTGATAATGAGAGGCCACTTCATGGGAAAATATGATTATAAAGTAATATGTGATAAGGATTATGATTCTTACAATGGAATTCTCCCTTCTTTATATACCTATCTTCTAATGCTATTTAGAGAGGGTATAACAATAACCTTGGTTGACTCCTAAACCCTTATCTAACTCAAAATAATTATAATACAATATCACAATATAATTAACTTTAGGTTATGTGTGATTTCTGATTTGTTTAAATTGATGTGGTTGGATATTATTTACAAATTTAGTATATTCATGAGAATATTAATTGAATTTACAAATATTTATAAGATTAATATTTTTCAATTGTACATATGCATGAAGTTTTCTAACCCTTATGTTGATAATAAATTCATTTATTAAGATGACTTCTAAGACACCTAAATATAAATTTGTAACCATATCTATGGATATGGTAGTAGTTGTTTCCCACTAATTCCTAATTGTTTCCATCATCTATCTAATAACAATATCACTAGTTTTAAAGTTTATAGGTCTATAAACTATTTATATGGTTTATAAAGATCATGTCCATACCTTAAGAGTATGTATATTATCTTTGAAACAATCCAAATTAAGTGTAAATATATCAATCTATAATCTTAATCTATACAAATCTTCTCTTAGTGGAGTATTTTCATATTTTTGTTTGACAAAATTTTTTCTCTTAATTACAATGTTAGTAAGGACTTCCCATTGAAGCTTTATTTAGAGGTTATTTTTACTAAAGCATTAGAGAAATATAAAGTAAACTTACATTTTGAATGGAAGAAGGATCATCAAAGTTTGGAGATTTGTCTTCTCTTCCTAAACTACAATCTTGACAGAATGGGTGTCTTAATATTTGTCAAATCATATTCTATCATAATTGGTAATTAATTCATAGATATTTGTTGTAATTTCATCCCTAAATTTAAGTATTAGATTATCCTAAAAAACCACATAAATAAGAAGACCATACATGTTGTATTTTTGGCTATGTGAAAATGATGTTGGTAAGCATAACAAGGACATGTAGACAAAGTGATATGGATGGAATAAATAGGAAACATACATGGTTTGATTAGCATGACATGGGATTAATAAAAAATTAATAAGATGTGGATTGAGCAATGACAATATGGAGGGTTTGAGATATAACAAAACTTTCCATGGGGAAGTAAAGACCAAAAATGATATTACACTATCATTAAATGAATGTTTGAAAAGAACAATTGTAATTATTCTAAAGTTAAAAAGTGTAATAAAAAGAGAGTGTTAAATTGAGTACTTATTGAGTGGAAAGGGTTGTCTAGTATAGCATGTTTATGGAACAATGTTGACACAACCATTGGTGATGGTTAAAATTAGTGGATATACATCCATGATGAAAGGATCCAAACTATAGTAACCATGGATATGGTGGTAGTTGTTTTGCAATGAGTAGAGAGCAACTTGCATATGTCATTAGTGAAGCACCGATAATCACTCTTCTATAATGATACTATAAGGTTTTATTAGTAGCAAAATTATGCCATAGTTAGGCTATATAGATAACAATTGTGTAGTAGCATCATTTTTATGGTTGTCTTCTACAATGACTATTTAGTAGCTATTATTTATTAGTAGTGAGGCAACAACACATTTCTATAGTATTTGACCTAGGGTGGTCTTTTATAGTACTAGTTAGCAATAGTCTTCCTATAGCCTATTTCTATAGCAAAAAAATTATATATATTAGAAGATATCCTCTACAGAAAATAATTTCCTCTTATTAAAAACCCTCTGGGTGTTAAAAAAAATGTGATCTCTTGAAACAAGAATTATGATGTGAATTATAGGATTAAAAAACATGTATATATATATATATATATATATATATATATATATATATATATTATATATATATATATTCCCATTCCCTTTAACACCCAAAGGATTTTTACTAAGAGGAAATATTTTATTTCAACACTATTTTGTTTAAGACCATCTATGGTATTATGAGTAATAACAAATCTGATTGAATCCAAGAGATCCTTTATGTACTTTTACCAACTTTTTCTTATACACATTTGTACTTGAATGGAGGAGTAATGTGGCTTCTTATCAATCACGATATGCTATAGATCATGTGATGCTCTAACAACACTACTACTGATAGAGGATGCATGCTTTGTAACTATCTCAATGTCTTGTATTTCCTATGTTCTTGGGGAAGAATAAGATCTTTGATAATGAGAGGCCACTTCATGGGAAAATATGATTATAAAGTAATACGTGATAAGGATTATGATTCTTACAATGGAATTCTCCCTTATTTATATACCTATCTTCTAATGCTATTTAGGGAGGGTGTAACCATAACCTTGGTTGACTCCTAAACCCTTATCTAACTCAAAATAATTATAATATAATATCACAATATAATTAACTTTAGGTTATGTGTGATTTTTGTTTTGTTTAAATTGATGTGGTTGGATATTATTTACAAATTTAGTATATTCATGAGAATATTAATTGAATTTACAAATACTTATAAGATTAATATTTTTCAATTGTACATATGCATGAAGTTTTCTAACCCTTATGTTGATAATAAATTCATTTATTAATATGACTTCTAAGACACTTAAATATAAATTTCTAACCATATCTATGGCTATGGTAGTAGTTATTTCCCGCTATTTCCTAATTGTTTCCATCACCTATCTAATAACAATATCACTAGTTTTAAAGTTTATAGGTCTATAAACTCTTTATATGGTTTATAAAGATCATGTCCATACCTTAAGAGTATCTATATCTTTGAAACAATCCAAATTAAGTGTAAATATATCAAGCTATAATATCTATACAAATATTCTCTTAGTGGAGTATTTTCATATTTTTGTTTATCAAAAGTTTTTCTCTTAATTACAATGCAAGTAAGGACTTCCCATTGAAGCTTTATTTAGAGGTTATTTTTACTAAAGAATTCGAGAAATATAAAGTAAACTTGCATTTTGAATGGAAGAAGGATCATCAAATTTTGGAGATTTGTCTTCTCTTCCTAAACTACAATCTTGACAGAATGGGTGTCTTGAGATTTGTCAAATCATATTCTATCATAATTGGTAATTAATTCATAGATAGTTGTTGTACTTTCATCCCTAAATTTAAGCATTAGATGATCCCAAACAACCACATAACTAAGAAGACCATACATGTTGTATTTGTGGTTATATGGAAATGATGTTGGTAAGAATAAAACCAAGGACAAGTAGACAAAGTGATATGGATGGAATAAATAGGAAACATACATGGTTTGATTAGCATGACATGGGATTAATAAAAAATTAATAATATGTGGATTGAGCAATGACAATATGGAGGGTTTGAGATATAACAAAACTTGCCATGTGGAAGTAAAGACCAAAAATGATGTTACACTATCATTAAATGAATGTCTGAAAAGAAAAATTGTAATTATTCTAAAGTTAAAAAGTGTAATAAAAAGAGAGTGTTAAATTGAGTACTTATTGAGTGGAAAGGGTTGTCTAGTATAGCATGTTTATGGAACAATGTTGACACAACCATTGGTGATGGTTAAAATTAGTGGATATACATCCATGATGAAAGGATCCAAACTATAGTAACCATGGATATGGTGGTAGTTGTTTTGCAATGAGTAGAGAGCAACTTGCATATGTCATTAGTGAAGCACCGATAATCACTCTTCTATAATGATACTATAAGGTTTTATTAGTAACAAAATTATGCCATAGTTAGGCTATATATATAACAATTGTGTAGTAGCATCATTTTTATGGTTGTCTTCTACAATGACTATTTAGTAGCTATTATTTATTAGTAGTGAGGCAACAACACATTTCTATAGTATTTAACCTAGGGTGGTCTTTTATAGTACTAGTTAGCAATAGTCTTCCTATAGCCTATTTCTATAGCAAAAAAATTATATATATTAGAAGATATCCTCTATAGGAAATAATTTCCTCTTATTAAAAACCCTCTGGGTGTTAAAAAAAAATGTGATCTCTTGAAACAAGAATTATGATGTGAATTATAGGATTAAAAAACATGTATATATATATATATATATATATATATATATATATATATATATATATATATATATATATATATATATATATATATATATATATATTTATATATATATATATTCCCATTCCCTTTAACACCTAAAGGATTTTTACTAAGAGGAAATATTTTATTTCAACACCATTTTGTTTAAGACCATCTATGGTATTATGAGTAATAACAAATCTGATTGAATCCAAGAGATCCTCTATGTACTTTTACCAACTTTTTCTTATACACATTTGTACTTGAATGGAGGAGTAATGTGGCTTCTTATCAATCACGATATGCTATAGATCATGTGATGCTCTAACAACACTACTATTGATAGAGGATGCATGCTTTGTAACTATCTCAATGTCTTGTATTTCCTATGTTCTTGAGGGAGAATAAGATCTTTGATAATGAGAGGCCACTTCATGGGAAAATATGATTATAAAGTAATACGTGATAAGGATTATGATTCTTACAATGGAATTCTCCCTTATTTATATACCTATCTTCTAATGCTATTTAGGGAGGGTGTAACCATAACCTTGGTTGACTCCTAAACCCTTATCTAACTCAAAATAATTATAATATAATATCACAATATAATTAACTTTAGGTTATGTGTGATTTTTGTTTTGTTTAAATTGATGTGGTTGGATATTATTTACAAATTTAGTATTTTCATGAGAATATTAATTGAATTTACAAATATTTATAAGATTGATATTTTTCAATTGTACATATGCATGAAGTTTTCTAACCCTTATGTTGATAATAAATTCATTTATTAATATGACTTCTAAGACACCTAAATATAAATTTCTAACCATATCTATGGCTATGGTAGTAGTTGTTTCCCACTAATTTCTAATTGTTTCCATAAGCTTTCTAATAACAATATCACTAGTTTTAAAGTTTATAGGTCTATAAACTATTTATATGGTTTATGAAGATCATGTCCATACCTTAAGAGTATATATATTATCTTTGAAACAATCCAAATTAAGTGTAAATATATCAAGCAATAATATTAATCCATACAAATCTTCTCTTAGTGGAGTATTTTCATATTTTTGTTTAACAAAAGTTTTTCTATTATTTACAATGCTAGTAAGGACTTCCCATTGAAGCTTTATTTAGAGGTTATTTTTACTAAATAATTCGAGAAATATAAAATAAAATTGCATTTTTAATGGAAGAAGGATCATCAAATTTTAGAGATTTGTCTTCTTTTGCTAAACTACAATCTTGACAGAATGAGTGTATTGAGATTTGTCAAATCATATTCTATCATAATTAGTAATTAATTCATAGATAATTATTGTACTTTCATACCTAAATTTAAGTATTATATGATCCCAAACAACCGCATAAATACAAAGACCATACATTTTGTACTTGTGGCTATGTGGAAATGATGTTTGTAAGCATAACAACAAGGACATGTAGACAAAGTGATATGGATGGAATAAATAGGAAACATACATGGTTTGATTAGCATGACATGGGAATAATAAAAAATTAATAAGATGTGGATTGAGCAATGACAATATGGAGGGTTTGAGATATAACAAAACTTGACATGGGGAAGTTAAGACCAAAAATGATGTTACACTATCATTAAATGAATGTCTGAAAAGAACAATTGTAATTATTCTAAAGTTAAAAAGTGTGATAAAAAGAGAGTGTTACCTTGAGTACTTATTGAGTGGAAAGGGTTGTTTAGTATAGCATGTTTATGGAACAATGTTGACACAACCATTGATGATGGTTAAAATTAGTGGATATACATCCATGATGAAAGGATCCAAACTATAGTAACCATGTACATGGTGGTAGTTGTTTTACAATGAGTAGAGAGCAACTTGCATATGTCATTAGTGAAATACCGATAATCACTCTTCTATAATGATACTATAGGGTTTTATTAGTAGAAAAATTATGCCATTGTTAGGCTATATAGATAACAATTATGTAGTAGCATCATTTTTATGGTTGTCTTCTACAATAACTATTTAGTAGCTATTATTTATTAGTAGTGAGGCAACAACACATTTCTATAGTATTTGATATAGGGTGGTCTTTTATAGTACTAGTTAGCAATAGTCTTCCTATAGCCTATTTCTATAGCAATATATATATATTAGAAGATATCCTCTACAGAAAATAATTTCCTCTTATTAAAATCCCTCTGGGTGTTAAACAAAATGTGATCCCTTGAAAAAAGAATGATGATGTGAATTATAGGATTAAAAAACATGTATATATATATATATATATATTCCCATTCCCTTTAACACCCAAAGGATTTTTACTAAGAGGAAATATTTTATTTCAACACCATTTTATTTAAGACCATCTATAGTATTATGAGTAATAACAAATATGATTGAATCCAAGAGATCCTCTATGTACTTTTACCAACTTTTTCTTATACACATTTGTACTTGACTAGAGGAGTAATGTGGCTTCTTATCAATCACGATATGCTATAGATCATGTGATGCTCTAACAACACTACTATTGAGAGAGGATGCATGCTTTGTAACTATCTCAATGTCTTGTCTTTCCTATGTTCTTGAGGGAGAAGACTTACATTAAGAGATAGATTTCAATGTATCCAATTTAGCAATTTAGTCAAAAATAAGTTTCACTATTCTTAAAAGTTTTATTCATATATTTTTTAAGTAAATCATAATCAACCTTCTCTTTTCTTGATGATTTTTTTTGTTTAAGTCATCCAATAGCTACAACATCTCTATATTTCCCCACTATCATTTGATCGAGTCTTCAAAAAACTTATCTTTATCTTATTGGGTTTTGGATCCTTCTTTTATTTTTTATAGTGCCTATGTTAAATGCTTGAATTGGATCATTGCATATATGATATATATGATGGAAATTGAATACTCATTAATTCCTTCCTCTCGTGTGTCCTTTATAACTATATATTCCATAATATGTGGACGCATGGCCATTAACTTTACCTAGGTGCTAGTTTTGTTAATTTGGATAGTATTATGGTTGTTGGTGTTGTTAAATGATCAATATTTCTTTAGCCTCCATTTTTGTCTTAAATGTGTTGAATTATGTGCAATCTAATATTATTAAACCAAGGCTAACAGTGTTAGGAAGTGATTATGAGCACTATTGATATAGCCTATAAGAAAGTGTGTATATAAGCCTATGAGAATTCTTTGCATAATCCTACAATCATATCTTATGTAAGCCTTTGGGCATTATTTATGTAATCCTAAGGGTATCCTTCATGTATTTACCCTTAGTGATATTGGCTAAACCACCTTTATTGTTAACCCTAATTAAAAAGGGTTTAATTGATATTGTAATTTAACCTTAAATTCAAGTTATTTTAGGTTTAGATTAACATCTAATGGGGGCTTTGGTATCACTATAAATTCCCCCAATAAATGATCTAATGTATTAGTGTGATATATGTAAACGTATTATGGGGTGCCTTTGTATATGTGTATACATATTGTTTGTCAATGATATATGTATTAGAGGTTGGCCGATGTCGAACATATGTTGCCTCTATGGTACTAATGAGGAATATACAAGCCATTTATTCGATCAATGCTCGTTCTCTATGAAAGTTCTTAACTTTGTTTTTATTTTTTTTTGACTGATTTGGGTGGTGTCAAGTTCATTTGTTGATGTTTATGCTCAATGGTCATCTCATTTTTACTCTCCAAGGTTGAAATTTTTTTGGAACTTCTGTTTGCCACATATTTTCTAGTGGGTGTGGAAGGAGAGGAATAGTAGAATTTTTAAAAACTTTAAAAGAGATCCTATATTTTTTTGTGCTAGATTCTTGGCTTCCAAACTGGAGAATGTGTCCTCTATGGCTTTGGAGGAATGTAAATTTTAGGAGGCTAAGCTCAAAAGAAAAATTGGCTTTCAATAGAGCAATAGGGTTGTTGGTCTTCCTAGTCCTAATCCTTGGGCCCTTGTGAGGTGGGAACCTCCTTCTTTGGGATGGATTAAACTGAACTTCGATGGAGCTTCAAAGGGTAATATTAGTAATGTTGGTGCTGGTGGGGTGCTTAGGCTACTGCTGTATATTGAATTCTTAGATATCCAGACTTGCCATGTTGTAGAGACCAGATCCCTTTACCAAGGTCTCTTACTTGTGGATAAGATGGAGTATCAAAAAGTTACATTGAAGGAGATTCACTTAATATTATAAACTTGGTCAAAGGTGATTCACTTCCTGGTTGGAACATTGAAGCTATGATTATGAAATCTAGGTGGATTCTTCAGGCTAGAGAGGATAGCGAGGTAAAGCATATCTTCACAGAAGGAAACTGCTACACTAACTTTATGGTAAACCTAGGTATAACTCTCAATGGTCTATCTATTTGGAGAGACAATTTTCTTGAAGATATTCTTCAATTAGATTTAGCGATGCATGCTTCTTAATGCTTTATAAGATTTTATTGTTTATGAAGAAAGGTTTTATGGTGCAACCATGTGGGAGTTTTGGTTAGCTAGGGGGCTCACCAACATTGTTCTAATTTTGTTTATTGTATCAAGTTGTAACTGGTTCACTTGGTGATGGGTGACTAGTTGTAGTGCTTTATAGTTATCCTTGTCCTTGTATTGCTGGTCTTAGACCAAGTTTTGTAGGACTTCTCCTATTCTAAAATGTTTGGAACCCCTTTCAAAACCCCTTCTATATCTAATTTGTTATTTTTTATTTTAATTTTAAATTCAAATTAGGGCACCAAGCCCTTTTTCTTGCTAATAAATCTTTTTTTATTGTGTCGTCTGTCCTCTTTCTTCTCTCTACATAAACCTTCAAGAATGTTGACATAGTAATCTAATATGTTTACAGGTAGGGCACAAAGATAGGTATTTTTCTTATTTGCATGTATAACATAAGTTTGACTCTATTTTATTTCTTTTACTTCTTTTTTTATCATGTTGACTTGGGGGATGGGACCTATTCTATTAGGTACCCAAGATAGTACTTAGATAATATAATATTGTATTTTTGTTAGGTACCCAAGCAAGGTACTTTACAATATAATATTATATTGTATATAGGTATGATCCATAAATGAACTATTGAGTAAGGAATGCCACATGTCAAGTTATAACTAGGTAAGGGAATATTGTTATATGTAACCGTTAGGGAATATTGTCATATTATGTACTTTGTAACTCATGGAAGGTGAACCATCACATTCTTGTATAAAGAGATATGTACCCTCATTCTTGGGGATATCAAGTATTCTTTGCAGAAGTCTTTTCTCATGGATCTATAGATCTTGTGAAGTGGCTTCCTTCCAACAATAATCATTGTATGGTGTTTCCCTACCTCAAGGGTATTATCAATCTTTATTTTATTGTGTAATTTAATTTATGGAAGCATGTGATATTTTTGCATATTGATGAATATTTTTTGGATAATGAGAAGAGAGGTTCATAATATTTGGTATCATAGCAACGATTCTAGCAAAATATAGTTGTTTTTGCAAAGCGATGACACATTTTTTAGAAAACTACATTACATTTTGTGGGAGCCATATCTTGTCTTTCAGCAATAATTTGTAAAAGGTTTTTGCACCATCATGTAGATTCATATAAGTACTACAAAATTGAATGTTCATTTGTTAAATTCCAATAAATATTGAGAAAGTTATGGTTGTTTGACGTTGGGTTATTTGTGTTATTTTTTTTGGCCGTGCATTTTTTTCAAAACAAAAAAATTGTATTAAGTTTTGTATCAATCATTTTTAGAATCATTTTGTACCAACATGTAGATTGTTTTGAGTACTATAAAAATAACTACTCACTTGTGAAATTTTGATAAGTATTGACAAAGTTACATCTATTTGAAGTTGGTTTGTTAAGGCTTTTTTTGGCTACACGATTTTGTTTCAAAATAAAAAATTGTAATAAAATTTTTAGCAATCATTTTTAGAATCATTTTGCACTAGCATATACATTATTTTCAGTACTACAAAAATGGTTGCTCACTTATTAAATTATGGTAAGTATTGAGGGAGTTACAACTATTGCAAATTGGGCTTTTGGTGTTGTTTTTGAGGCTACATGAAAAATTCATGCAAAGGAAAAAAAATCATCTCTCAATTCGGGAGCAAATCAGTTGTCATTTATTTTATTTTGAAGAAAATATACAAGTTTAATTGTTTTAAGAGAGAAATAGATAAGATCTTAGAAATTTTAATTTTTGAGAGTTTTCAATCATTTAAAACCCTAGCTGATTTGAGAAAAAATATAGTGGCCAATATTCATTGGAAGGAAGGGATGATAATGATGCTAGAGAATGGTTAAGGATGTGAAAAAAATCTAATTTTTTTTCTTTAATATTGTATTGTATATTGGTATGATACATAAATGAACTATTGATTAACGAAGACCACATGTCAAATTTGAAATAGGTAAGATAATATTATCATATGTAACCATCAAGTAATATTGTCATATTATTATGCACTTTGTACCTCATGGAAGATGAACAATCACATTCTTGTATAGAGAGAGATGTATCCCCATTCTTGGGGATATCAAATATTCTTTGTGAAAGTCTTTGCTTGTGGAGTTGAAGATCTTGTGAAGTGGTTTCCTTTCAATAAGAAGCATTATACGATGTTGCCTTACCTCAAGGGTATTATCAATCTCTATTTTATTGTATGCATTGTTATTATACAATTTATTTGTAAATTGTATTCTATTTATGTGTCAACATGGTTAAAAATACATTTTGTCACTAAAAATATGAAAACACAAATTTTTTTTATTTTTAATAAATCTTTTGTTATAAATTATTGAGAGTCATGGAGTGTTTTTTTTAAGTTGTTGTCAACCTTGTTTATAACAAGGTTTTCTACTAAAATTGGTGTTCTCTCTCTAATATTTTTAACACTTCATAAAGAAGTAAGAAAAGAGTTACAAGCATAAAGTTATGCCCCTTATAATATGGTTAAGATTAAAAAAAAAATTGGATATAAAACCATGTTCAATAGAGTCACATGCCTTAAGCAAGAACCACAGTCCTATTTTAAAATTTAGAAATTCTAAATTATTTATTTATTTAGTGTGAGAAAACCCTATGACCAACCAAATTACGCACATGACTGAGCAATCTCCTTCCAACCATGACCCCTCCTAAAGTTGAGAGTTATGCTTAACACACAACCACCATACACCCCCCCCTCACATACTCGTCCATGTTGTGGTTTGAACCTTGGACCTTCCAAAAAAGAGCCAAAGCCAAATCCGTTGCACTATCTCGAAGAAGTTCTAAAATTTATAATTAAAATTAACTTTATGTATTTTATCAAATATACTAAATTTTTTATTTTATTTCTATGAAATGATTGTCCCTTAAAAAGAAGTTGAATAAAACTCCTATAAAGAAATGGATATTATAAGAAGTTCAAGTTATTTCATCTTCTAATAGACAACTTGTCTACCTCAATGAAAGAATAAAAATTATAAAGAAAATAAATGTCAAATGTATAATATCATAATAAAGATATATGATACAATATCATATAATTTATTTTAAAAAAATATAATACATTAATATTTTGTTTGAGAAAATTGTAATAATGATTGTTAAATAATATAATATTTAGTCTACCGGTAAAGACGCCACTTGCATTATGGGTAATGTAACCCAGGTTCAATTTCCATGGTAGATGTGTATAAGAAGTATTACTTAAAAAGGAATACAAAATCTCATAATAAAAAAAATACAACATTACTAATAGAATGTGTATATATAAAGAGTACAATAAAATATAGGTAAGAAATAAGTTATAATAATTATTTTTTTTAAATTACATAGAAGAGTTGGTTACACTACTATTTTTTTTTTTTAAATTGAGTAAATACTTCTTATACATATACATATCCTCCGTGGGGATTGAACTCGGGTCACATCACCATAATGCAAGTGGCGTCTTTGCCAGTAGACCATATCACGCGGATACTACACACTACTATTTTTAGTAATTGGAGAGTGCAGGTTTTAAACCATAGGATTCCTTTCCTTCTAAGTCTATTCTTGATAAGTACCCAACCACACTTACATGGTACAATAATGCAGCAGAGATGAACTCCTTACTAAACGACATAAAGGAAAAAATGGCAGAGATTGGACTATTATTAGAGGAATTCCTAGAAACTGCCAGTATAGAGGATCTCATCATGAACAAAATAGAGGATTTCAACTGTGAACCAGATGATGAAAAAGAGATGGCTAGACAAGCTACATTCTTGGTTAATACTATGGATTATCTTGCTACAATGTACAAGAAAAATAAATTTTTTATTAGCGTACAAAAGAGTAAAATCCTGCAAAAATATGAATACAATGAGGTTTATTGTGACCTTTCACACCGATGCATGGAGGTTCATTAAAAATTAGATCAAAAAACTTCAGCAAATCAAAAAAATGAAGGAAACCAGAGTACGTGGTCTATAGATAAAGCTGAATACACCTCCAGGGAAAGAAATAAGGATCACTGAAGCAGACCAAAGTTCAAAAATAGAAATTCAACTAGAGTATGAGGTTGGAACATAAGAAGAGTATTCATCAAGGACAGAGTCAACAAACCAATGAGATAATCAAACAAAAAAAGTCATGGCAAAATCCATAATATGGACGAACGGGGTAGTGGGAGACAATTGTACAATATTTGAGAGATCAAGCTAGAGAATAACAACTGTAAGGTCCAAATGAAGTCAAAAATAACAGATGCAAGAACCATAGGTCATAAAAGAAACAACCATGGCTAGAATCAACATCAAGCTTTAGAGATAGCAAATTCTTGCTAGGAGGTATACTGGAGCGCCTTGTAGTTGTGTTGTTGTATACCCTTTGTGTCTATATTCTTTTTTATACCTCATTCTTCTCCTTTACTATCCAAGTTTTGATAGAATAGTGCTCAAGAAGCTGGGATCATTTCCAGATCTATTGAGCTCGAGGTTCAAAGGCTTTTCCTGTTACCAGATTGGAATGAGAGAGTAGAAGAGTCTTGTTACATTATTTGAACAAGAATTCTTCATTGTATTAATATTTTTTTTACAGAGTTTAATGGCATTTTGCTAACTCTGCATGTGACTCCTTTAAAAATTAATACAATTTTGGGTTTCATTTATGTTAACTCGGTGTATTCATCTTTGTTTGTAGCTTCATGATATATTACATTATTTGAATATGTTATGAACGTTTCTTTTGTTGGTTAACTATTAGATTTATTACAATATTTGAATGAGTTTAATAGCGCCAATTTCTTCTTTCCCCCATTCTCTTTATTCATTTGAAAGTGTTATTAAAATTGCTATAACAACCCAATGAATCTAGGCATCGGTCTACACATAAGGCATAATTAACATTGTTATCCTATCTTGATCAATTTGATAAAAGTAGTTTAAAACTAAAATCTAGAAGTGCATAAACTTGTAAAATCTTTAAGTTTACCATAGGGGTTTCCTTACCCATTTTGGTCCATTTAAATCTAATAATAAATATTTTACCAAAATAAAGAGGTAGGTTGACTAGAGCCTGTAATAGCTCGTTGGTTTCAAATAAATTCTTGCAATGTGACAACCCGATCATATGGATGCAAGGAATCGTTCCAATACAACCTTGGTTTCTTGGATGATCATTATTGATGGTTTAAGATCTTTCCTCAATGACGAAACAACCCTATGTTTTGTTGAACCATTGAGGCCTCTCGCATTCCATGAGATAACAATAACTTGGTGATTTTGGATGAGGATTTTTGCCCTCCTTTGGAATGGGAGGGTTTAGGTCTTTTACCTTCCTCTTTGGACATTTTCTTGATTGACGACAGAGACAAGATCAAAGTTGTATGTGTACTGTTAGCAATATCGTCCTCAATTTTTTTTCTTCTTTGTTCCTACCCAAATGGTCTCCCTTTTTTCTTATCGGCTCCAACATCAGCAAGAGGTTTCTTATGGCTTCTGGTATTGGACATGGGAGGGCTAGATGATTCACACACAATAATAGAGATGGGGTTCTTATATGGAGAAGCTCCAGGATTTGGGGAAAAGGATGGAATCATGGATGCAGAAGATAGTGATTGGTGGTCAAACTAACATGAAGTCTTCTTGCTAGGAAAAAGAAAAGAAGATTTTTTATGAGAAATAATTTCGGCAAGCTTGGGAGAATGGGGAGTGTCGATGACTTGGGCTGGGCATGGAGGGTCATCTTCAACCACTCCTTGATTAGCTGAAGCAGGGTCCGGATGGGGAACTTTTTCGATCATAGGGGTAGAGAGCTCACTAGGGTCTAAGTTAACAACATCAAACAAAGCCTCAAACAAGTTGAGGTTTACGAAAATAGTGTACCTTGGAAGAGGATTGAAGAGGCAAATTGTATGAAGGACTGGAGATAATGTGTTTCCCTTTGTCCATCATCGGTCCTTTAGAGCAGGGCCCATTGCTTTGTCTCTGTCCAGAGGATTTTTGGCTCAAACCTGGTCGAGAACCTCTTGTTTCTTTATTTAGGATAGGACACTACACTCTGAGATGACCCTGCTTATAGCATTCGATGAAGAAGGCCAATTTTTTCTCATATTCGAACTCTTACCGTCTTTGGTAGGACCCATAAGTGAGATCGATGAAAGTGGGGAGCTCAGAGTTTAGATTTGCCATGACACAAAATCAAGCATATGACATTCAAGACTGGGCTTTGGATTGCAGGTTTGAAAGCAATGAGGTCCCCAATGGCACTAGCAATACTTTTGAGAATGCCCTCATCCCAAAAATGCACAGGCAGTTCTAAGAGCCTCGTCCAAATGGGCGCAATGCTAATGCTTTGATTTTCCAACTTGAAGCTGGAATCCCATCGTTTGAGAAAGAGAGAGCGTCTCCAAAAAAACCACGGTCCTCTAGTCAGAATACACCTGGTATCACTTGTGTTATTTAGTCGTATGAAGAAAAATCCTCTAGAAAGGGCAATTAGGTTCATATGGCCGCTTGGTTTCCATTTGCTGAAAGCCCATCTGCGGATGGATTTCATATCCAAATGGGAGCCAATAAACTTCCCAACAAGGGAAAGAGAGTTTCTGCTAAGAATGGTAGTTATAACTTCCTCTGAACAACTTAGTTCCTTACGATTCTATGAAAGGGTTCCCACTACTGTGTGAAAGCACAACTTGGGCAGCTCAATATCCTTCTTAAGCTTTTCCACAAAGGAGACCTTTGGGATGGAGGAAAATTTCAAAGGGCACGATTTTTCTGGTAGTCTCATTAGGAGTCCCATTAAGAGGGTCGCCCCAAAAACCCGTGATTTCCACGTCGTCAATATATTCATCTTGGTTGTTCAAGAATATTTCTGTAGAACATACAAAGCCTTGGTTAGGTCCGGGACCATCTCTACGTCTTGCATTGTTCCTGCCTTTATGAGGTTCAAAATTCATCAATTTGGTAGCTTGGGGGGATCCGCTATTCTCCATATTTTTAAAAATAAATAATAGATAATTTAGTCAATCACAATATTGATCTTCATCTTGTGAAATTAAAATTTTAGAAGACAATTAACCAAGTGAGATTTTATCTCTTAATGAAAATAATGTTAGAACTTTCATTGAAAACTTATTTTGAGATTAGTTTTTGGAATGAAGAAATGTAAGACAATTTTACCTTTTGAATTGATTAAAAACAATCCAATTTTATATTTCCATTTTCTACATAAACTAAAATTATCAATAAATAAATTTGATACCTAACAAAAAATATATATATATATTTATATAAATAATATAATTTATTTTGATTTTCTGATTTGATTGTTCTACTTATAAAAAAATAATATACTCTCAATTCTTAAAATAAAAATATTTTATATGAAATCTATCAAACAAATAACACAATCAAAATTGTCTTGAATGATTGCCTTCTTATTCTAATTTATTTTTTTGTGACATGCATTGCATGGTAGAGCAGTAATAATCTTATCCTCAACGCCCAAGACTTAAAATTTTGGATTTGCAAAAGATTTTGTCGTCACTACACACCCTTCTCTGCACATGTGAGAGTGTACACAAAATCACCTCTGTTTTTATTCTTATCAGCTGTCACCCCTAAACCCCTCCCTAAACTCCCCTTTTATTTTCACAATTTCTTCAAAATTTTAAGTTTTTTTTTTTTTCCCTTCCTTTCTTTTCCGAGCAGGAGCTTTTCGGTTGATAAGGTTTGTTTACTTTTAAATGTCGCACTTTTCTTCTGATTGATGGCTGCTGATGTGAAGGATCTAACAACAATCGGGAACAGGGAATACAGTACAAATCTATCACGCATGTGCGGATATATATAAAAGTCCGGTTCTTAACTCAAGAGGATAGCTCAGTCCCTTTGATTAAGGATTTAGATAGGCGTAAAGCATACCCCACAAATTTTAGTTCACCCAGTGGCAAGTAATTAATGAGTGCACAGGTAGTCTTAAACTTCCCTTTTCATGCATGCAATTTATATAATACCGTTAGGTTTATTCAATTATTTATGCTTCTTCATTGTTACATTAAAATTACTTATCTAACAATTAAATTGTAATAATTTTTTTCTTTCAAGTATTATTGATTCGTAGAATCATAAACAACTCACCACTCAGTCACTAGGTACATAAAATTCTCATAGATAAATAAAAATATAAAATATTAACATTAAGGTCTTACATTCATATAAGTTATTTTATTATATTATAGTTTTTATTTTTACATTTCATTTTTAGTACAAATAATTGATACCTCTAATATCTATAATTAGAATGTTTGACACCATTATATTTATAACAACATAATTGGCTCCATTTATAGGGATAACAAAATATTTGACACTTTCAACATCTACAACCATTTAAGATAAATTATAATTAAGTAAAGCTCAAATCCCGGTAAGAAAATAAAAATAAGACAATATAGGGCTTTTATTTGTCACCTCATTGGACTAACATAATCACAAATAAGTTATGATGTAACCACGTTAATAAATGTTTTCCACAACACAACAACATAGACATTGATGAACATGGAGACCTACACTTAACCATCCTCATAGTAGGATTATCGCTATGTAGATCACTACCTTACTAGGCTAGCACACAACCACCTGAAGACCATGGTATAACGATATGATCACAAAAGAAATAAGGTGTAATAACACAAGCACATGATTATCATAGTTAGCTATAGGATGAGCACATGCAACCACACAAAACTCACACTCCATTTATCATATTCACATATTGGCTTACATAAATGGATTGCATCCATTTTTAGAGAAATTGCACTTATTCTAGAAATTTCTTGATCAAGAGATCATATCGTCTTTAGAGAAGTCACATTTAGACATGATATTCATAATAAGCATCGAGCAAAACCATAAACACACAACCCAATTGTAATAGCATTTGCGTTTGTAACAACCTCACCGGGTCGAGTCAGCTTATACGTATCACATCCATATTCATAGAAGTCACACTTCATCCATATAAATAAATATATATAAATACATACATATACATATAATCCTTAGAGATGTCACACATGCTCTTAAATATGCATAAAATAACTCCATTCATATATATATACATATAATCCTTAAAGATGTCACACATGCTCTACAATATATATAAAATAATTTAGAGCAATGCTAAGTATAAGAAGAGTACCAAGAAATAACATTGACAAAGTAAGTATAGCAAGATTTGTGCCCACAAGGATGGTGCAGTGCTTAGTGCGTTGGCCTCTCTTTGGGGAGGTCCAAGGTTCCAACCACAACATGCTTAGAAGGGGATAGGTTGGATGGTATCAGTCGATGCCTTAGAGGGAGGTGGCATCCAACGTTGTTATCAATTTCCCTATGTATCAAATTTATATATAGAAATATTTGTTACATAGAATTATAAAATAACCTTAGAGGGAGGTGGCATCCAACGGTGTTATCAATTTCCCTATGTATCAAATTTATATATAGCAAGATTTGTTACATAGAATTATAAAATAATCTTATGTTATGGAACTTTATTTGTGCTAACCCTTAATACTCTTTAAGGAATTATTTTACAAGATCTTCCAAGATGAGAGGCCACTCCATGGGAAAATATGATTACAAAGTAATACTTGATATGGATTATGATTCTTACAATGACATTCTCCCTTATTTATATATTCATCTTCTAATGCTACTTTGGGAGGGTATAACCTTAACTCTAACTGTCTTCTAAACTCTTTTAACTAATTATTATTATAATATAATTAACTTTAGGTTATTTGTGGTCCACACTAAATATCCATAACACCAATGTACAATATAATATCATATCCCTATGAACCATAGCATTTTATTTGAGCTCTTAAAGATCTAAATGGGAGGATATGATTTTCTTATTTATTTTTCTTTTTTATTTTTCTTTTTAAATTATCTTGAAGCCATGTCTCCCACTAAAAAAATATTGATTTTTTTTTCATTTTGACACATTTGCTATTTATTAGTCTTTTAAAGTTTTTTAAAACTCTACTTTGAAAGGAAAAGATTGACATTATGGAAAGCTTTCTTATAGATTTGATGTTTTGCTTTATTTACCAAATCTATAAATAAAATTGTGTGTCAATATTTTTTGTTGCACAAATTTTAAAAGTAGTACATCTCCTATGCTTAAAAGTAAAGCACTCAAAAATCTAATTTTTGGTTTGTTTAAATTGATGTTGTTGGATATTACTTACAAATTTAGTACATTCATGAGAATATTACATGAACTTATAGATATTTCTAAGATTAATATTTTTCAATTGTGCATATACATGAAGTTTCTTAACCCTCATATTTGTAATAAATTCATTCATTAAGATGACTTTAAGACACCTAAACATCAATTTTTAACTATATCTATGTCTATGTTAGTACTTGTTTCCCACTTTTTTTAATTGTTTTCATTAGATTTCTAATACCAATATTAATAATTTTAAAATATATTGGTCTATAAATTCTTTATATGGTTCATAAAGATCATGTCCATACCCTAAGAGTATTTAGGTTATCTTTAAAACAATCCAAATGAAGTGTCAATGTTTTAAGTTATAATTTTGATCTATAAAAATCATTTCCTATTGGAGTATTTTCATATTTTTACTTAACAAAAGTTTTCTTCTTAATTAGAAGAGTGGTAAGGACTTCCTATTGAATATTTATTTGAAGGTTATTTTTATTTAAGCATTGGAGGAATATAAAGTAAATTTGCATTTTGAATGGAAGAAGGGTCATCAAATTTTGGAGATCTCCTTTCTATTACTAAACTAGAACCAGATTTACTATAAAAACTTGAATTATTATTCTTTTGATTGTTTATTTATTATTCTACTTGAAAAGCAAGAGCCTATAAATTTAAAGATATATATTTGTTAATTATTTATATATTTTATTATTATTTACTGAATATATTGTATAATTTAACGAATAAATTGATGCATCCTAGTGCTGTATCTTGAAATCAACAAATTGAAAAATATATTTCTCAATTATTTATCAATAATTATTGGCTTGCAATTCTATTTTAAATTTTGAAAAGTAAAATATGAACATTTTTTTGGCCACTTCCAACCTATAAAAAGGAATATGAACAATGAAATCTTATTTAAGTATACAGCTTGTTTACCTGCTTTGTCTATGTCTAGGAACATAACATATAAGTTTGAGTTGTCCAAGGTGAAGGATAATTTTTGGTTTTTTACAAGGGAATTGATGGAATATAAAACAATGTTGGTGTAGGGTAATTTTTGGTTTTTTACAAGGGAATTATGGAATATAAAACAAATGTTAGACAAAGATTTGACTAGAAGAAAAGAGCAACTAGACTAGACTGCTTACTAACCAAAGCTTTTTATATGATTTTCTATTTTATTTTATTATTCAAGAGTATGGAGTTTATGTATAATTGATCCTTAATTCAAATTTTGTACAATTTTCACGTTGTAATTTAAGTTTTTATATAAAAATTATTATATACTAATTGATAAATTTAAAATATAAAGAATTTTTTATAATAAAGGGGGTTATACTCGGGTCCCTCACCCTTAATAAATCATGACTATCTTCTATAAAGTTTAAGAATTTACAAACATGTTCACTTCTCATCTCAATTGAGATGCTATAACTAGATATCCATATCTTTTTTCACAAAAAAAAAAAAATTAGTAGAAAGGGTTTTGAAATGGTCCCTGAATCGAAGAAGGGAGAAAATCCACTGGTCAAAAAACCAAAACATGCAAGAGAAAAAGAGCAACAAACACCACCAAACAGAAACAACTTAGGTAGAATAAACCCAAGCACACAGACAACAACAAACAAAAATAGACTCAAAAGGAAGAATCACTCCACCATTTTCGTCATTTTATTAGGGAAAAACATTTTGATTTCCCAAATCTCTCTCATGATAGTATTGTTTAAATGCAAGACAACATTCCATGAGGGCTTATGAAGTAAGTTGTGGGTGACAAAATTGAAAGAGGTGATGCCTCTTGATGAAATTCAATTCTTCAAGCGATCCAAGATTACAAGAAGTAAATATCATCAACATGATTGGCCGTCTTGAGGTGCTACAGAAAATATGTCTGCTTACACATGAAGGGTCTCTTCTTTGAAACCTGTGTTGGCCAATCGATCGGCTGCCTTATTCCCTTCTCTATAAATATGATGGATAATGATATTGGAATACTTGCTTATAAGTCTTCTACATTCACCAATGATGTTGCACAAATTCCACGATGGGGATTGGGTGGCTTTGAGGCAATTGATGATGAATAATGAGTCTCCTTCAACAATGATATTGTCAACATTGAAACCATCCAGAATAAGCAATCCTTGGTAAAGGGCTCTTGCTTCAGCCATATTGTTCATTTCAAAGCCAATATTTTTAGCATAGGCGAAGATAATTCTTCCACAATAATTTCTGACTATGCCTCCACTGCCCGCTGCTCTAGTATTTCCTTTAGCCTCCCCATAAAAATTAAACTTGATCCACTCTGCAGGGGGAGAGGTCCACCTGATACTAGACCTATCAACAACAAAATTAGTTGTGTCAACTAACAAGTTAGTGAGTTTAAAATGAGCAAATAATTGAGACTCAAGACTATGTTTGGGTACATCAGTAGATGAGACGAGTTGGGTATTATCAACAACAAAGGTGGTAATTCGTAGGACAACAGAGGTCGGGTCTTTAGCAATCCCATTGAAAATCTTGTTGTTTTTCTCAAGCCAAATTTACCACAAGTAGTGGTGTAAGCAAGAGGTTCAAAGAAAACTAAGTTGGGGATTGGTAAGATCTTGGGCCATTGCTAGAATAGGAGATTAAGCGATGAAGGATGGACCCAAGCAATATTAACAAGCTCAAAAAGAGAATTCAGGATTACCAACGATATGGGGTATTCTAGAAAAAGGTGGAAAGTTGATTCTCAGTTTGATTTACAGAGAGGACACCAATTAGGAATGTACAGGCCTCTGGTAATTAGGTTATCCATGGTTAGGATTTTATTTTGGGAAGCAAGCCACCAGAAAAAGCCAATTTTAGGTATTAAGTGTTTAAGACAAACAAACTTAGCTAAGACCCAAGATGCAATAGGTTGGTCTTGGGAATAATATACAGATTTGACAATGAAAATACCTTTCTCAGTCAGTTTCTAGAAAGGGAAATCCAATCTCTGATTATTTGAGATAACACAGATTCTTAAGAGATTTTGAATAATTTTGGCCGCTTCATTAATCTCATTGTTGGGGTTTTTGGTAGGAAGGAGTTTCCATTGCTAGCAATTAGAAATTTGGATAATAAAATTGACAACTTTGCTGCCAAAGATTCGATCAGTAATAGGTTTAAGAATAACTAGGTTTGGTTCATTGATAAGGGGTTGACCCTCAACCAAGCATATTCCCAAAACCTTATAACTCTACCACACCCAAGACTCCATATCAAACCTTTCTTGATGATGTCCCTCATTTGGATGATTGAATTCAAAATGTAGGACCCGCATGGAAGGGTTTTCTCATCCATGAAAGAAGATCGTTGGAGATATTTTCCTTTGACTATCTCTATCCATGTAGCTTTCTCATCATTGATGATTCTCCAAGCTTATTTGGTCATAAGAGCCAGGTTCATCTTGTGGACTTTCCTAAAGCCTAATCCACCCTGATCTTTTTTGGAACAAACCCTATCCCATTCTACCAGCGAAAACCTGTTGTGGTTCTCATTTTTAGACCAAAGAAATCTTCTTTGTATTTGCTCATTTTTTTGCCCTATGGAAGAAGGAACCTTGAAAATTGACATGAAAAACACAGGTATGCTCTGCAAACATGCCTGAACTAGGGTGGCTTTGGTTGGTTTACTCAAAATTGATTTTTTCCATCCTGCCAGTTTCTTGGTAACATACTCAATGACCATATTCCACATGTTTACAGAAGATTTCCCATGGAAAAGTGGGATGTCGAAGTAGGTGGAAGGTAAATCGGATATGGTACATTCCTGAATCCTTGCAAAGATTTACCTATGGATAGGGGTGTTCATCAAGAAAATTTTACTTTTATCAAAATTGACTTTGTGTCTTGCAACCTCTTCATAGAAGTTAAGAATAGTTTTTATTATTTTGGTTTCAGGGATTGAGGATAAAGTGGTAAGATGGTATCATCCACGAATTTTTGATGAGTGGTCGGCCTAGAAATAGAAGAGGGTTTAATTCCTGATGGAAGGCACAAAGAGCAGGCTTCATTAAGAGATCTGCCAAGAGATTTAGCCATGATGATGAAGAGGAAAGGGGAGAGAGGGTCACCTTGCTTAACACCTCTAGAACTCTTGAAATACCCGGTAGGTGAACCATTGACAATAATAGAGAACTAAACAGAGGAAACGTATTCTTTAATAAGAGCTATCCAATCCTCATGAAACCCAAATTTGGCTAAAACAGCAAAGAGAAAATCCTAGGAAATTCTATCAAAGGCTTTATTCATATCAAGCTTCAGGAATAGGCTAGGTTTTTTGTTTTTGACTATTGAATGCATAAGTTCATTAATAGTAATTATGTCATCTGTTATCTTTCTTTAAATGATCTCTCTTGGCAGTGGTAAATGATGGATGGAATACTGTCCTTAAGCATATTAGCCATGACCTTGGTGATGAGCTTATAAATTACATTACAGAGGCTAATAGGTCTATAATCAAAGATGGTGTTGCAGACTTGAGATTTAGAAATGAGGGTCAAGAAATTGAAATTGACATTCCTTGGTAGCAACTTAGTTTGATGGAATTCTTGCACAGCTTCTGTAACCTCTCGACCAACAACATCCCAAAAGTGTTGAAAAATACGAGAAACATGGCTTCTTTAATTTCATCATTTATGAATTTTTTGAGGAGACCTAAATTTAGGTCTTGAGACACAAGACGAGGAATATTTTGCAGGAGAGCATTGCTAGCTTGGATGGAACATGGTAGGCTGGGACCCAAAATATTTTCAAAATGAGAAACGACTTCAGACTTGATTTCTTGGATGTCGATGGTATTTTAACCATTACTTCTTGAAAGCTCCCTAATTCAATTGGTGATCTTGTGCCTGAGTGTTGATGCATGAAAAAATTTCGTGTTAGAGTCGCCTTCCATCAACCACAAAGCACGAGACTTTTACCTCTAAAAAGTTTCTTCTCTGACCAAAATGTTATGATTCTTAGCAAGAAGGTTTTTCACAAAAAGTATGAATTTTTATATTCATTTTATTAATCTTCTTCAATTGTTTTTTCAATACAAATATTCAATGTCATTTTTCTGACAATTTCCTATTCATCCATCCATCCAAGTGAAAGCTTGATTAGTGATTAATGATAATTTTTTTTTACCAATTTTTTTTCTTAATTCAAGTGAGAAGAACTTTCATGAATTTTTTTTTGAGTTTAGTTTATGGAGTGGAGGAATATAAGGCAATTTTGCCTTTTGAATTTATTAAAAGCAATTGATTTTTATGTCTATTTTCTACATAAACTAGAACTATCAATAAATAATTATTTTGCCTAACCAGAAAAAATTTGTAAAAATTGTGACTAATTTTGACTTTCTTATTTGATTGTTCTACTTGAAAAAGTTGGATCCTCTAAATTGCCATATATATATATATATATTAGATGGAGCTTATCAATTATTTTTTTTGTTGAAAGTGACTTGATATTTTTAAATCAAATAATAAGAGTACACTACTCACAAAAAGAGGGTGATATGGAAGCACACCCCATAAAGCCTATATGATAATATCATTCTAGGACCAATCAGTCTTGGGATAACTACAAAGTGCCTAACAAGCCAAGGTAAAAACTTGCTAACATTCAAGTTACCATTAGTATGGGGGAGTGATCCGAGAGAATAACCTTGGGCATCGGTTCCACCAGGAGACCAAAACAATTACTAAACTTAAATGAGATTTGCCTCAACAAGATCGCCCTATCGAGTCATTTGAGGATCTTTTCAATGTCAACCCATAAATTGGACCCCATGTACCATTGAGATCATAAAAACCTAGTTTGTGGCACATATAGAACCATGGAACATTTCACCAACTATCTAGTGCATGTGGTGTCCACCTTTTTTGTTTGTGACAACTTTAGTCATACTAAAGTCACCAAAGATGACTCATGTGGTAGAGGGTAATAAATTTGTAATCCAAATCCAGAAGTAGATTCTTTCTATGTCATCATTGGAAGCCTAGATATTAATCACCCACCCCAATACATGATAATTAATGTTGAGTTTGGACTATAATTTTCTATTGATGGGATCACAGTTGCGATCCACCAAATAGGGCTTTCATCGCACCACCATAGAGGTGGTGAAGCCACCTCGATCTGGCTCATGGTTATATAGAGAATGACTATCCAGTCAAAAGGCATGGCACATTGAGGACAATGAAAAAAATTGTAACTTCTCGATGCAAAATTCCTAGATCTGGAAAATTTTGTCGAACGTTGTAAACTTTTGTCGAACCTTGTAAACTACACAATTTTGCCTGGAGTCCGTTAGACCTTGGACATTCCATGATAGGAAGTTCATTTAATAAAATAGTCTAACAACATATCCTCATTGTCAAAGTACTCTAACACATTGTAGTT
The DNA here is from genome assembly GCA_028583015.1 of Wollemia nobilis. Lineage (NCBI taxonomy): Eukaryota > Viridiplantae > Streptophyta > Pinopsida > Araucariales > Araucariaceae > Wollemia > Wollemia nobilis. The sequence goes on along the minus strand of JAQPPZ010017176.1, from coordinate 275,530 downwards.
GTTGGATGATTATGAGATAAAACTACCCAACTAAATGTTGGACATATGCATATTTTTACCTGGTGTGAAATATTCCTGTGCCCCCTTACCTCGAGCTATGAGAGAGTCGAATGCTTTCTAGAGGGGAGTGGAAGGGAAGTTGGTCTTAGACACCGATTGATAAGGAATCAAAGTTGTTGCCCTCGAGGTGTAAGTCTATCGAGATTGAGGAGTCTCTTTGTTAGTAATTTTTGGTGGTGGAGGACCAACCTTATGTTCTTCCTTTGCCTTCTCCACAAGATTTGATATAGGCATCGAAACCATCTTTGTTTGTGTGTCCTTAGAAGCCATAGACCATGTATTATTTTTCCCACCCACTACTGTCCAACAATTCTCTTTGGGTTGAGGGGCAAGTGCACTAGATGGGTTAGGGCTCTACTTGTCCTTGTTATGGGGCATAAGGGGATAATATTTCACCTTGTGCTTAGAATACTGACAACGAAAACATGTGTTAGGCAAGTTGATGTACAAGATTTGTTGTGAAATCATGGAGTCACCAACATGAATATCTATTGTTTCCTTGAGGTTATAATAGATATTAACTTCCATGCATACATTCTTTTGTGGTGGTGCATGAAACAACTTATTTTTCTCGATAAGAATGACACTTCCCAAAGGAGCCACTATATGGCTCAAGAAGGGCCAAAGGGAAAGGGGAGACCAGAGAATTCAATCCAAATAGGGACCTTGGTAGTCCTTTATTTTGATATAGAGAAGTTGTGGATCCATGGTGAAAAAAAAGCAATGAGCCATGCTCGTAAATTGCTTGAGCATGAGTAGATTCTATGAATCAAAAAAGAAAAATTCCTTTTCTAAGGTTTTGTAGCATTTTTAACTTAACTCCATGAGGAATCTAAACTGCATTCATCTAGGCCCAAAGGGATGATTCATTGGGAATTTGACCCATAAAATACCAAACCAAGGTAAAATGAATCCAACCATTTCCATGCATTATCGAAAGAAGCAAAGGAAGAATTACATTGGGGGAGGAAGAGTTACCTCATGGACCACTTTCGAGACAAACTTCCTTGAATGCTTGCTTGAAGCCATTATCACTTGCATTTTTTTCCATGACGCCAACCCTATTTGCTGGCTTGCCAAAGTTGGGAACAATTTATAAACTAACAATGAGCACTCAAACCCTACCCAGGCCAACAAGCTCACACTTAAAAAAACTAAAGCTTCATCCCAAGCTCATACTTCCATGTCTCATATTTTTTAAAATAGTCTATCAGTATTTAATGGACTTATGTATTATTTTCTAACAAATAATTACTTTGTTTTATTGACCAGGGTTGAACTCAAAACAATTTGTCAATCATGTATGAATGATTTTCATGTCATTTTACTTTATATTTGGGAGAAGAAATTGTATATATATATATATATATATATATATATATATATATTTATTTATTTATTGGGTGGTCACTTTCCACCTTGAATAAAATTCTTTACCTTTAATCACCAAGTTCTTCTATTTTCACCTTTAAAAAATTCTTTATCTTTGGTCATTTATAAATTATTATTTTCAAATTTTTATTTTTTTATATATAAAAATTGATCTTTTTGTATCATAGTAATTTAAGTTGAAATAAAATAAGATAAATTTAACAATCAAATTCATATTCATATCCTATTTAAAATTAATATTTCATCATGTTTAAAAGTATAAAATTTATCTTTATATTATTATAATAAAATAATTTTTAATTTAAATGAAAAAATTAATGAATTTCTAATAAATAAACTAACCAAACTTTAAACAGAAGAAAAAACTATACTATTTATACTCAATAATAAAGTTATATAAGTTTAATTTTAATCGCTTAATGCGCTTTTAATCATAAACTTCTTCATCCTTACAACAGTTGCAAATATATGCTATTTCCTATAATAAAAAATAAAAAGTAAAGAAAATTTAGATTTAAAAAAAAAAAAATTATCGTCACTACCCACCATACTCCACCACACATGTGAGAGCGTACACAAAATCAAATCACATCACCTTTGTTTTTATTATTGTCATCACTAAACCCCTCCCTGAAACTCCCCTTTTATTCTACACAATTTTGAAAGTTTTTTTAATTTTATTTTAAAAGCAGGGGCTTTTGAGTTGGAACGCTTTGTTTTTTTTTTTTCAAATGTGGGATTTTTTCCTGATTGGTGGCCGCTGCTGTGAAGGTTGTACCGATCACAAGTTCAAATAGATATATATACAAAAATTCATGCCAGCCATTGTAATTAACCAGGTTTTTAACTCACGAGGATAACTCAGTCGATTTGATTATGGACTTAGATTCAAAGCCTACCTCATAATTTTAGTTTACCCACTCACAAGCAATTACTGAGTGCATAGTAGCCATTAACTTCTCTTTTTTAACCAACCACCTTCATGCAATTTATATAAGATTTATTCAATTATTCACTTTTCATCCACTAACTATTAGAATCAATCATCCAACAATTAAATTATAATTATTATTATTTTTTAAATATTATTGATTTGTAGATCTATGCACGACTCACCATCCATTTATTAAGGAAATCTCAGCGCATAAAATTCCCAGGGGCAAATAAACATGTATAATACTAACCTTAAAATTTTACATTCATATTGGTTATTTGATTATAGTTTTTAGTCGTACAACCGTTTCAATTTTAATACAGTAAATAATGCTTTTAATACTTATAATTACAATGTTTGATACCATTATAAACAATCCCAATTTTCTTTGCTCGATAAAAATATTTATTTTGGGTGGTTTGGGTTGTTTTTGGGTTTTTTTTATTAAAAGAAGAGAAAAAAGACACCCCGCTATATTTTTTTTTTTTTTTTTTTTTGGGGGTTAAGACCCCCCCTTATTTGCTACTTTTAATACTTATAATTACATGTTTGATACCATTATTTTATAGCAACATGATTGGCCTTCACCCACTCTGATCACAAAATGTTTGACACCTCCAACATCTAAAAGTAGCAATTAAGTAGAGTTCTAAGCCTCATAACAAAATAAAAAATAGTACAATATAGGGCTTCTATTTATCACTTATTGGATTAGAAATACAATCACAAATAAGCCATGATGCAACCACATGAATACATAATTTTTATAGCACAACAACATGGACATTGATGAATATGGAGATTTGTTGCTATGTGGATCACTACCTTACTAGGCTAGCACACAACCACATGAAGACCATGCTAAAACCATATGATCACAAAACAAACAAGGTGTAATAGCATGGGCACATGATTATCAAAGTTAGTTTTAGGATGAGCACATGCAACCATAGAAACTCACATTGCATTTATCGTCTTCACATATTGGTTTACATATATGGATTGCATCCATTTTTAGAGAAATTGCAGTTATTCTAGCAATTTCTTGATCAAGAGATTGTATCCTCTTTAGAGAAGTCACATTTAGACATGATATTCATAATAAGCATCGAGCAAAACCATAAACACACACAACCCAGATGTAATAGCATTTGAGTTTCTAACAACCTCATCATGTTGAGTGAATTTATATGGATTGCATCCATATTTAGAGAAGTCACACTTCATTCATATGAAATATATATACACACACTTATATACATATACATATAATCCTTAGAGATGTCACACATGCTCTACAATATGCATAAAATAATCTAGAGCACTCTTAAATATAAGAAGAGTACCAAAAAATAACATTGGTAAAGTACATATAGCAAAATTTGTTACATAAAATTATAAAATGATCTTATGTTATGAAACTTTATTCTTGCAACATAAATCATTCATCATATACTAAAATAATAAATCATTCATCCACAATAACAATCTTAGATACAATTTTCAACACAAATGAGATAGGGATAGATAATACCCTTATGGTAAGACAACACCGTTAATACTCAAAGAATAATTCTACAAGATCTGGCAAGATGAGAGGCCAGTATGTGGGTAAATATGATTACAAAGTAATACTTTCTATGGATTATGATTCTTACAATGACATTTTTCCTTCTTTATATATCCATCCTCTAATGTTACTTTGAGAGGGTATAATTGTAACCCTAGTTGGCTCCTAAACCCTTTTAACTCATTATTATTATAATATAATTAAATTTAGGTTATTTGTGGTCCATACCAACTATCCATAATACCCATGTATAATATAATGTCATATCCCAATATACATATCCCTAAGTACCATAACATCTTCTTTGATCTCCTAAAGATCTAAATTCGAGGATATGATTTTCATAATTTTCCTTAATTTTGTTTTTTCTTTTTAAATTATCTTGAAACTATATCTCCCACTAAATATATTGATTGTTTTTTCTGGTCATTTTGAGACATTTCCCATTTATTAGTCTTTTAACTTTTTTCACAACACTACTTTAAAAGAAAAATATTGACATTATGAATAGCTTTCTTTTGTCAATAAGCTTTTTTAGATTTGATGTTTTGCTTTAGTTACCAAATCTATAAATAAAATTATGTTTAGATATTTTTTGTTGTTTAATTTTTCGAAGAAGTACATCTCCTAGGCTAAAAGTAAAGCACTCAAAAATATGATTTATGGTTTAGTTAAATTGATGTTGTTGGATATTATTTACAAATTTAGTATGTTCATGAGAATATTAATTGAATATACAAATATATTTAAGATTAATATTTTTCAATTATACATACACAAAGTTTCTTAACCCTCATGTTTGTAATAAATTCATTTCTTAAGATAACTTCTAAAACACCTAAACATCAATTTCTAATCATATATATATATATATATATATATATATATATATATATATATATATATATATATATATATATATATATATATATATATATATTATAGTACTTGTTTTCCATTGTTTCCTATTTTTTCCATCACATGTCTAATAACAATATCAGTAATTTTAAAATTTATTGGTTTAAAAACTCTTTATACAGTTCATAAATATCATGTCCATATCTTAAGAGTATGTAGATTATCTTTAGAACAAACCAAATTAAGTGTAAATGTATCAAGTTATAATCTTGATTTGTGCAATTTTTTTCTTATTGGAATATTTTCATATTTTTGTTTAACTAAAGTTTCTTCTTAATTACAGAAGTGGTAGGGACTTCTATTAAAGATTAATGTAGAGGTTATTTTTATTAAGTCTTCGTAGGAATATAAAGTTAATTTGTATTTTTATTGGAAGAAAGTCATCAAAATTTGGAGATCTCTTTTCTCTTCCTAAACTAGAATCAAACTTACTATAAAAACTTGATTTATTATTCTTTTGATTGTTTATTTATTTATTCTACTTGAAAAACAAGAGCCTCTAAATTAAAAGATATATATATATATATTTTTGACTATTTGTAGATTTTATTAATATTTACTCAACATGTTGTATAATTTAACATATAAATTACTACATCTTAGTGTGATATCTTGAAATCAAAAAAATAAAAAAATATATATTTCTCTATTATTTATCAATGATTGGCTTGTAATTCTATTTTAAATTTGGGAAAGGAAAATATGAACATGTTTTTTTTGTGGTCACTTCCAACCTTTAACAAAATCCTTTTCATGGACCACCCATGATTTTTCATGTTGTTGACATGAAGTTTGGTCTTTGAGCATCTTATGAGTGTGAATTTCAAATTTATATTCATATTATTTTTAGGATTGTCATAAGATTACAAGTTTTCTCTGTCTAGGAACATGACATACACATTTTGCATTGTTCAAGACGTAGGGTAATTTTTGGTTTTTTCAAAGGAATTGATGGAATTTAAAACAAATGTTAGACAAAGATTTAACCAGAAGAAAAGAGCAACTAGAGTAGACTGCTGACTAGCTAAATCTTTCTATATGATTTTTTATTATATTTTATTAATCAAGAGTATGGAGTTTATGGATAATTGATCCTTAACTCAATTTTTGTACACTTTTAAGGTTGTTATGATGAATTTTTCCAAATTAATTTTTAATAATATTTAGAATATAATCTTAAAATTAATAAAAAACTAATAAATAATCAACTTAAGTTTTTATATTAAAATAACTATTTTTTATTTTTATGCTTGAGAAAAAGGAGTTGTACTCAAGTCCCTCAAATCACAACTTTCTTCTTTAAAGATTGAGATTTTACAGACATATTCACTTCTCATCTCAATTGAGATGCTATAAGTGGAGAACTATATCTTTTTTTTTCACAAAAAATCTGAATTTTTGTATTCATTTTTAGGATATTCAATGTTTTTTGTAAATACAAATATTTAACATCCTTATTCTTGATAATTTCCAATCTTATTCATCCATTCATCCCAAGTGAATTTTTTATTAGTGATGGTCTTTGATGATGCCAAGCTGTAATTGTGTCGCTTGAATATCCATAATTGCTCTGATGGTTCTATGCTTTTGATGCTTTGCTCTGATGTTTTGAATGATTGGTCATGTTGTTCCTTGATGCTACTGCACCCCTTTGAAATAAAAAAACATTATCTTTTTTTGGCCAAACACTATCATACTTGATGCCTTTTTGACTCCATGTAGATCTAAAATATTTATGCCTTAAGCCATGCCTCCAAGATTGTTGTCGTTCACGGTGGTGTAGGTGTCGATATGCTACAACCTTAACTTGACATTTTGTTTCCTTTGATTCTTTAACATTTTTTTTTAATTTTTATTCATAATCTTCTCTCTTATATATTTATTTTGGTGCATCCTTGTGCACTTTTGACAAGGATTCCTTGGACTTTGTGGTTGCTTCTTTCATAGACTCTATTGTTGCTGCTACTCTAAATTCAACTTTTGAGTTTTCTAATTGTTCTTCAACTTGTTCCCTTGCCATAATTGCTTCCTACTTCTCCTTGGATCCTTGCTTCTTAAGATTTTCTTTCTAAATGCGACCATGAGCTTGCACATTGTCATTTGTATTTGTTTCTTCTATTAAAACTTTTTTATTCATTTCTTTCAATTCCCTCTGAAACCTCTTTATTTATTTTTTCATATCCTTTGATGGTGACCTTCAAACTAGCTATCTTTTTATATGGGTTCCATTGACCCAAGAATGCATGCTCCATTTCATCCCAGGTCAAATTTGTTTCCTTAAAAAAATTGTTCATTGATCATAAGCTTCCTCTCTTAAAATATAGAAAAGTTTGCATTCACAAAAACGGTCACTAGAATATAGAGATCTAAACTTCATCTACCATTCTAGAGCATCAATGTCATCTTTTCCCGTGAAAATTGGTAACTCCATGATCTCAACTCAAAAGAAAATAAAAAAAAACCTACGATTTTATGAAAAACTATAGGTTTTTAATATATTAATCTCCTCTAATCCTTACTGTCACTAACAGAACAATTAAAATACAATATAATTAACATAAAAAAAAAAAAATTAACTACCCATTACCACTTTGTATTAATCCATTACCAAACTTCTTTTAAATTTTTTTTATCACAAACTACTACTGCCATTATGAAGATTAGATTTAACACAAACTACAATTATGAATGAAGAAACGTATATTGCTTCCATAATAACAGTCCTAAACAATATTGGTTAACCAACACAGATTCCTCTATAAAATACACAAGTGTAAATGAAGAAACGTAGATTGCTTCCATAATAACAATCCTAAACAATATTGGTTAACCCACACAGATTCCTCTATAAAATACACAAGTGTAAAATCCTTTCCCCTACCACGAAGTTTGTCAAGATTTTCATATAAATATTAGGAGAGCTAAGTTCGAAGACCTCAATCAAGATTTGTTTCAAAAGTGCTTGAAAATCGTGAAAACTGCCTAGAAGATGCCAAGATGGAGAAGCATCAAATAGACGAAGTTGTCCTGATAGGAGGTTCGTCTCGTATTCCAAAGGTCCAAGAGTTATTGAAACAATTATTTGACGACGATAAGCTTTGCAATAGTGTAAATCCCGACGAAGCCGTTGTTATCTTCTCCTTGCAATTTAGCCTTCAAAATATTGTGGTTGTCCTCAAATTTCCCAAAACTATGGGATCTAAAATCCTCTCTTCTCCTACAATCTCCTTGTTCAGTTATGGCTTAAAAAAATTCTCCTTCACTTTCTTCTTTCTCTATTATCTAAATATCTTAAGAGCTTCAACTTCTTTCTTCAAAATCTGGAAAACTTCTTGCCAAAATTTCCTCCTCTTGGGCTTGTTGTTTTATTGCGATAATTTTTCTAAATCCTTCTTGTCAAAAACTTCTCCTTGCTCAAAATCTCCTATCACAAACCTTCTCATAAAATCCTCCAATAATTACTTATTCAACTTTGCAAAGTTATTCCTTGCTTGCAATCTCCTGCTTCTAGCTTTCTCCAATAATACCTTCAATGAATGCTTCTATAATTTTGCAATAGGGCTTTCTCTAGCCTTCTTCCTCTTCTCCAAATTCTCTTGATACCACTTCTCTTGGGTCTTCTAATTCTACAACTCTTCAACTCCTCTCTTCAATGCTTCAATGAGACCTATCCTTGGTCTTCTCAATCTTCCAACTATGGGAATTCTTGTAATGAGATCTCTTTCTTGGATCTCCAAAATCTACTACTCCTCAATCTCCTGAATCTTCGAAGTCTACTGCTATTCAAATATGTAATAGGATATTTTCTTAGATCTTCTCTATCTCCAATATCAAATATTTAATGAGGATATTCTACGTGGATCTCTTCAATATTCAATCTACAGTCTTCAATCTATAATATTGTATCTTCTATCTTCTAACTTCCAAATCTGAAAGTTCTTCAATCTGACCTCTTTCAGGTCTCTTCAACATCTCCAATATGCAATATTCTATGGGGACTTCCTTCTCTAGTCTCTTCAATATGCAATCTCCAATGGGGTCTTTGCCTTGGACCTTCTCACTCTTCAATCTCTAATTTTTTGCAACAAAGAACTAATCCCTACACGAGGAAAGCATATAGAATTTTAGGCAACAAAGGTAAAATTCTTCTCTATCTATTGTAAGACGCTTCTCACCTGTTGGGAGTTAATTTTTTGCAATAAGAAACTTAGATAGCAACAACCAGATATATAAAATCTTCATAATATTCACTAGTTATCTTCAAAACTAGTGGAAAGAATTTTGTGCTAAGTCCTAGTATTCACAACCCTATGTAAAGACTCTAGACAATCTGCAATTTGTAGTCTCCTTCAATCTACCAACTTCTTAAATAGGACCTCCTTCCTGGGTCCCTTAATCTCCTCAACATACAGGTCTGTCTTCAAGACCTGAAATCTCCTTCTATTTTGAATGTGTTCTTGGAATAGGTCAATCTACAAACTTCTCTAGTTTCTCCTTTCTAGATATAATCTCCTTAGCTTCACTGGTTTTCTCCTTGACTAGTGGAAACCTCCTTTGTAACTTAAAAACCTGTGCAAGTCACAACCTTGGTGAAGCTCTAATACCATTGTTAGCTTTTGAAACTATATACTTAATATAAATTAACCACAAGATTAATAATAAATTTACAATATGAAATATATATCAATGGCAATATTCTGAATATATAAAACTCAAAAATAACTCTAGCAACTACACATAAACTTACCATAAACAAATGCTCACGAAAATGGTGCCATAGCTTTATAAGTACCAAGAATTGTGTGTTACTTCATATCATGTTACATATGCAACTCCACATATATAATGTAATGTGACTCTTCATATGGTACACTCTTGGTCTTTACTCTTCTAAAAACTCTTCCACTTCCTATTCTATGGACTCATGTACACATAGGTTAATGTGCACATTTACATTACTGAATATTATGTGCACTTGTGCATTTATTACATTGCATAAAGTAAAGACTTATCCTAACCTAATTATGTACCCATGGTGGTACATTAACATGTACCAAATAATTTAATATATTCCAACAGAAGGATCATCAAATTTTGAAGATCTCTCTTCTCTTTTTAAACTAGAATCAAATTAAAAAAAACATTCTTTTGATTATTTATTTATTCTACTTGAAATCAAGAGCCTCTGAATTGAAAGATATATATTTGTTAATTATTTATAGATTTTATTATTATTTACTCAACATGTTGTATAATATAACAAATAAATTACTATTATATCTTGAAATCAACAAAATGAAGATATTTTTCTCCATTATTATCAATGATTGACTTGTAATTCTATTTTAAATTTGAAAAAGGAAAATAAGAATGTTTTTTTTTTTTCCACTTTCAACCTTGAATAAATTCTTTGTTATGAACCACCCATGACTTTTGATGTTGTTGACATGAAGTTTTGTCTTTGACCATCTTATCAGTGTGAACTTAAGGAAAATTGAGCTTCTTAGAACAAAATAACTTGAAAGTAAAATTCAAGTTCATGTTTTTGTTGGAATTTTGAAAAGACTACAAGCTTTTCCTATGTCTAGGAACCTGACATATACCTTTGTGTTGTTGAAGGTGTATGATAAGTTTTGTATTTTTACAAAAAAAAAAAAAATATATATATATATATATAAAATGAAATGTAAAACAAATGTTACACAAAGATTTAATTAGAAAAAAAGAGCAATTGGACAAGACTGCTTACTAACCAAATATTTTTATATAATTTTTTTATGGTATTTTATTATTCAAGTGTATGAAGTTTATAAATAGTTCATCCTCAATTCAAATTTTGTACAATTAATTCACCCTCGTATTTTATGAACTATTGTTTATAAATAGTTCATACTTTTAATAATATTTGAAGTATAGTGGAGTGTGTGGCTGTGTTATCACACTACCCGAATTAAAAATAAAAATAATATTTAAAATATAAACTTAAAATTAATAAAAACTAATAAATATTTAATTTAGTTTTTATATTAAAATAATTATATACTAATGGATAAATTTTAAAATATAAAAAATGTATTTATCACTGATATATATTAAAACTAAATCAATATTTAAATTGCAATAATTTTATTTAATAAAAAATTAAAAAACGTGTATTATATATATATATATATGCTTGATACAAATTGCGTAGTTTAACAATAAAACAGTGCATTATAAGAGGAAACCTAGGTTCAAACGTTGGAGCATGCCCAATAAAGGTAAAGGTAGTAGTCTGTCTTGAGTCCGATGAATGCACACTAGTGCGCCAGCTTGATGACGAAAGTACCAACTCTGAGGCATTGGGTCTCCCTCACTTTTGGCCGCGATTATAAACGCAACTTCAATAATTTAACATGTGTTTGAAAAAAAATGTTTGTGTCCAATACCTTGTTAAAGATAAAAGAATGTTACCTAATATTAAAATAAAAATGGAGGAGTTGGAGAGAAGTGGGTAGTTGAAACTCTCGTATTGGAGAGGCCTAAGGTTCAAATCTCTCCCTCTTATATGTTATTAAGGACCCTTTTGGAGGTATGTTTATCATATGCTTTAATGATAAAGCGACCAACATTTAAAAAAATATATAGTAAAATTAAATTACAAAATAATAATAATAAATTAATTAAAAAAAAAAACTACATGAGGCACCTTCATTCCCACCCCAAGAGGGATAGGTAAATATTTCTTTAGAGAAAATCACTTTATTTTTTTTCTGTATACTTGGATGAAGAGGAGCCTAAGCAAGTGACAATCATGGAGATTATTTGAGTAAGGAGGAGCCTTGCTTCTTTGAAGGAGTTTTTGAAGAGCTTGTGAAAACTCATATGAAGATATGTCTTTTGAAGATGACATACATTATTATGATGGTGAATTCTTCCTTGAATAGAAAGACATGTTTGAAGAAGAGCCTTGTGAGGAAGAGAGTGATGATGAACTTCTTCTTGAAGAGAAGAAAGAAGAAGATAAGGAATCTCTTCATGGAGAAGAGGATGAGGAAACAATGGGCTTAGATGATCATTATTATAGTTGTTTGAAAAGACATGAGGAATCATTGTTTTCTCACATTCCTACTAATGAAATTTCTATTGATATGCAAGATACTGAAAATTCTACCTCAAATGAAAATTTTGCAATTCCCATGCAATCAAAAGATGGCAAGCCACTTGCATAAATAGAGAAGGTTTCAAAGTTCAATCATTTTTAAGAAGATTTTAATGAACACCTTGCTGAAACTGAAAATGAAAACATGGTAAATATTTCTTATGACTCATTTGTTAGGGATGAGGAAGAGGTAAAGTCTTCTCTTTTACCCTTGACTACTGAAAATTTGAATACAAATTCACGTGAATGGTTTGGATTTAATGTAGGTGATGACCCAAAATAAAATGTCGATATAGTTGAAGTAACTCGGTGGTTGATCAAGAAGATTTGTTATTTAACACATCTTGTGATCAGCCAGATTTGTGGTTTGAAAAGGATGGGCATATGTTTAATTGGGTGCCTAATTTTGGTATTTTTGAAAAGCAGGTTTTACATGAAGATGAAGGAATACAATAACTCGACCCTACCTTAGCTAGATTATATATGTATTAACGAGTCGATCTTTAATATGGTGAAGAGAGGGATTTATTGAAGAGAGGGATTTATTGACACCAGAGAGGCATTTAAGACACCCTATTCAATAACTCCTCTAGGATACCTTTACTCACCTATTAAAGGCGTTTAAGACAAGCAGAGAGATATTTATTACGTTTTAAGAGAAGGGATGTATTCTACCTCTTTAAAAAGCCCTAATTAAAGGTAAAAGCTTAAGAGCTTTGCCTTTTTTTCTCAAAGCTTATATTTCAAGAGGCTCGATCCTCACTCCGGGGAACTTATTCAAACAATCAATAAACCCTTATAAGACGATAGAGACAAGACGGTAATATGTAGCTATAGGATTATAAGACGATAGAGATAAGACGGTAATATGTAGCTATAAGATTGTAGCTATAAAATATTTATTACGAGATAGAGATATTTAAGAAAGAGAAATAGAGATATTTATCTAGTTATAAAGGAATAACTATTTAAGACAAACTGAAAGAGAACTATTTCAGACAAGCAAAGAGGTATTTATTGACAAAACACGCAAAAATATATTTATTACTTATAAAAGAAGGGATCTATTCCACCCAGAGAGATCTTTATTACGTTTTAAAAGAAGGAATGAGAAATACGCCATAGAACTCGGGAGAACCATCCAAACACCCCTGCCCCCTCACCCCAAACCTCTATCACCAGGAACAAGGAGACCTAGAACTCTTTCTACCCCTCCCTTCAATCCCTATACATGTCAGACGATCATATACTCGTCACCCACTATCACCTCAGGTCAGACGATCAGATACTCGTAAGACCATTATATCCCACTATCGTCTTATAAAAAAGACTCCATCAATCTCACACTCTCTATGCTATGTCGTTACCCCAATTATTCCGTCGTTACCACACTTATGAACACCTATTCCCATTGAATTATATTCCATATTAAAGAACAGAAAGAATGCTTTTGCCTTTTTTACCCTTTCAAACATGGCATGGGGGATCTAAAAAAGCAGCTTTTAATAACGGGTATAGAAACGAATTAAAGGTCGGCGGACATCTTTAACACGTACACATTAAATAAAATTCCGCTTTACTTTATTCTTGAGACTAGATGCCTTGCTTCTGATTTACATCTCCTTTTGAATTATTGCGGTCTTTCCCCTCTGCTTTTGTGTATAGATCACGCTGCACACTATTTCGCCATGATACACCCTTATATCATAAAGGCTGTTTTTAGCTCTTCAATTAACACCTGTACTCGGAGAAAATAAAGATGGCTGAAACGGGCAAAGATAAGGCTATTGGCATTGATCTAGGAACAACTTACAGTTGCGTGGGAGTATGGCAGCATGACAGGGTTGAAATCATTGTCACGACCAAGGTAACAGAACTACTCCCTCTATGGTTGCCTTCACCTCCGAGGAAAGACTTGTTGGAGACGCCGCCAAGAACCAGATTTCAACTAATCCCCATAACACTGTGTTTGACGCCAAGCGACTAATTGGAAGGCGATTCACTGATCCTTGTGTTCAGTCCGATGTCAAACTCTGGCCTTTCCCTGTAGTCAAGGGAAAGGATGACAAGCCTATGGTGGAACTGTCTTACAAAGGTGAAAAGAAGCTATTTGCAGCTGAAGAAATCTCCGCTATGGTGTTGATGAAGATGAAGATGATTGCCGAACAACATCTTAACTGTGATGTAAATAATGCTGTCGTTACTGTGCCTGCCTATTTTAACAATTCCCAGAGGAGAGCAACGACAGATGCTGGCACGATTGCGGGCCTGAATGTGATGCGGATTATCAATGAACGCACGGCGGCAGCAATAACCTATGGTTTCGATGCTGTAAACACCCAAAAGAAAAATATTCTCATCTTTGACTTGGGTGGAGGCACGTTTGATGTGTCTGTTCTTACTGTTGAAAGAGGTAAGATCGAGGTTAAAGCTGTTGCAGGGGACACGCATTTGGGAGGTGAAGATTTTGACAACAGGATGCTCAATTTTTGTGTTGAACGGTTCAATAGAAAGTATAAACTGGATCTGGCGACAAATGCCAGAGCCCTTCGAAGACTTCGTTCAGAATGCGAAAGGGCAAAAAGAAATTTGTCTTCGGCCATAGAGACGGTTATTGACATTGACTGTCTCTACGAGGGTCAAGATTTTCATATGAAGATTAGGAGAGCTAAGTTCGAGGAGCTCAATGAAGATTTGTTTCAAAAGTCCATGGAGATCGTGAAAACCTGTCTGGAAGATGCCAAGATGGAGAAGCATCAAATAGACGAAGTTGTCCTGATAGGAGGTTCGTCTCGGATTCCAAAGGTCCAGGAGTTATTGAAACAATTCTTTGACGACAAGAAGCTTTGCAATAGTGTAAATCCGGACGAAGCCGTTGCATATGGGGCAGCGGTGCAAGCAGCAATCTTGAATAATGAATCCATAAACTTGGTGCTTGTGGACGTCACACCTCTCAGCCTTGGGATTTCAAATGCGAGTGGTGTGATGGGGGTCGGCGTTCCAAGAAATACTCCGATTCCTACTCTTAAGGAGATTTCTGTCACAACAGCATATGACAATCAGGACAGTGCAGATATTAAGGTCTATGAAGGTGAGAGAGCTTTGGTTGCCGACAACAACTTTCTTGGTGATTTTATTCTGCGCGGCATTCCACCGGCCAGATGTGAAGTGCCAAGCATTAAAGTTTGTTTCGAAGTGGATGCTGATGGAATTCTAAAAGTCTCTGCTCAGGAACGGGCAACAGGACGAAGCAACGGCTTAACTATTTCTAACGAACGTGAGATACTAAAGAAGGAGGAGATAGATAGAATGGTGGCTGATGCAGAGACATTTAGAAGAGAGGATGAAGAAGCGAAGAAGAAGCACCTTGCCAAACACAATCTCGAATGCTATATTTTCAACATGAGAAGCAGGGTAACGGAGGGAAAGATCAATGGGAGGGTGAAAGCGTGTGTTGCAGAATATGTGATGAAGACACTGAAGGATGTTGAGGAGTGGTTGGATGAAAATGATGATGCAGGGCTTGGTGAATTGACAGCTAAATTGGAGGAATTGAAGATTAAGCAGCTGCCACCACTTGTTCTGAATCTCTGAGGTATGACTGAAATTTTACAATCGTAATATTTTCTTCGATTGATAGCCACGCATCCTTTCCTATTTCTCAGGTAGAAGGAAAAGTAAGTCAAGACGCTGAGCATATTCTTTACAGTTAGGGTTTTGGCTGAATAGGTATAATTTATCTTTCCCTTGTGACAGATCAGTTATTTGCAATTTGCTGTTTCAGGCGTTCTCTTCCGGAGTAAAGCTCGATATAGTAACAAATTTTCCGTGGACTTTAATCCCTGTGAGTACCGAATGAAGAAGGGCTGGTTGAGTAATTTTCCGTGGACTCTGCGTTTGTCCTGTTCAGCTTATTGTAGCCGTGTGGAATTGCTTAATTTAGGGAAGATTCAGCATGTCAATTTTGTTGTTTCTGACGCTGTAATGATATATTTAAGAAAATAATGATTGTAAGTGTTTATCTTATTGTTAAAGAGATATGTATCTTATAAATTAACTGATAATTGAAATACGGTGTATAAATCTACGGTTGTAGAATTCAAGTCTTCAATTTCCAAACAGTAACAGAAACCTTATAACAAGTCAGGATGTTCTTTTCCTTAAGATTGATTTTGAGAAGGCTTATGATAGAATAGAATGGTTTTTTTATTACTTCTATGCTAAAGGCTTTGGGGTTTGACCCTTATTTTATTAGGACTGTACTTATGTTATTCAAAGATGCTTCTATTGTGTTAACTCTGAACAAGAGACAATCTCAGAATATTCAATTAGCCCGTTATGTCAGACAAGGTTGTCCATTGGCGCCTTCTTTGTTTATTCTTGTTGCTGAGGCCTTTGGTTTTCTTCTAGCTCATAGATCTGCTCAAGGATTGATCAAGGGAATTTATCTCCCTTTCTCCCCCAAGTTGCTGATTAATGGTCATTTTGCAGATGATTCTTTCTTGACTATTGCAAAAGATGAGATCTTTGTTACTCATGCTTTAGATTGTCTTCATACATTAGGCTTAGCTTCTGGCTCTAATATTCAATGGAGAAAAACTTCTTTCTATAGACAGTATGGAAAATATATGCCTCCTTGGTTAGCTGATAAGCCTTGGAAGTGGATTCAACCTGGGAAAACCTTTAAATTTTTGGGTATTCCTTTTGCTTTTTTGGGCTCTCCTGCCCTTTTGTGGGATTATGTTGTTCAAAAGGTTGAGAAGAAGCTTCTGTACTGGTGTACCAAAAAATTATCCTTAGCTGGTAAGCTTCATATTTGTTCCAAGTTATTGGCCTCTACTCATGTGTATTACTCTTCTTGTTGGGTCCCTTCCAAGACTTGTTATGTCAAATTGGAGAAGTTGCTTCGAGATTTTTTGTGGTCCAATGCTATTGGTAAGAAGGGATTTCATAGGGTGGCTTGGGATATTTGTTGTCTTCCTAAAACATTTGGAGGAATGGGATTGTTTGACTTTCAGCGACAAGGCTTTTCCATCTGTGCTAAATGGACTGTGAGAGCTTTACAGGGGGAGGAAGCCTGGAAACTTTTAATTCATCACTACCTCTCCACGGGGCTTCCTTTTGGTAAGAAGGTGTGGAAAGGGCTTGATTTGCAAACCATTCTTACAGACCCTATTCCAATAAAAAATTCTAGGTTCTTTGTTATGCAAAGCTTTTGGAAGGCCTAGGAGGCTATTAAACCCTGGATTTCTTCGAAAGGTCACAAAGGGAAGCTGGGGGCTTCAATACCTTTGCTTAATGTTTGGTGGTCTTCAGCCATCACTTTGCAGGGGACTCCCCTTGCTCAAGTCCAGTGGATACATGCTTGATCTCACTCAAACTATAGGCTTTAATTGGATGGCATTTCTATTCTATTATGTTGTCCAAGATAGCTTTCAAAACTATTTTTATTCCTCTTCAAATCTTCCCAAATAATCCTTTTGGAAATGTGGTCTTCGATTGCACCTTAGACTTGGATTTTCTTCTTCCTTTCAAGATTTTTTTTTCCCTTAATAAGTTTATTTTCTTCTCTACCTTTTGGAGGTAATACTTGACCTTTTTGTGGCTACTCGTTTGCCACAATAATTAGCAAGTAAACTGTCTTTTCCTTCTTCAAAAGAGCTCTTGTGAAATCTACCTTTAACTCACCATTTTGGTTGAGATAAAACTAATATTATTAATGCCTTTAATATTTTGGCAATATCTTCCTTGCTTGGCTATTTTTTTCTTTCAAATCCAAGCTTCTCAATAAAATATTTGCACTATAGATTTATGCAAATTTGTAGTCTTCTTTTGATTATAATAAGCAATAGAATGTTGATACGTTTCTTTCTCTCGAAATATACCTAACTTCTATTTTCTTCTATGTGCAGGTTTGATCCTTGTAAACTATAAATTTTGCACTATTTTAAAGATTTGAAATGAAACTTTTGATGCAACCTTTAAGATTTGTAATTGGTGCTTTAAAAATTTAATAGAAATCCAAATATAAAAAGCTCAACTAATGAACTTTTGCACCTTTTTGTTGCATACCTTTTCAATCTTGTAGATGATGAAGATGATGGTGATTCTACTCACCTCAATGTCTTCCCTTTTGTAGATGTTATTACAACTCTTATAGGCTGTCCAAAACAACTCATTTGCTCACATTTTATCAGCTTCAATACTTGACTCATATGCTTCCCAATACTGTAACTTGGTGGCTTAAATAATCCTTCAGAATGTACCTCTAAATTTTGATCTTTAGCAGTCACTAATGCTGTCCAAATTGCTGCCTTTTTCTATCCTCGAATCTAAAAAAATTCATATTGTAAGGCAATCAATACCATCACTGAAAATCTGTCCTTGAATCCCAAAAATTTGGTAGGATTCTCCCCAAATTGCAGCTGAGATGTTCACTCAAGAACCCTTTAATGATGGCCCCCAAATATCTTAGATTTGGTGGTTTTTCTATCTCTTTTCTCTTGTTGAATTCTGGATTTAAAGTAGGTCTCCTCTTCAAAATATGTATTAATCTTGAGATCTATTTCATACTACCTTGTGATTTGATAATCTTCTTGCCAAACCTTCTCCTTTGGTCTTGTCGTCATATGGTGACGATTGTCCCAATTCCTTAGCTTCTTCCTTGGTAGTAATTTCTCCAATGAGTCCTTCTAAGAGCTCCTTCAATGAGGCTCACCAAGTCTTCTTCTTGTTTCCCCTCGAGACCTCTCCAAGATTCTCAATCTTG
This sequence comes from Wollemia nobilis, assembly GCA_028583015.1. Lineage (NCBI taxonomy): Eukaryota > Viridiplantae > Streptophyta > Pinopsida > Araucariales > Araucariaceae > Wollemia > Wollemia nobilis. The sequence continues at coordinate 256,746 of JAQPPZ010017176.1, read as the reverse complement.
CAGCTTAAAAATTTTAATGAGACCTTCCTTGGCCTCTTTAATCTCCAACTATGGATGTGAGAACTTCTTCTCGGATCTCATGAATATGCTACTACTGAAATCTGCTATAGAACATTTGTTAGTTCTTCTCAAAGCTCGATCTTCCACTATGAAAGTTCTTCAATATGGCCTTCAATGGACCTCTTCTTCAATAGGACCTTCAATGTAAGTTTTTAGTCTTCAATGAAGATCACCAATCTCCAATATTTGCTAGGACTCTTCTCCTTGAGTATCTTTGAACATCAATGGGGTATTCTTTCTAGGACCTCCTTCCTAGATTTGTAATCTTCAATGTGGCTTCCTTGGTCACTATCTCTCTCCTTGATCTTTCAATGAGGAGTCTCCATTCTAAAAATATTTCAATGGGACCTTTCTCCTTAGGCCTCCAAATCATCAATCCTTATTTTTTGCAACAAAGAACTAATCCCTACATGAGGAAAGTAACATCGAATTTCAGGTAATGAAGATAAATTTCTTCTCTATCTATTGTAGGAAGCTTCCCACCTTCTGAGAGTTAATTTTTTGTAACAAGAAAAACTTAGATGATAGTAACCTAATGATTCTCTTGAAAATTTATTTTTCTCTCTTGCAATGAAATATTAGAGATGAAAAAATTCCTATAACTCTAAAGAAAATATTCTTCACTAGTTGGATTGCCAATCTAGTGGATGCAATGTTGAGTTCTAGTCTTCACAAGTGTTACAACTCTTATGGAAAAACTATAGATAAATCATGTGGATTTCTCTATTTTCTATTCTTCTAACTAGAGCTACTTCTATAAAAAATCTATTGTGATGGTATTTGCATGCAACGGTGCACTATGGCTGGTCCAGTTTGCAAATACTCAACAACAACAATGGTGATCACTTGTGGCTTTTCTTTGATCCACCGTGTCTCTAATACCACTGTTTGACATTATACTTCATTTAAATATTTCATTTTATGTTATTTGCTAAGGTTTTTGCTTTTAATTTTAGGGCAAAATATTATATTTAATATTTAATTTTATTTCTTTTTTTATTCAATTAAGGTTTATTTTTATCTTCAACATGCCCTAGGCCAAGATTTTAATACACCAAGTTAGAAGAAATCACTTTTTGATCGTGATACGGAGTCAACTCCGGTTCATGATTTAAATCCTCCAAGTTAGAAGAAATCACTTTTTGATTGTGGTACAAAATGGGCTCTGGGTCAGGATTTAAATTCTTCAAGTTAGAAGAAATCACTTTTTGATCGTGGTACAAAGAAGGCTCTAAGTTGGGATAAAAAATTTAAAATTAAAGAATGATCCTCTTTGGATCACGGTATGGGGAAGTCTCTAGGTTGGGATTAGAGTTCAAAATTTTAAAATTTCAACAAACTTGATCACGACATAGGGTTGATTCATGGTCGTAGATGGCTCTAAGTTGGTATTAAAATTGGTAAATCATTAGTTTGACCATTTTTTACTGTGGCATAGAGTGGATTTGTGATGTGATTGCATTGGACTTTAGAATTTTAAAAGTGAAAGACTTCAATTGCTTTAAGAATTGATGGTGAGATTTTTTTGGTTTCAAGCCAATAAAAGGTATCCATACGATTAATAAAGGGCTAAACCCTTATCTTACAACTGTGGCTTGAGATGGCTCTAGGTCACGATCGATATTCGATATTTTCCTTTATTTACCAATTTGATCATGGTATGGAGCAAGCTCATGGCTCGGATTGTGATTAGAAAATTTATAAGTTGGGTATTGTTTATCAGAGCATAGAGTCGACTTGCGGTCATGATAGAAAAATAAAATGCACCTTCTTTGACTCATTTGATTGCTTGATTTTATGAAAATTTCCACATTTCTAAAATAACAAAATGGGTATCCAAAATATTTAAGAAAATTAAAAAATTCATTATATATTGAGAGAAAAAGCCATTTGAAGCTCGTGGACTATCATGGGGAATTAACATGGCTAAAATGACATTTTATCCAAATTTCCTAGAATATTAGGGTTGTGCATGTAAATTTAGTATCATTGTGAGATAATTTCAAGATGTTTCTACTAGGCTTTGAATCACATCAAAAGAGCTATGTAGCAAATGTTTTGGTCGTTTTAAGTTTACAACTACTAAAAGTGGTAAAATTCAGAAAAACCCTAAAAACACTTCAAAAAAATGTTTTTTTTTTTTACTTTGAAGAGTAATTGAAATCCAATCCATGCTAAAATATTCCATGCAAGAAAATTTAAATACTTGTACGATGCAAGAAAACTTTAAAAAATTCATTCAATGCAAGAAAATGTAAAACATGGGTGCAAACTTGGTGTAAATAAATTAAAAAACAATTTCAAGTGGGTCCCCAATTGGGGTGAGTTGTGCAATGGCAATAACACTTAGGAGGTAGTAGATAAATTTACACTATTATTGAAATCCAAACAAAGAGAAGATCATATTTTTGTTCTATCAACAATTGGCCAAATTATATGAAGCTCGTAAGGATGCTATCAAATTGAAATAAGTAAATTTTTTTGTAGATAATAACGACATGGGAGAGGAAATTTGTAGTAATACAAATAGTTATTTTAACCTATCATTTAACATTGAAATTGAGAATGCTCCTTTTATCACTTCTATTTATGAGGTGGATTTGGGGTATTATCAAGTAGGCTCAATGGAAGTTCTTGTTTTAGATGACTAGGATAGTACATTTGATATATATATTTATGAAATTGATAATAGTGATTTTTTTGCCTATTGAATTCAATTAATATAAAGCTAGGCTAGATAGGCATTGAGAAACTAATGTTTCTATTATCTCTAATAAAAATCTTTGTATTGGCTAGGTGAAGCATGAATTATTTCATTGCCTAAGTATTTCACAAAGGATGAATCTATCAAATTTAAAATTGCTATGAAGACTAGATAATTTAGTTGTTTTACCTCTTAAAGCATTTATTCTTATACTATTTTTAATAGTCCTAATTTAAGACCCACTAGTGGCTCACCTTTTGTTGAATTTTCTCAACAAGACTAGGATTACCTCATTAAGTGGTGATCCTAGTCAACACTAATATTTTAGTTATTTTTGGGCATGTTCTTGCTCTTTTGAAATTTCCTTATGACGATTTGACCTATGCAACTCATGCTCTGCCTAGACTATTTAATATTTTTGATAAAATTTCTTTGCATCCAAGATCACCCCTTAATGCGGCAATTCTAGTTTATATAGTTTTCTAGAAAATAACAAATACCCAAGCATTCATTACTATCCCTAATAGTCGATTTTCATATCTAAAAATATTTACCTACTCAAATATGTTGTCTGACAAGTGGCTTGATAGTTTGATTAATCCTACACCCTCCTATGCAACGAGGAATTTAATTGAATCTATTTTTTTATCAAATTAAAAACCAAGGTTGTTAGTAATATTTTTATGAAGGTTTACAAGCAATTAGATCCACATCCTAACCCCTACACACCTATCTTTATCAATACCCAATCATATGGTCACATCCTCTATAGGATTAGGGGTAAGAAGTATGTGGAAGAACAAATAATTTAAATCTATAACAATATCCTCTTTCAACTATCATTACCCAATGATGAATACGATTAGAAAATAAAATTGACTGGGATAGGTTTTTGTTTTGCAACCTGGGCATAATGACCAACTGTTAAAATTTTTGGATGCTTCTAGTTCTCACACTTCACATGGAGCTCACAATTTAGAGGTTTGAGGAGCATAGGATGTGGCTCCAGGAATTACCTTTAAGATTTTTATCACAGTGTTAGATATTGGTTTGTCATCAAGGCTGAACCTCAAAGTATGACTATTATCAAAAGGATTTTGAAGGTGAGCACCCACCAGTCACAGCCTAGACCAAACATTGGAAGAATCAAATTACTCTAATTCAACCTCCAAAGTAGGTTGGTATACCTTGTCAACTTAATAGATGTTGAATCTCTTTTAGCTCAAAATTAATAAAAGCTTAGGGATAGGGATGGAGGGTTAATAAATGAATGGATTAATGATGGACGAATGAAGCTAACAACATAGGCATCCATAAATGAGTTTTTAGAAGCAAAAGGTGAGTAAGAGGTGGGAGTAACAGAAGAAGTAACATGGGAAGGTCTCTTTCTTTCTTGTTGATGCTTGTGCACATATTCTATCGAACCACCGGAAGAGTAGCGAGGCTCCCACCATTGTGCCACGAACTTCTCCTTAGCTAGTTGTGCATGTTTGAATGCATAGTCCAATGTTGTGCAAGTAGTATATTTGATCTCCCTATACAAGTGTGCGAGAAGACCATTTTTAAACTTTGTAATCAACATAGCATTAGAATCTAAAATGCCAAGTAAGACTCAAAGGCGGTTGAAATGATGAATGAAATCTTGTATAGATTCTCTTTTTCCTTGACGAAGGTGTAACCATTGATTCAGTAAGTCCTCATAAGTTTATTTATAAAATGGGGCCTTCAAAACTTGTACCATATCCTCCCATGTACAAATCGGATTATGGCGATTGGCAATGAGAACTTTGGTGATGTTGGAAATTTTGAGCTTTGTGAATGAAACATTTTCATTATCAAGAGTGTGAGTATATTCAAATCAGGTCTCCATATCAAGGATCCATATATTAAGTACATCAGGGTCTCAGAAGCCTTCATATATTTTTACTTCACATCTTGGACGAGGAGGATGGGAGAAACATTGAAGGTTTTGTAACTTGGTAGCTATTTCTACTAGTTTTTCATCATGAACGATAATGATTTTAGCCAATTTTTCAACAATGGCCATGTTTGTAGCCATAGATCTACTAGGGGTTGTCAAGGATTTGTTAGGCACTAGTTCAAGCAACTAAATGATAATTTGTGACAAAAAATTATTTGTGGGTAACTTATAATGGGCCTTCCCTCCCTAAATGGCCAAAGATTATATTACAAGGTAATTAATTAGAGAATAATTAATGCACTATCAGTCAACACAATCACCACCACAACCAATGGTTAATACAATCTCTACCACAACCAACGGTCACAATCACCACTCAATACAGAAGGAGCCAATGGTTAATACAATGTCATGCAATGGTCATCATAATTGAACATGCTTAAATGGTCACAAATCAACTCTGACCCTTACGTTGGTCTGCGACCGAACACCCCACAACATGAGAACCAATAGGAAGACCAACCCACGTTACGATTCTACGACGACCAACGAGTGACAAACTATGACAATCAACGAGTGGAACCTACGACGATCGATGAGTGACATAAACTATGACAACCAGTGCGTGACACGATTAAGCGATGTGATCGAGAACAATGAGGACTAAACAACAAACAATAAGGGTCGATGGCACAGATGATGAGGACTCGGAATAAACATGATGCGAATAATGAGGACCAAATACAATACAAAAGATGACTTGAATGGATAGTGCCACAGACAACAAGGACCAATCGGATGAGGTGATAACGAGGATTCAGACCAATCAACGGAAAGGTGACAAAATTCAGGGTTGTGTGAATAGGATACAATACAAAAGATGACTTGAATGGATAGTGCCACAGACAACAAGGACCAATCGGATGAGGTGATAACGAGGATTCAGACCAATCAACGGAAAGGTGACAAAATACAAAAGATGACTTGAATGGATAGTGCCACAGACAACAAGGACCAATCGGATGAGGTGATAACGAGGATTCAGACCAATCAACGGAAAGGTGACAAAATTCAGGGTTGTGTGAATAGGATACAATACAAAAGATGACTTGAATGGATAGTGCCACAGACAACAAGGACCAATCGGATGAGGTGATAACGAGGATTCAGACCAATCAACGGAAAGGTGACAAAATACAAAAGATGACTTGAATGGATAGTGCCACAGACAACAAGGACCAATCGGATGAGGTGATAACGAGGATTCAGACCAATCAACGGAAAGGTGACAAAATTCAGGGTTGTGTGAATAGGATATGCAACTTTGACTCATGGTGAGAGGCAACCAAGGGGAGAGGGAACGTAGCCAACGTAAACTGCATATCAATATATGTGTGCCTTTGGATATAAAAGCAATAATGAATCCCTTGTCTAAAACATGTGGGATTAACCCACCAAAAGTTTTAAAAAAACTTAGCTCGTCGATTGATGTCAGAAACAATACCGTCATCGATGAAAATGAAACTCGCTGTAAAACTGAACATGATGTCGAAAAAGAAAAATAAATTAAGCAAATCTTAGAGTTTAAGAATTTTGGCTATCGAAATATTTTTGAGTGACCGAAAAACACAAAACAATTTATGATGTCAAACATAAGACTTCAAAATCATGTTTCGAAGGTCGTTTTGAGCTGGTTCTGACATCTACGATTGGATATCACGCAGATGAATGGTGTTAGCCACCTTTTTGTCAATTTACACTATCATAAAGAAGAGGTAATTCTCATGGCCTTGCTCGTCTATGTCTTGGAATGCTTGATCGCAATGATGCTTGAGTGGAGTACGTTGGGGAGCTTCCAAAAGTACGAATATGTGCACAACATATTTCTATTCGAGATTGCTATTGGGGATCATTGGATGGGAACAAGGGAGCATAGGATCTATGATTTGAATGCACCACGATGTACGCTATTGAAGATGTACATCGACAACACTGCACAGCAGAGCGCTTTGAATGATGTAAAACGAACATTGATTATAGCTTGTTCCTTAGTGTTTAATCATCGATTTATGTAGGAAAAACATCAAAGATATAATTTTTGATGAAAGTAGAACCAGATTGCATCGATCTAGATATGTGAGTAGTTATACTCCACCTATATTTTACGATAAGCTAAAATAATCACCAATACACGTAGAGGATGGAACGATTTTTTTCTCTTAGATCTATAAGCCGAAATCAACCAATCAACAAGAATTTCCGTCGAATGAAGCTCCTTTAGAGGCGCCAAGTGAAAAGATTCAAAAATTACAAAATTATGTCAAAGAAATGTTGAATCCAAGGATGGATACTTGGATCAATAGCTGAAGTCGGGAGTCAAAGGGACTCAACTAGCTGAGAGTCAGTAGTCAAAGGGACCTCAATGAGAGTTTTTGAATGAGTAGTGCTCATGCAAAAAAGGAAAGAGTATTATTTCCAAAGCCAAGATTCGTTGGTGGTTTCATCGTTTCTCTTTTGAACCATACTAGCTTAGAGGAAGAGGATACTCACCAATCCAATGCTCAACTATGATACCAATCATACAAAAATAATTCTTGAGAGCAAGATGCAAGGAAATATCATAATGAAAACTGAGAATTACATTAATCAAAAACATATTTATAGGCATGTCAACCTTTTCAATTTAGTATTTAATATTCATGATTCGTGTGAGTATTAAATGCCATATATCATGATCCATGTGAGTAGGAATAGTATTATAGAATATAATATTAATCCCTATCAAAGAAGCAAGTGAAGCTTTAATAGGAGATATATAACTTCGGTGCAAAATATAATATTGCAAAGTATTTTGCATTACATTGGCATCGATTTTGTCCTTTCAGTTATAGAAAAAATGGACAAAGAAAGAGTGTCTTAAAAAAATATTACAAACAGTAAGACATGGTCTCCAAGTGACCATATCACTGAAGTATGAGAGGTAAACTTTGAACAGAGTAGAGAGCCATTCCAAAAGGGCTCAACGTTTGTCAATAGCAAGGTGAAAGCACACTCAAGGTGCTTTAGAATAGAGTCGATCCTAGAGAGCTCAATATCTACATCACCAAGGTGTATCGAGACACCAAATCATCATCTACACATCAAGCAACAACCACAACCCTATGTAAGAAACTAGCGCTCATTGCAAGGTAGAAAATACAAATGATAACACAATACATCCTACGTATAACAAGGATTGTCTTATCAAAGCTCCAAAGTGGAAGAACCACCAACCAAGAGGGATCACCATACACTTGAGATTCTTCATAGTTGGAGCCAAGTTTGTTGGAATACATCATCCATCTTTGCTAGAGAAAAGGAGGAGCCATATCATGATTTGTTGTCATAGAGACGACAAAAGAAAGCTTGCAATAGTTGGGAAGAATACATTGAGAATCCTTAAGATATTAGTACGCTGAAGGTAAGAGTGCATGCAAAGAAGGCTCAAACACTTATCTTGATAAGGAGGTAATATTGTACCACTTGGAACAAAGTGTAAGATAATTTTCAAACATTAATGCCTATGCTCAAGGAGGAAGAGCGCTCAACCAAGTAACACACTCATCCTATATCCAATGCTCAAATAAAGACGCCCATCTAAGTAACGTCTTCCATCATTTCCCTAACGTCTAAGAATTTTCAACACTCAACAAGAAGGAATTCATCTTGCACCACGTCGGGTAATGGTTCTCAAAGACAAGCGCTACTCAAGGAGAAGATAAAAGAATATTGGTAATACCTCATACCACTTGGCACACCCATCAAGAAGGTGGCAGCATGTATTTAGTCACCATAACAAAAAATGCTCTTGGAGAGAGTCGAAGCACATTCTAAGCCTGAGCATATTCAAATATTAAAGTCAAGAAGTCAAAGATGTATTTAAGAGTATCATAAGAGGATGTGCTCTAGCTTATCATAAACCAACAAGAGGATACAATGCATTTCAATGCATTTTAGTGCTTATGAACCTTACTAAGGTATTATAGAATATAATATTAATCCCTATAATTCCTCCCCACTATAGAAGCATTGGACTCCAATACGCTCAAAAATGGAAGGAAGTTGAGGAGAAACCCGGAGGTTGTAGGGATGCTCTATAATGAGGCTCCATGTAGATGTAATGTGGACTGCCAATATGAAGAGGAAGATTGTGTATGAAGGGCAATTGCTAACATGCCACCAAATGTTGAAAGTCCTGCAATATGAAGGAGGCAGGATGTGCAGTGTGTGAATCAAATGAGGAACTACAGGTTGAGTTGCAACTGAAGCAGGAGCAGTATCAACAAGAAGATATGTTTATGCAATAGGAGCATGTGTTGGTGCATCACAAACAATTATTGGTGCAACAAAAACTGCTGGTACAACCAAAAAAAATGTTGGTGCAATAGGAACTACTAGGAAAATAGGAATAACTTTTGGTGCAATAGGAACAACTGCTGGAACAATAGGAACAACAAGAACAACTACTGGAATTATAGAAACAACTAGAGGTACAATAGGAATAGTATCCCAATGAAGGTGATGTGAAGTGGACAAAATTGCTCGTATTTGGACCTCCTTATGCTATGGTGTGCTAAAAATCAAAGCAATTGGTTGTATTTGATGAAATTAGTGTAAGTTCGATGTGTAGTGGATGGAACACTACAGAAAATAAAGGATTTGTTCTCATATTGCAAAAAATATGTATTGGGATAGGCATCATAAGTGGCATGCTTATCATATTGGTATGTTTTACCCAAAATTAATCTGCAACAATCCATGGGTGTGATATCACACGTGACCTTATCCCGAAACTTAGCGCTAAATACAAATGCAATGGTACACGTGTGTGATTTTTGATGTGTTTTTGCTATCCTTCCACCCAATATAGTAGGGGTGAGGATTTTTGGACGTAGGGAGCTTGAGCCTATCGATAATGGATTGTGCAATTAGATTCTTTTGTGAGCCATTATCGATTATACAATCTACTACAAAGTTATGGAGCAAGTGAGCATGAGTGACAAATAATTGGTCACAATCACCTGCTCTAGAATGCTTATTCATGAGTGTTACATTATTAAGTTGCCCTCTCAACTCCTCATAAATTACTTCTTCTCTAGTAGTCTCAATGGGGTTATCACAAGTGACCTCATAAGACTATACAAAAAGATTCTTCTTCTTTTGTAATTGTGGACATTGATTTTTATCATGGCCTTGCCTCTTACAATAGTTACAAAATATAGCAATTTGAGTAGGAGATAATGAAGAAGAAGAGGAAGAAGAAAATGATTTTTAGAAGCAAAAGGTGAGTAAGAGGTGGAAGTAATAGAAGAAGAAACATGGGAAGGTCTCTTTCGTCCTTTTTGATGCTTGTGCACATATTTTTTCGAACCACCAAAAGAGTAGCGAGGCTTTCACCGTTGTGCCACGAGCTTCTCCTCAGCTAGTTGTGCATGTTTGAATGCATAGTCCAATGTTGTGCAAGTAGTATATTTGATCTCCCTATACAAGTGTGCGATAAGACCATTTTTAAACTTTGTAATCAAGATAGCATTAGAATCTGAAATGCCAAGTAAGACTCAAAGGCGATTGAAATGATGAATGAAATCTTGTATAGATTATTTTTTTACTTGACGAAGGTGTAACCATTGATTCACTAAGTCCTCATAATTATATGGATAAAATGAGGCCTTCAAAACCCGTACCATCTCCTCCCATGTACAAATTGGATTATGGCGATTGGCAATGAGAACTTTGGTGATGTTGAAAATTTTGAGCTTTGTGAATGAAACCTTTTCATTATTAGGAGTGTGAGTATATTCAAATCAGGTCTCCATATCAAAGATCCATCTATTAAGTACATTAGGGTCTCATGAGCCTTCATATATTTTTACTTAACACCTTGGACGAGGAGTATGGGAGGAACATTGAAGGTTTTGTAACTTGGTAGCTATTTCCACTAGTTTTTCATCACGAGCGATACTAATTTTAACCAATTTTTTAACAATGGCCATGTTTGTAGCCATAGGTCTACTAGGGGTGGTCAAGGATTTTCTAGGCACTAGTTCAAGGAACTAAAATATTTGTGGGTAACTTATAATGGGTCTTCCCTCCCTAAATGGCCAAGGATTATATTATAAGGTAACTAATTAGGGAAGAATTAATGCACTAACAGTAAACACAATCACCACCACAACCAATGGTTAATACAATCTCTACCACAACCAACGGTCACAATCACCACTCAATCCAGAAGGAGCCAATGGTTAATACAATGGCATGCAATGGTCATCATAATTGAACATGCTTAAATGGTCACAAATCAACTTTGACCCTTACGTTGGTCTACGACCGAACACCCCACAACATTAGAACCAACAGGAAGACCAACCCACGTTACGAGCCTACGATGACCAATGAGTGACAAAATATGACAATCAACGAGTGGAACCTACGACGATCGATGAGTGACATAAACTATGACAACTAGTGAGTGACATAATTAAGCGATATGATCAAGAACAATGAGGAATAAACAACAAACAATAAGGGTCGATGGAACAGATGATGAGGACTCAAAAAAAACATGATGCGAATAATGAGGACCAAAGACAATACAAAAGATGGCTTGAATGGATAGTGCCACAGACAACAAGGACCAATCGGATGAGGTGATAACGAGGATTCAGACCAATCAATGGAAAGGTGACAAAATTTAGGGGTATGTGCCTTTGGATATAAAAACAAAAATGAATCCCTCGTTTAATACATGTGGGATTAACCCATCAAAATTTTTAAAAAAACTTAGCTCATCGATTGATGTCGGAGACAATACCGTCATCGATGAAGATGAAACTCGCTGTAAAACTGAACATGATGTCGAAAAGAAAAATAAATTAAGCAAATCTTAGGATTTAAGAATTTTGGCTATCGATATATTTTTGAGTCACCGAAAAACATAAAAAATTCTGTGATGTCAAACATAAGACTTCAAATCATGTTTCGAAGGTCAATTTAAGGTGGTTTTGACATCTACGATTGGATATTACATAGATGAGTGGTGTTAGCCACCTTTTTGTCAATTTAAACTATCATAGAGAAGAGGCAATTCTCATGCCCTTGCTCATCTATGTCTTGGAATGCTTGATCACGATGATGCTTGAGTGGAGTACGTTGGGGAGCTTCCAAAAGTATGAATATGTGCACAACATATTTCTATTCGAGATTGCTATTGAGGATTGTTGGATGGGAACAAGGGAGCATACGATCTATGATTTTAATGCACCATGATGTACGCTATTGAAGATGTACATCGACAACAGTGCACAGTAGAGGACTTTGAATGATGCAAAACGAACATTGATCATAGCTTGTTCCTTAGTGTTTAATCATCAATTTATGTAGGCAAGACACCAAATATATCATTTTTGATGAAAGTAGAACCAGATTGCATCGATCTAGATATGTGAGTAGTTATACTCCACCTATGTTTTACGATAAGCTAAAATAATCACCAATACACGTAGAGGATGGAACAATTTTTTTCTCTCTTAGATCTATAAGCCGAAATCAACCAATCAACAAGAATATCCGTCGAATTAAGCTCATCTAGAGTCGCCAAGTGAAAAGATTCAAAGATTACAAAAATATGTCAAAGAAATGACGAATCCAGGGATGGATACTTGGATCAATAGCTGAAGTCGGGAGTCAGAGGGACTCAACTAGCTGAGATTCAGTAGTCAAAGGGACCTCAATGAGAGTTTTTGAATGAGGAGTGCTCATGCAAAAAAGGAAAGAGTATTATTCCCAAAGCCAAGATTCGTTGGTGGTTTTATCGTTTCTATTTTGAACCATACTAGCTTAGAGGAAGAGGATACTCACCTATCCAATGCTCAACTATGATACCAATCATACAAAAATAATTCTTGAGGGCAAGATGCAAGGAAATATCATAATGAAAACTAAGAATCGCATTAATCAAAAACATATTTATAGGCATGTTTGCCTTTACAATTTAGTATTTAATATTCATGATCTATGTGAGTATTAAATGCCATATATCATGATCCATGTGAGTAGGAATAGTATTATAGAATATAATATTAATCCCTATCAAAGAAGCAAGTGAAGCTTTAATAGGAGATGCAAAATTTCGGGGCAAAATATAATATTGCAAAGGATTTTGCATTACATTGGCATCAATTTTGTCCTTTCAGTTATAGAAAAAATGGACAAAGAAAGAGTGTCTTAAAAAAATATTACAAACAGTAAGACATGGTCTCCAAGTGACCATATCACTGAAGTATGAGAGGTAAACTTTGAACAGAGTAGAGAGCCATTCCAAAAGGGCTCAACGTTTGTCAATAGCAAGGTGAAAGCAAACTCAAGGTGCTTTAGAATAGAGTCGATCCTAGAGAGCTCAATATCTACATCACCAAGGTGTATCAAGACACCAAATCATCATCTACACATCAAGCAACAACCACAACCCTATGTAAGAAACTAGCGCTCATTGCAAGGTAGAAAATACAAATGATAACACAATACATCCTACGTATAACAAGGATTGTCTTATCAAAGCTCCAAAGTGGAAGAACCACCAACCAAGAGGGATCACCTTTACAACACTTGAGATTCTTCATAGTTGGAGCCAAGCTTGTTGGAAAACATCATCCATTTTTGCTAGAGAAAAGGAGGAGCCATATCATAATTTTTTTTCATAGAGATGACAAAATAAAGCTTGCAATAGTTGGGAAGAATACCTTGAGAATCCTTAAGATATTAGTATGCTGAAGGTAAGAGTGCATGCAAAGAAGGCTCAAACACTTATCTTGATAAGGAGGGAATATTTTACCACTTGGAACAAAGTGTAAGATAATATTCAAACATTAATGTCTATGCTCAAGGAGGAAGAGCGCTCAACCAAGTAACCCACTCATCCTATATCCAATTCTCAAAGAAATACGCCCATCTAAGTAACGTCTTCAATCATTGCCCTAACGTCCAAGAATTTTCAACACTCAACACGAAGGAATTCATCTTGCGCCACGTGGGGTAATGCTTCTCAAAGACAAGCGCTACTCAAGGAGAAGATAAAATAATATTGGTAATACCTCATACCACTTGGCACACCCATCAATAAGGTGGTAGCGTGTTTTAGTCACCATAAAAAAGAATGCTCTTAGAGAGAGTCGAAGCACATTCTAAGCCTGAGCATATTCAAATATTGAAGTCAAGAAGTCAAAGGTGTATTTAAGAATATCATAAGAGGATGTGCACTAGCTTATCATAAACTAGAAAGAGGATACAATGCATTTTAATGTGTTTTAGTGCTTATCAACCTTACTAAGGTATTATAGAATATAATATTAATCCCTATAATTCCTCCCCAGTGTAGAAGCATTGGAATCCAATACACTCAAAAAAAGAAGGAATTTGAGGAGAAACCCGGAGGTTGTGGGGATGCTTCATAATGAGGCTCCATGTAGATGTAATGTGGACTGTCAATATGAAGAGGAAGATTGTGTATGAAGGGCAATTGCTAACATGCCACCAAATGTTGAAATTCTTGCAATGTGAAGGAGGCAGGATGTGGAGTGTGTGAATCAAATTAGGAACTACAGGTTGATTTGCAACTGGAGTAGGAGCAGTATCAACAAGAATATATGTTTATGCAATAGGAGCATGTGTTGGTGCATCGCAAACAATTGTTGGTGCAACAAAAATTGTTGGTACAACCAAAACAACTACTGGTGCAATAGGAACTGCTAGGACAATAGGAACAACTTTTGGTGCAATAGGAACAACTTTTGGAACAATAGGAACAACAAGAACAACTACTGGAATCATAGAAAAAACTAGAGGTACAATAAGAATAGGATCCCGATGAATGTGAGGTGAAGTGGACGAAATTGCTCATAGTTAGACCTCCTTATGCTATGGTGTGCTAAAAATCAAAGCAATTGATTGTATTTGATGTAAATTTATGTAAGTTCAATGTGTAGTGGATGGAACACTACAGACAATAAAGGATTTGTTCTCATGTTGCAAAAAATATGTATTGGGATAGGCATCATAAGTGCCATGCCTATCATATTGGTAAGTTTTACCCAAAATTAATCCGCAAAAATCCATGGGTGTGATATCACATGTGACCTTATCCCGAAACTTAGGGCTAAATGCAAATGCAATGGTACACATGTGTGTGATTTTTGATGTGTTTTTGCTATCCTTCCACCCAATATAGTAGGGGTGAGGATTTTTGGACGTAGGGATCTTGAGCCTATCGATAATGGATTTTGCAATTAGATTCTTTTGTGAGCCATTATCGATTATACAATCTACTCAAAGTTATAGAGAAAGTGAGCATGAGTGACAAATAATTGGTCACAATCACCTGCTCTAGAATGCTTATTCATGAGTGCTACATTATTAATTTGCCCTCTCAACTTCTCATAAATTACTTCTTCTCTAGTAGTCTCAATGGGGTTATCACAAGTGACCTCATAAGACTGTACAAAAAGATTCTTCTTCTTTTGTAATTGTGGACATTGATTTTTATCATGGCCTTGCCTTTTACAATAGTTACAAAATTTAGCAATTTGAGTAGGAGAGAATGAAGAAGAAGAGGAAGAAGAAAATGATATTTTAGAAGCAAAAGTTGAGTAAGAGGTGGAAGTAACAAAAGAAGAAACATGGGAAGGTCTCTTTCATCCTTGTTGATGCTTGTTTACATATTTTGTCGAACCACCAAAAGAGTAGCGAGGCTTTCACCATTGTGCCACGAGCTTCTCCTCAACTAGTTGTGCATGTTTGAATGCATAGTCTAATGTTGTGCAAGTAGTATATTTGATCTCCCTATACAAGTGTGCGAGAAGACGACTTTTAAACTTTGTAATCAAGCCAAGTAAGACTCAAAGGTGATTGAAATGATGAATGAAATCTTGTATAGATTCTCTTTTTACTTGACGAAGGTGTAACCATTGATTCAGTAAGTCCTCATAATTTTATGGATAAAATGAGGCCTTCAAAACTTTTACCATCTCCTCCCATGTACAAATTGGATTATGGCGATTAGCAATGAGAACTTTGGTGATGTTGGAAATTTTGAGCTTTGTGAATGAAACCTTTTCATTATTAGGAGTGTGAGTATATTCAAATTAGGTCTCCATATCAAGGATCCATCTATTAAGTACATTAGGGTCTCGGGAGCCTTCATATATTTTTACTTCACAGCTTGGACGAGGAGGATGGGAGGAAAATTGAAGGTTTTGCAACTTGGTAGCTATTTCCACTAGTTTTTCATCATGAGCGATACTGATTTTAGCCAATTTTTCAACAATGGCCATGTTTGTAGCCATATGTCTACTAGGGGTGGTCAAGGATTTTCTAGGCACTAGTTCAAGCAACTAAATGATAATTTGTGACAAAACATATTTGTGGGTAACTTATAATGGGCCTTCCCTTCCTAAATGGCCAAGGATTAGATTACAAGGTAATAAATTAGGCAAGAATTAATGCAGTAATGGTCAGTTCAATCACCACCACAACCAATGGTTAATACAATCTCGACCACAACCAATAGTCACAATCACCACTCAATCTGCAAGGTACCAATGGTCAATACAATGTCATGCAATTATTATCACAATTGAATATTCTTAAATGGTCACAAATCAACTCTGACCCTTACGTTGGTCTACGACCGAACACCCCACAGCATGAGAACCAATAGGAATACCAAACCATGTTACAAGCCTACAACGACCAACGAGTGACAAACTACAACAATCTATGAGTGGAGCCTACGATGATCGACAAGTGATATAATCTATGACAATCGATGAGTGAGACGATTAAGCGATGTGATCGAGAATAATGAGGAGTAAACAACAAACAATAAGATTCTATGGCATAGATGATGAGGACTCAGAACAAACATGATGCAAATAATGAGGACCAAATACAATAAAAAAGATGACTTGAATGGATAGTGCCACAGACAATAAGGACCAAATGGATGAGGTGATAACGAGGATTCAGACCAATCAATAGAAAGGTGAAAAAATTCAGGGGTGTGTGAATAGGATAAGCAACTTTGACTCATGGTGAGAGGCAGCTAAGGGGAGAGGGAATGTAGCCAACGTAAGTTGGATACCAATAAATATGTGCCTTTGGATATAAAAACAATAATGAATCCCTTGTCTAATACATGTGAGATTCACCCACCAAAAGTTTTAAAAAAACTTAGCTCGTCGATTGATGTTGGAGACAATACCGTCATCGATGAAGATGAAACTCGCTATAAAACTGAACATGATGTCGAAAAAGAAAAATAAATTAAGCAAATATTAGGGTTTAAGAATTCTTGCTATCAAAATGTTTTTGAGTGACCAAAAAACACAAAACAATTTGTGATGTCAAACATAAGACTTCAAAATCATGTTTCGAAGGTCGATTTGAGGTGGTTCTGACATCTACGATTGGATATTACATAGATGAATGGTGTTAGCCACATTTTTGTCAATTTACACTATCATAGAGAAGAGGTAATTCTCATGGCCTTGCTCGTCTATGTCTTGGAATGCTTGATCACGATGATGCTTGAGTGGTGTATGTTGGGGAGCTTCCAAAAGTACAAAGATGTGCACAACATATTTCTATTCGAGATTGCTATTGAGGATCATTGGATGGGAACAAGGGAGCATAGGATCTATGATTTTAATGCACCACGATGTACGCTATTGAAGATGTACAATGACAACAGTGCACAACAGAGCGCTTTGAATGATGTAAAACAAACATTGATTATAGCTTGTTCCTTAGTGTTTAATCATCAATTTATGTAGGCAAGACACCAAAGATATCATTTTTTATGAAAGTAGAACCAGATTGCATCGATCTAGATATGTGAGTAGTTCTATTCCACCTATGTTTTACGATAAGCTAAAATAATCACCAATACATGTAGAGGATGGAACAATTTTTTTCTCTCTTAGATCTATAAGCCGAAATCAACCAATCAACAAGAATATCCATCGAATGAAGCTCCTCTAGAGGCACCAAGTGAAAAGATTCAAAGATTACAAAATTATGTCAAAGAAATGACGAATCCAAGGATGGATACTTGGATCAATAGCTGAAGTCGAGAGTCAGAGGGACTCAACTAGCTGAGAGTCAGTAGTCAAAGGGACCTCAATGAGAGTTTTTGAATGAGTAGTGCTCATGCAAAAAAGGAAAGAGTCTTATTCCCAAAGCCAATATTCGTTGGTGGTTTTATCATTTCTCTATTGAACCATACTAGCTTAGAGGAAGAGGATACTCACCTATCCAATGCTCAACTATGATACCAATCATACAAAAATAATTCTTGAGAGCAAGATGTAAGAAAATATCATAATAAAAACTGAGAATTGCATTAATCAAAAACATATTTATAGGCATGTCTACCTTTACAATTTAGTATTTAATATGCATGATCCGTGTGAGTATTAAATGCCATATATCATGATCCATGTGAGAAGGGATAATATTATAGAATATAATATTAATCCCTATCAAAGAAGCAAGTGAAGCTTTAATAGGAGATGCATAACTTCGATGCAAAATATAATATTGCAAAGGATTTTGCATTACATTGCCATCGATTTTGCATTACAAACAGTAAGACATGGTCTCCAAGTGACCATATCACTAAAGTTTGAGAGGTAAACTTTGAACAGAGTAGAGAGCCTTTCTAAAAGGGCTCAACGTCTATCAATAGCAAGGTGAAAGCACACTCAAGGTGCTTTAGAATAGAGTCGATCCTAGAGAGCTCAATATCTATAGAACCAAGGTGTATCGAGACACCAAATCATCATCTGCACATCAAGCAACAACCATAATCCTATGTAAGAAACTAGCACTCATTGCAAGGTAGAAAATACAAATGATAACACAAGACATCCTACGTATAACAAGGATTGTCTTATCAAAGCTCCAAAGTGGAAGAAACACCAACCAAGAGGGATCACCATTACAACACTTGAGATTCTTCATAGTTGTAGCCAAGCTTGTTGGAATACATCATCCATCTTTGCTAGAGAAAAATAGGAGCCATATCATAATTTGTTGTCATAGAGATGGCAAAAGAACGCTTGCAATAGTTGGCAAGAATACATTGAGAATCCTTAAGATATTAGTATGTTGAAGGTAAGAGTGCATGCAAAGAAGGCTCAAACACTTATCTTGATAAGGAGGGAATATTTTACCACTTGGAACAAAGTGTAAGATAATATTCAAACATTAATGCCTATGCCCAAGGAGGAAGAGCACTCAACCAAGTAACACACTCATCCTATATCCAATGCTCAAAGAAATATGCCCATCTAAGTAACATCTTCCATCATTGCCCTAACGTCCAAGAATTTTCAACACTCAAAAAGAAGGAATTCATCTTGTGCCATGTGGGGTAATGCTTCTCAAAGACAAGTGCTACTCAAGGAGAAGATACAAGAATATTGGTAATACCTCATACCACTTGGCACACCCATCAAGAAGGTGGTAGCGTGTCTTTAGTCACCATAAAAAAGAATGCTCTTAGAGAGAGTCGAAGCACATTCTAAGCCTGAGCATATTCAAATATTGAAGTCAAGAAGTCAAAGGTGTATTTAAGAATATCATAAGAGGATGTGCACTAGCTTATCATAAACCAGCAAGAGGATACAATGCATTTCAATGTGTTTTAGTGCTTATCAACCTTACTAAGGTATTATAGAATATAATATTAATCCCTATAATTGCTCCCCACTATAGAAGCATTGGACTCCAATACGCTAAAAAATGGAAGGAAGTTGAGGAGAAACCAGGAGGTTGTGGGGATGCTCCATAATGATGCTCCATGTAGATGTAATGTGGACTGCCAATATGAAGAGGAAGATTATGTATGAAGGGCAATTGCTAACATGCCACCAAATTTTGAAAGTCCTACAATGTGAAGGAGGCAAGATGTGGAGTGTGTGAATCAAATGAGGAACTATAGGTTGAGTTGCAACTGGATCAGGAGCAGTATCAACAAGAAGATATCTTTATGCAATAGGAGTATGTGATGGTGCATTGCAAACAATTTTTGGTGCAACAAAAACTGCTGGTACAACCAAAACAACTGCTAGTGCAATAGGAACTGCTAGGACAATAGGAACAACTTTTGGTGCAACAGGAACAACTGCTGGAACAATAGGAACAACAAGAACAACTACTAGAATCATAGAAACAACTAGAGGTACAATAGAAATAGGATCCCGATGAATGTGAGGTGAAGTGGACAAAATTTCTTGTAGTTGGACCTCCTTATGCTATGGTGTGCTAAAAATCAAAGCAATTGGTTGTATCTGATGTAAATTAGTGTAAGTTCGATGTGTAGTGGATGGAACACTACAGACAATAAAGGATTTGTTCTCATGTTGCAAAAAATATGTATTGGGATAGGCATCATAAGTGGCATGCCTATCATATTATAAAGTTTTACCCAGAATTAATCTGCAACAATCCATGGGTTTGATATCACACATGACCTTATCCCGAAAATTAGGGCTAAATGCAAATGCAATGGTACACATGTGTGTGATTTTTGATGTGTTTTTGCTATCCTTCCACCCAAGAGAGTAGGGGTGAGGATTTTTGGATGTAGGGAGCTTGAGCCTATCGATAATGGATTTTGCAATTAGATTCTTTTGTGATCCATTATCGATTATACAATCTACTACAAAGTTATAGAGCAAGTGAGCATGAGTAACAAATAATTAGTCACAATCACCTGCTCTGGAATGCTTATTCATGAGTGTTACATTATTAAGTTGCCCTATCAACTCCTCATAAATTACTTCTTCTCTAGTAGTCTCAATGGGGTTATCACAAGTGACCTCATAAGACTGTACAAAAAGATTCTTCTTCTTTTGTAATTGTGGACATCAATTTTTATCATGGCCTTGCCTCTTACAATAGTTACAAAATTTAGCAATTTGAGTAGGAGAGAATGAAGAAGAAGAGGAAGAAGAAAATGATTTTTTAGAAGCAAAAGGTGAGTAAGAGGTGGAAGTAACAGAAGAAAAAACATGGGAAGGTCTCTTTCGTCCTTGTTGATGCTTGTGCACATATTTTGTCGAACCACCAAAAGAGTAGCGAGGCTTTTGCCATTGTGCCACAAGCTTCTCAACTAGTTGTGCATGTTTGAATGCATAGTCCAATGTTGTGCAAGTAGTATATTTGATCTCCCTATACAAGTGTGCGAGAAGACCACTTATAAACTTTGTAATCAAAATAGCATTAGAATCTGAAATGCCAAGTAAGACTCAAAGGCGATTGAAATGATGAATGAAATCTTGTATATATTCTCTTTTTACTTGACGAAGGTGTAACCATTGATTCAGTAAGTCCTCATAATTTTATGGATAAAATGAGGCCTTCAAAACTTGTACCATCTCCTCCCATGTACAAATTGGATTGTGGCGATTGGCAATGAGAACTTTGGTGATGTTGGAAATTTTGAGCTTTGTGAATGAAACCTTTTCATTATTAGGAGTGTGAGTATATTCAAACTAGGTCTCCATATCAAGGATCCATCTATTGAGTACATTAGGGTCTCGAGAGCCTTCATATATTTTTACTTCACACCTTGGATGAGGAGGATGGGAGGAAAATTGAAGGTTTTGCAACTTGGTAGCTATTTCCACTAGTTTTTCATCATGAGTGATACTGATTTTAGCCAATTTTTCAACAATGGTCATGTTTGTAGCCATAGGTCTACTAGGGGTGGTCAAGGATTTTCTAGGCACTAGTTCAAGCAACTAAATGATAATTTGTGATAAAACATATTTGTGGGTAACTTATAATGGGCCTTCCCTCCCTAAATGACCAAGGATTAGATTACAAGGTAATTAATTCAACAAGAATTAATGCAGTAACAGTTAGTTCAATCACCATCAAAACCAATGGTTAATACAATCTCGACCACAACCAATGGTCACAACTACCACTCAATCCGCAAGGCACCAACGGTCAATAAAATGCATGCAATTATTATCACAATTGAACATTCTTAAATGGTCACAAATCAACTTTGACCCTTACATTGGTCTGTGATTGAACACCCCACAACATGAGAACCAATAGGAAGACCAACCCATGTTACAAGCCTACAACGACCAATGAGTGACAAACTACAACAATCGATGAGTGGAGCCTACGATGATTGATGAGTGACACAAGCTATGAAAATCGGTGAGTGACACAATTAAATGATGTGATCGAGAACAATGAGGACTAAACAACAGACAAGAAGGGTCGATGGCACATATGATGAGGACTCAGACTAAACACGATGCGAACAACAAGGATGAAATACAATACAAAAGATGACTCGAATGGATAGTGCCACAAACAGCAAGGACCAATCGGATGATAGGATGAGGCTATAATGAAGATTTAGATCAATGAACAGGAAGGCGATAAAATTCAGGGATTTGTGAATAGGATAGGCAACTTTGACTCATGGTGAGAGGCGACCAATGTGAGAGGGAAGGAAATTGGCTACCAAAAAATATGTCTTTGGATATAAAAATAATAATGAATCCCCCATCTAAAACATGTGGGATTAATCCACCAAAATTAAAAAAAAAACTTAGCTTGTCGATCGATGTCAGAGATAATACCGTCATCGACGAAGATGAAACTCGCTATAAATTTAAACACGATGTCGAAAAAGAAAAAATAAATTAAGCAAACCTTAGGATTTAAGAATTTTGGCTATCGAAATATTTTTGAGTCACCGAAAAACACAAAAACTTTTGTGATGTCAAATAGAAGACTTCAAAAACATGTTTCGAAGGTCGATTTGGATATTACGCAGATGAATGGTGTTAGCCACATTTTTGTCAATTTACACTATCATAGAGAAGAGGTAATTCTCATGGCCTAGCTCATCTATGTCTTGGAATTCTTGATCACAATGATGCTTGAGTGGTGTACATTGGGGAGCTTCCAAAAGTACGAAGATGTGCACAACATATTTCTATTCGAGATTGCTATTGAATATCGTTGGATGTGAACAAGGGAGCATAGGATATGTGATTTGAATGCACAATGATGTACGCTATTGAAGATGTACATCGACAATAGTGCATAGCAGAGTGCTTTGAATGATGCAAAATAAACATTGATTATAGCTTGTTCCTTAGTGTTTAATCATCGATTTATGTAGGCAAGACACCAAAGATATAATTTTTGATGAAAGTAGAACCAGATTGCATCAATCGAGATATGTGAGTAGTTATACTCCACCTATGTATTACGATAAGCTAAAATAATCACCAATACACGTAGAGGATAAAATGATATTGTTCTCTCTTAGATATATAAGCTGAAATCAACCAATCAACAAGAATATCCGTCGAATGAAGCTCCTCTAGAGGAACCAAGTGAAAATATTCAAAGATTACAAAATTACGTCAAAGAAATGACGAATCCAAGGATGGATACTTGGATCAATAGCTGAAGTCGAGAATTAGAGGGACTCAACTAGCTGAGATTCAGTAGTCAAAGGGACCCCAATGAGAGTTTTTGAATGAGGAGTGCTCATGCAAAGTGTTCTTCCCAAAGCCAAGATTCGTTGGTGGTTATATCGTTCCTCTTTTGAACCAGAATAGCCTAGAGGAAGAGGATACTCACCTATACAACGCTCAACTATGATACCAATGATACAAAAATAATGCTTAAGAGCAAGATGCAAGTAAATATCATAATGAAAACTGAGAATTGCGTTAATCAAAAATATATTTATAGGCATGTCTGCCTTTACAATTTAGTATTTAATATGCATGATCCGTGTGAGTATTAAATGCCATATATATTGATCCATGTGAGGAGGAATAGTATTATAGAATATAATATTAATCCCTATCAAAGAAGCAAGAGAAGCTTTAATAGGAGATGTATAACTTTGATGCAAAATATAATATTGCAAAGGATTTTGCATTACATTGGCATCGAATTTATCCTTTCAGTTACAGAAAAATAGGATAAAGAAAGAGTGTCTTAAAAATACTATTACAAACAGTAAGACATGGTCTCCAAGTGACCATATCACTGAAGTTTGAGGGGTAAAATTTGAACAGAGTAGAGAGTCATTCCAAAAGGGCTCAACGTTTATCAATAGCAAGGTGAAAGCACACTCAAGGTGCTTGAGAGTAGAGCCGATACTAGAGAGCTCAATATCTACATCACCAAGGTGTATTGAGATACCAACTCATCATCTACACAACAAGCAATAACCATAATCCTATATAAGAAACTAGCACTCATTGCAAGGTAGAAAATACAAATGATAACACAACACATCCTACGTATAACAAGGATTGTCTTACCAAAGCTCCAACGTGGAAGAACCACAAACCAAGAGGGATCACCATTACAACACTTGATAATCTTCATAGTTGGAGCCAAGCTTGTTGGAATACATCATCCATCTTTGCTAGAGAAAAGGAGGAGCCATATCATAATTTGTTGTCATAGAGAAAGCAAAAGAAAGCTTGCAATAGTTGGTAAGAATACATTGAGAATCCTTAAGATATTAGTATGCTGAAGGTAAGAGTACATGCAAAGAAGGCTCAAACACTTATCTTGACAAGGGGGAAATATTGTACCACTTGGAACAAAGTGTAAGATAATCTTCAAATATTAATGCCTATGCTTAAGGAGGAAGAGCGCTCAACCAAGTAACACACTCATCCTATCTCCAATTCTCAAAGAAAGATGCCCATATAAGTAATGTCTTCCATCATTGCCCTAACGTCCAAGAATTTTCAACACTCAACAAGAAGGCATTCATATTGCGGTACGTGGGGTAACGTTGCTCAAATACAAGCGCTACTCAAGGAGAAGATAAAAGAATATTGGTAATACCTCATGCCACTTGGCACACCCATCAAGAAGGTGCTAGCGCGTCTATAGTCACCATAAAAAATAACGCTCTTGGAGAGATTCGAAGCACATTCTAAGCCTGAGAATATTCAAATATTGAAGTCAAGAAGTCAAAGGTGTATTTAAGAATATCATAAGAGGATGTGCACTAGCTTATCATAAACCAGCAAGAGGATACAATGCATTTCAATGTGTTTTAGTGCTTATCAACCTTACTAAGGTATTATTATATAAAGGTTGATTAATTTACTTCCATAAGGAGCAATAAGGGATAATATAAGGTTGAAATTATTGTTATCTTTTGCATTTAAAGCTATTTGCAAAATCAATCTTAATATATTTGAGAGCAAATCAAGGAGTTAATATTCTTTAGTATTATCACTCTAGCTGAAATACAATATTTGCAATTAATATCATAGGAGGTATAAGGTTTTCTACTTGGAAATAAATTATTATTGCAAATATCATTATTTTCTAAAAATGGATATAAGGTATACTACATCAAACATAGATTATTGGAATTTAGAAATATTAAACTATTGGATATTAAAGGCTATAAAAGGAAATGTATTGTTTACTTAAAGGAGTTGGAATTATTTACTTACATGTGTCTCGTACTTATACTAAAGGGATAAAATAAATCCAACCATAGAGAACTTCAAATTGATAAGTGCATAGTTCATAGGAGAAATAAGGTGAAATAGGAGTTGATTATTGTCATTCTCAAAATATTATAAAATCAACCCAAAAGGTGAACTATTACTTACTAAGCACTTTATCAAGCTTATAGCTTACTCCAATCACTAGGGAGACATAAGGAATCCTATAAAACCTAAGTTTAGAAAGGTTTTATCAAAATAATTCACATAATCTAAACCAGAGAGTCATAAGGTAGTCTACTACAAAGGATCTATCAAAAGTGTTCTTAAAATATAAAGAGCTAAAACTAAGGAAGATGTCTACCTCAAAGAATACAATGAACAATGATATGAACAACACTATTAGAAAGGAAAGAGTAAGTGTCATAAAAATTGAAATCAAGAATTTACTTATAAAGTTTGAAGGAGACTTAGACATTATTTCAAAAAGGATTCATAGTGAAGCTTTAAAAGATAACTTTGAAACCATGGAATATTATCTACATGCTTGACTCACTGAAGCAATTGATAATGGAAAGAGTGACATTCAAATTCCTTTAGACTTTGGTAGCATATTATATATGACATTACTTACATTCAAATGTTACAAGGATAAGAATGTAGAACAAAAAGGATTGATAGAATTACTTAAAATGAAAAAAAAATGGGTGAATCATACCTAAAGAAGATATTGTAATCCTCATGCAATATTGATACTTCAAGTTCTACTAACACAAAATTGTATCATGATGCCTTAAGTGTTTGTTCAGAAGCTTCTATACAGAACCTGGAAAATGATAAAAAGGACAAAGGCAAAGAGAAGACACTTTTACAAGAATCAAGTGATAGTATGCCCACCTATGAAAGTGTAGTAACTGACTCCAAAGATAAGAATAAAGAAGAAGAATATGAGCTAGACCAAGGAGGTAAACAATGTATGATGAATTAAATATAATACAAAGAACCAAATCAAGCTGAAGAACATCTAAAGATGAAGATCCATATTGAATACTATACCCAAATAATGTAATACATGGGGGTGTTAGAGAATATATTACATTATTGGGTACATATCAATGTACCACCTTTGATACATAACTAGAGTAAGAGTTCACTTTAGAGTAAATTTAGTTAGTTACTTCAAATATTATAATAAATGCACAAGTGTCAATGTGCAAGTTGTAAATGTACAAGGAGTCCACTTGTACATCAAGTAGATAGGTAGAGTAAGGGCCAAGGAATCTATCTTCCTATATAAAGGCCTCATAGTGAGTGTTTTCTATGTAGTAGTAAATATAGAGTGTGTGGTATAGTTTAGTAGTATGGTACAATGTAGTCCTTTCATACCTATTCATGGAGTGTTCATGTCCTCCATTATATAACATTATACTATTTTTACCACTTTCATTCTGGTATATTTATGAGTTATTTGTAAATGTTCATCTCATTACTTTTTTACATATTATTGTGCCATTAGTTTATAATATCTCATATTAGTTATCTTTCATCTTGTGGTTGTATTTCCTATACTATCGTCTCATAAAAAGCTAATATTATGCACTTTATAACTCATGGAAGGTGAACCACCACATTGGTGACTTTGGAACTCATGGAAGGTGAACCATCACATTCTTTTATAAAGATACATGTACCCTCATTCTTGAGGATATCAATTATACTTTGTAGAAGTTCTGGTTCTTGGAGCTAGAGATCTTATGGAGTGGCTTTCTTTCAATAAGAAACATTGTATGGTATTGCCCTACCTCAAGGGTATTATCAATCTCTATTTTATTGTGTGGATTGTTATTGTGTAATTTAATTTTTGGATGCATGTGATATTTTTGCATATTGCTAAATGTTTTTTTGATAATGAGAATAGATGTTCATAACATTTGATATCAGAGCAAATATTCTGGCAAAATGGGGTTATTTTTGCATAGCGACGACATTTTTTTAGAAAAAATGTCATATTTGGTGAGAGCCATATCTTTTCTTTCAATAAATTTTCAATTTTTTTTTGCACCATTGTGTAGATTTGTTTGAGAATAATAAAAACGAATGCTCATTTGTTAAATTCTAATAAATATTGATAAAGTTATGGCTGTTTGAAGTTGGACTTTTTGTGTTGTTTTTTTTACCAAGCAATTTTTTAAAAACAAAAAAATTGTATTAACTTTTGTATCAATCATTTTTAGAATCATTTTACACCAACATGTAGATTATTTTGAGTACTAAAAAATTAACTGATCACTTGTGAAATAAAATTTTGATAAGTATTGAGAGAGTTATAACTATTTGAAGTTAGGTTGTTGAGGCTTTTTTTGACTACACGAATTTTTTTCAAAAGAAAAACTTCATAATAATTTTTTTAGGAGTCATTTTCAGAATCCGTTTGCACCATCATATACATTATTTTGAGTACTACAATAATGGTTGCTCACTTATTAAATTATGATAAGTATTGAGGGAGTTACAACTATTGTAAGTTGGGCTTTTGGTGTTGTTTTTGGGCTACATGAAAAATTTATGCAAAGAGAAAAAAAATCATAACTCTTAATCCGAGTAAGCAGATCAATTGTCATTAATTTTTTTTTGAAGAAAATTTACAGATTTAATTGTTTAAAGAAAGAAAAAGATGAGATCTTAGAAATTTTAATTTTTGAGAGTTTTCAATTATTTAAAACCCTCGCTCCTTTGAGAAAAAATATGGAGTGGCCAATATTCACTGGAAGGGATGATAATGATGTTAGAGAATGATTGAGGATGTGAAAAAAAATCTAATTTTTTCTTTAATATTGTATTGTATATTGATATGATCCATAAATGAACTATTGAGTAAGAAATACCACATGTCAAATTAGAAATAGGTAAGAAAATATTGTCATATGTAACCATGAAGGAATATTGTCATATTAATATGCACTTTGTAACTCATGGAAGGTGAACTATCACATTCTTGTATAGAGAGAGATGTAGCCTCGTTCTTGGGGATATCAAGTATTTTTTGTAGAAGTCTTGGCTTGTGGAGTTGGAGATCTTGTGGAGTGGCTTCCTTCTAATAAGGAGCATTGTACGATGTTGCCTACCTCAAAGGTATTATCAATCTCTATTTTATTGTGTGCATTGTTATTATGCAATTTATTTGTGAATTGTTCAACATGATTAAAAATACATTTTGACTATTAAAATATGAAAGTAAAAAATTAATATTTTTAATAAATATTTTTGTTTATATTTTTGAAAGTCTATGAAATATTTTTTTAAGTTGCTCACAACCTTGTTTGCAACAAAGTTTTCTACTATAATAATTGTTCCTTCTCTAATATTTTTAACACTTCATAAAGAAAAAAAAAAGTTCCAAACATAAAGTTATACCCGTTATAATATAGTTAAGCTTAAAAAAAAAAAAAAATTAAGCATTTTTAAGCATAACCATGTTTGAAGCAAGAAACCATAATTCTATTTTAAAAAATAAAATTTCTAAACTTTATAATTAAAATAAAATTTATGTATTTTATCAAATACACTAAATTATTTATTTTATTTTTATGGAATGATTGTCCCTTAAAAAAATTGAAATAAAACTCCTATAAAGAAATGTAAATTACAAGAAGTTCAAGCTATTTCATCCTCTAGAAGAGAACTAGTCTACTTAAAGATTAAAAGAGAACTTGTCTACTTAAATATTAAAAATTACAAGGAAAAGAAATGTCAAAAAAAAATGTTTATCATGAGATTCATATGTATAACAGCATGATAAAGATATGTCACAATATTAAATAACTTATTTAAAAGAATTTTAATACATTCTTATTTAATAAGATTATGATTATTTTTTTTTCCAGGAGAACGTTTATAAATTACATCAACAACCATCCTCAAGGGGTTTGAACACAAGACCACTTCAAAAAAAACCACCATCTTTAACCACTAGAACAACCACCAAATTTAAAATCATAATAATTGTTAAAGAATACAATATTTAATAATAAAAAAATACAAGTACAATAAAAATATAGGTACACAGATAACTCATGATAAAAATTAATATAAAAGTTCCATAATGAAAGCAAATATGCTAGCTTCATCGTCAAATGGATGACAAGCCAAAGTATCTTTTGTTATTCGTTTAGACTACGTTATTGAAAATATAAAATTGAACCTCAATTCTCACGACCTATATGTATAAAAAATATATACTCAATTAAAAAAATTAAACCTAACCAAAGGTATTGTCGAGCCTATCCAATCACTGCAGAATCTTGTACTACTGTCCAGGAGCACTTTAGAGTGGGGCACTATCGAGCCTGAGTCAACTCTAGGGTATAGTAGAGACTCGAGGTATTTAGCTTACCATTTAACTTTGAACGTTAAACTCCAGATCTTACCTCATCTTGTTTGTTTAGCCAGTATGGTATCGGAAGGGAATGGGAACAGGGACCCGGATAATTAGCTAGCTAGTCCCCCCCACTCGGAAGCACCAATGCTTCCCAAGGAGTTCCTCCTCTTTTCCCCCCTTCCTTTCCACACTGGATTGACTCATATAGAGCAATGCAGATAAGTATAATCTGCACCTTCGCAACACCTTCGCAGAAAAGTATTGTTGACTTACGAAAGAGAAGGGCAACACCTTCGCAGAAAAGTATTGTTGACTTACGAAAGAGAAGGGCAACACCTTCGCAGAAAAGTATTGTTGACTTACGAAAGAGAAGGGCAATAGGTAGTATGCCGTTTGAGAATGCGACTGCAACAAAATTAGATAAAGGATTTGCCAGTATTCATCATGGTATTGGTCGCGTTGTGTCTCCCTCAGCTCATTCTGGAGCTCCACCCTTTGATGCCCTTGCTGGTTTTTCTCCTATTTGTTTTCTCGGTCTTATTGCCCAAGCGGCGACAACCCTAGTGCCTTCCAAATCCACAGCGTTGTTTGAGTGGGCGATTCTGCTGTTGCTGTTGCTGCTACAGGGGAGATCTAGTGCCAAAGTCTGTGGCTGATAATTTTTCACGGGGAGCTTCAGTTTAGACCAGGTACACCATAATAGCCCTCCTACGATAGTCTTATGAATACTTGCCAAGTTTCTTATAGTCTATTGTCGTTTGATGAATACTTTGGTTGATTAGTTTCTGCAATGTGTGGGCAGCAGACCCTAAGAGATTTAGAGAAAACAAAACCCCTTGCTGTAGTTAGTTCTATACACGCCTGTATGTAGTTATTCTGTAACATTTTGGTTTAGAGATTGTTTAGTTTTTTTTTTTTCTTTTTTCAGAAA
This sequence comes from Wollemia nobilis, assembly GCA_028583015.1. NCBI lineage: Eukaryota > Viridiplantae > Streptophyta > Pinopsida > Araucariales > Araucariaceae > Wollemia > Wollemia nobilis. Next base: position 226,182 of record JAQPPZ010017176.1, on the reverse strand, counting down.
CTCAAAGAGGGAAGGGCTGTTTTCTTTAATTGGGCTACAATATTCAGCCTCTAAGCAAACACATAAACTGAAAATTGGACTAATGAACCAAAGTTTTTTTTGGGAGATCTCATAAAGCGTTTTTTAATTTTTAATTTTTTTTTCAAACTTCTTTTCAAATTTATTTTTTCCAGTTTAAATAAACAATTTAATCTAAAATAACGAGCAAATTTATTTATTTCATTTCACCCGTCTCTTGAATATATGAACATAAAATCGAAAATCTCGTAAGATCTGCAATATTTTGCTGTTTTTCTTTTGTTTTAAGCAGCTATACTTTTGGTTTGACACTTTTTAAAGGAAGATTGTGCTGAAATTAAACGTTTAGTCAAAAATATTCTACTTTTAAATATTAGGGCAAATGATGAGCAACTAAAAATTTCATAGAGTAAATCAATTTACTAGAAATGAAATTTGCTACATTTTTTTTGGTTTTTTGGTTCCTATAGGGATTGATAACAGGTGGAATTTTAAGTTGTCATTATAATTTTTAGGTAATGTGAAATAATTTTTTTAAAAAAATTTATAGATTAATATTTTATATTAATGTATATTTTGTGAGGGAATATTATATGTAAATTTTATGTTTGTGATTTTTAAATATAAATTATTATTAATTATTAAATTTAATTTTTTTTAATAAGTTTAAGTCATAGTCTCTTCATACAAAACCAAAACCCTTATCAATATAGTAAACTTATAACTCAGTTGTCAAATTATTATTATATGTTTTTATTTAAAAATATAAATATAAATTTTTATTTTTATTTTTACATATATTTATATTAAATATGAATTATTAAAAATATATAAATAAATATTTAAACTATATAAAATAATAATATAATATAATAAAATAACATAAATATAACTAAGATTGACACATTTTAATGTCATATAATAAATTACAAACAATATTATAATATTAAATTTAAAATATAATTATTAATATTTTTAAATTTATTTATTTAATTTATTAAATTAAAAATAATAATATAATATTTAAAAATTATTTATTTTCATGAAAAATAAATTTATTAAAATTCAAGATATAAATTTGCATAATATAAGGTCTAAAGGAAACTTTCATTATTCTATTAAAATGTCTTTCGTCTTTAGATAATGTTTCGGCATATCAAGACCTACCAATCTCATTCTTATATCTTTAGACCCCTTTTTCAACATTTATAATTATACATATTTAAAATTATAAAACTTGTTCGCGGGTTTAGATGGATTGGTAAGTTGGGGCGCTTACAGAGACGAGACCTAGGTTCCAATCCCATGGGTGTGTCCATGCATAACCGGTAGCTCAATCTGACTCCTCTGCGTGTTGCACCTGATTGATGATGACGATTTGTTTCCTGCTTGTCCGGTTGTCCCTTTCATGCCACGTGTTGAACCAGACTTATGAATATGGTGCGAACCCTGTGCGTCCGACGGTCCCCCTCTCACGCCGGGTTACCTCCATGCCACGTGTTGAACCAGACTCACGAAGACGGTGCGAACCCTATGCGTCTGGTGGTCCCATCTCACACCAAGTTACCATTAATTAAATGATGGGTGTGCTGGAAACCTTCGCTGATAGTTTGAATGGATTGTAACCAATTCATCTATATAACCAAAAAAAATTATAAAACTTTAACTTAAAAAATTTATTAAATATTTGTTAACAATACCTTAATTAAATTATAAATTTATATACGAGGGACTGCACAATGTGGTTACAAAATCCAAAATTGAGTATGTGAAAGAATGTATGTCTAATTATACAAATATATATATATATATATATATATATATATATATATATATATATATATATATATATATATATATATATTTTATGTAATAAATTTTATTTAATTTTTTTTTATTTTATATTACTCAAACACACTAATATAATATAATATTATATTATTTATATATATAATTTTTATACTAATGTTATTATTATTTTTTGAAAAATTTGAAAAACTTGTATTAATACAAAGAGCAGATACAAGAGGGAGCAAAAACATCCCAACCAAGAACCAAGAAGCAAGAAACTAGAACAAAGTGCAAGAGGACAGCACTTCCCACCGCTAAGCACAAGAATACAACTAGGCGCAAAATCGTGACATGTTGCGAAATCGCGACATGTCGCGATATCGCGACAGTCAAACCAGCCGAGGCCACAACCGAGCAACCGGTCGCGAAATCGCGACAGCCAAAGCCAGCAGCCCCTGACCACCAAAAATGTCGCGATATCGCGACGAATTCTCCGCAAAGCAGTCAATCCTCAAAAATGTCGCGATATCGCGACGAGTTTTCCTTTTGCCACCTTTACACCAGAAGTGTCGCGAAATCGTGACAAGTTTACCCTTCTGCATCAAATCCTCCCAAGTGTCGCGAAATCGCGACGAGTTATCCACTTGGCGACCATTCATCAAAAGTGTCGCGAAATCGCGACAAGAATTCGAAAGAGCTTTAGCACGCCAAAAGTGACGTGAAATCGCTACATGTTTTTTCCTCGGAGCCCAGTTCTCAAAAATGTCGTGAAATCGCGACAAGTTGTCCCTTTTGAGCCCTTTCCTCAAAAATGTCGAGATATCGCGATGGTTTTTCCTTGTTATGCCGAAATTCCAGAACCATCGTGAAATCGCGACTACATTTCTTCTTAACACCGAGACGCCAAAATTGTCGCGAAACCGTCGTGAAATCGCGACAATTTTTCCTCTTGAGGCACAAGCTCCAAAATGGTTGCGAAATCGTGACTTCTTTTCTGGAAGTCACCAGTCCACCAAAAATGTCGCGAAATCGCGACAGTTCTTCTTTCTGGCTCCCAGTCTTCAAAAATGTCGCGAAATCGCGACGGTTTTTCCCCTTGTCTCCGAATCACCAAAACTGTCGCGATATCGTGACTGTTTTCCTCCTTGTTGCCCCTGCATCCAAAGCGTCACGAAATCGCTGCTGCTTCCTGCCAAAGGCCTTGACGACATAACAAGTCACAAAATCGCGACACCTTCCAGCCATCAGTCGCGACAACACAATGGTTCGTGAAATCGAGACAACAACTCGCCAAGGAACGCGACGGCGCGACATGTCGCGATATCGCGACAGGTTCCCTCCAAAGGTCGCGGCGACGCAACCTGTCGCGATATCGTGACAGTTTCCCACCAAGGGCCGCGACAGCGCAGCAGGTCGCGAAATCGCGATGAAAACCACCCTTAGCAAAAAAATTTCTCATTGACTCAAGAATTTTGCAAGTCCCTGTCTAATCACAGCATCCTCCACAGGCATGTCACTGTGCAGCTGTACTCCTACCTCCTTTTCCGCACCCATCTTTGCAAGGAAATCGGTCATCGAATTTAAATCTCGACTCACATGGATAGGGATCACATCTTCTAATTCCCTCCAAAGGTCCTTGATTTGAGAGACTAAAATCTGTATCTTCCAAGCTTTCAACGCAAAGTTCCTCATACAATCAAGAGCGCAAACCAGAATTTGAGAATCTGTCTCAAGGATTATCTTTCTGTATCCCTGATTAACAGCCCAGATGGAAGCAATTTTGATAGCATAGGCTTCGGCTTCATTATTGGTGGCTCTTCCCAGACCCTGCAGTTCCCAGTAAAGCACAGACCCAACATGATCGCGGCACACAACACCAATTCCAGCATTGCTCGGATTGCCTTTTGCAGCTCCATCCATGTTAATTTTAACCCAGCCTGCTGGGGGGGTTTCCACCTGGCTATGTTCTTTCTAACTTGTTCAGCAGCTCTCTCTTCTTGTGGACCCAGATCAACCGGATTTTCCTCTTCATCATATATGGCAACCGTCTCTGTGACTTTGCTCCAGATAACCTGCCATATTCCATCTAGCGAGGAGAAGGTCTCTCTAAAGATGCAAGCATTTCTTTCCAGCCACACCTGCCACCAGATGAAGAATAGACCAAGTTCCCACCCCAGTCGGAGGGCTTTAGATTTAAATCTACCTTTCTTCCATCTTTCCCAGATATTGTTTCGAGTCAGAGCATCATTATCCTGGAGTTTAAAATGAGAGAACCACCGTTTCCAAATCTGACCTGTGAAAGAACACTCAAACATCAAATGATCAGCAGTCTCCTCATTCTTATGGCATAAATACACTGAGAAGGACCAATGATTCCTCTGTTTCTGAGGTTATCAAAGGTGAGAATGCCATTGTGCATAAACTACCAGGCGAAGAAGTTCACTTTCGGCCAGCACTTGGAATGCCAAATCTTCTTCCAATCTTGAAACGAAAATAAATGCGAGGGAGGCTCTGGGAGGATCTGATCATATCCAGCCTTCACTGTATAAACCCCAAGGTTCCCATGGCCCCAAGCTAACTCATCCTCTTCGTCTCTGCCCGTGAGAAACCTTGCTGTCAAGATCTTGGTCAAAATGGTTGCCAGCTCCGGAGGGATTGTGACTGGCCACTCCTCCAACCGCTTAAACTTCTTGAATTTATACTCACCCAATTGGCTAGTGTTGAAATAATTCTCAATAGTGACCCAGCCCTTGGATTCTATGGCAGTTTTAATTGGAAGCAATTCAGGATACTCAGCAATGATGGGTGGATACTGGTCCCATGAGTCAGTCCAGAAACGTGCCTTCTCCCCTCTTCCCACTTTCCAGAACAAATGGTCTTTAATGACTTGAGATCCCAGCTTGAGAGCTTGCCAAACTAGGGATCCATTACCATCCAAAGGGAAGCGGCTTACTTCAAATGGGTGAACTTGGCCCAGATATTTGCTGGTTAAGATTCTACTGAATAATGATGTTGGCTGGGAGATCCACCTCCAATACAATTTACCTGCTAAGGCTTTTTTGTTGAGTTTAGAGCTTCTCAATCCCAGCCCTCCTTTTCCTTTGGGTTGAGTAACTTTATCCCAGCCAACCAAGGCCCATTTCCTCTCACCTCTTGCTCCTTCCCATAAGAATCTTCTAGCCATTTTGTCCAGCTCTTTCCAAATAGAAGGTGGGGCAGCCAGGATAGAGAATTTATAGATTGGCATGGCCTGAATAACTAACTATAAGAAAGTTAATCGACCGTCGTAGCTTAGCCATTTATGAGACCAATGGTTCATTCTGTCTTTGATGCCATCCAAAAGACCCTTCCATATGTCATTTTTCAATTTCTTGAAGTGCAAAGGAACCCCAAAGTAAACGATAGGAAGAGATGTTCTTGTGAAGCCCAAAATCTCTATAATTCTGTCTTGTAGCCTTTGGTCAAGGTTGAAAAAGACCACTTTGGATTTTTTGTCATTGATAGCTTTATTGGAGGCCCTAAGGTAAACATTAAGAGAATCTCTGATTCCCATGGCTTCCCTGAGACTGGCCACTCCAACCAGGCCAGTATCATCCACAAACTGTAAATGAGTCAAAATTTCTTCACCAACCTTGATGCCTGTTATCAGGCCTTGATGTCTTCTTCTCAAGAAGAGTCTACCTAATCCTTCAGCTAAGATAAGGAATAGATAGGGAGAGCAAGGGTCCCCTTGTCGGAGACCACGAGAGGCTCCAAAAAGAGGTGAGGGAAGCCCCTTAATTAGAACAGAGTAAGAAGGTGTGGAAACACAGCTCATAACCCAGTCTATCCAGTCCTGGGAAAAACCAAAGGCAGCCAACATCCTTGACAGGAAGCCCCACTCCACTCTATCATATGCCTTGGACATATCCAGTTTGATGAACATTCCTTTGTTACCAGATTTTTGCATTGAATGGATAGCTTCCTGGGCAAGAACCACTCCATCCAAGATCTGTCTACCTTCAACAAATCCCCCTTGTTCTGAGGAAATGATGTTATGAAGGAGAGGTTTAAGACGTTCAGCTATTATCTTTGTGATAATTTTATAAATCACATTGCATAAGGCAATAGGTCTGAAGTCAGAGATATGAACCCCTTCCTCCCCCTTTGGAATTAAAGTGATGAAGGTATGATTTAGTGCCTTAAGCATTCTCTTATTAGTTCTGGACTCCTCTATAACAGCCAAAACATCTTCCTCCAAGGTATCCCAAAAGGCCTGGAAAAACTCAATAGGAAAACCATCTGGACCGAGAGATTTGCCTGTGCTCATTCCAAAGACCACATTCTTCATTTCTTCTCTATCAATGGGTCTAAGGAGAGCCTGATCTTCTTCTTGAGTGATAATAGAGGGAATAACATCAAGAACTTCATTTTGAGCCCCCACATCTTGCTCCCTATTTACTGCAAAAAGCTTAGAGAAATAATCCACTGAGTGGGAGTGCATACCAGGAAGAGTATCAAAGGAGTGTCCATTATCATCTTGTAGTACTGCCATGTTATTCATCTGTCTTCTAGCACAGGCTGATCAATGGAAAAATTTTGTATTTCTATCTCCTTCCAATAACCAAGAATTTCTAGCCCGCTGTTTCCAGTAAGTTTCCTCTTGGTTATCAATGTCCTCAACAGCTTTGCGCAAGGCATCATCTTCAGTTTTAAGCTGTTCAGTAATTATTCCTTCCCTGAATTGTTTCTGCACCTCCTCCCAGTGGGCCATCAAGGGGGCTCTTTGCAGCTGGAAATCCGACTTATTGGCGTGCCTCCACTGTTTCAATTTACTTTTGACAAAATGAAGCTGTTTGTGGAATTTAAACATTGTTGTTCCAAAAGGTGGACGACCTTCTTCCCACCATTGGGGAATTTTCTCATGAAGGTCCTCCTTTTGTAGCCAAAAATTCTCAAATCTAAACGGTTTGTGGTGCTGCCCTGTCTGAGTCCCACCCTCCAGCAGGATGGGAGGGTGATCGGAAACAGGGCCTTCCAAAATCTGGAATTTAACATTCCACTTAACAAATGCCTCCTCTGAGACCAAAAAGCGATCCAGCTTTACCTTCCTACTGTGTGGCTCCCTCCTCTTGTTAGTCCAAGTGAAAAAAGTTCCAGGGCCTTGGATATCCACTAAGTGAAAGGCCTGGACCTGGGCAATCAGAAGCCGGTCCCCCGGGTCCAAAACAGGGGTTCCACCTTCCTGATCTCGAGCAGATAATTTGGCATTAAAGTCCCCAACAATGATCCAGTCAAAAACTTGTCTTGAGGACCTCATGTTGTGTACAGCTTTCCATTGGAGCCTCTGGCCATCAAGGCTTTGAGCCCCATAGAAATTTGTAATTAAAACATGCTCAGCTATGACATTATTCCTAAAATGGGATGTGAGAACACCCTGCCAAGCTATATGTTCTAAAGCAGTCCATTCCAGAGGGTTCCAAAAAGTGACAATTCCCCCTGAGGCACCTTGAGCAGCCACATCCATATAACCAGCTCCCCTCCATATTTTACCAACTGTTCTGCACATAAGATCTAAAGACATTTTTGTCTCCTGGATGAGCAAAAAGTCTGTTTTGCACTTTCCTATGAGTCTTTGAACAACAGATTGATGGGTTCTGCTGTTTAAACCCCTAACATTCCAAGATTGAATAATCATTGGAAACCTTTAGAGCAATAATAATCAATTGTTCTCATCGATCCTCCAGTGATCAGCTTGTCTCCTTGCATTGCTATTAGGTCCTTATTAGACTTCCTGCCTGCTCCTTGAGAATTATTATTCTTGGATCGCTTTTCTACCTGAGTAATCCCCAGGGCTGGCCTTTCTCTGTTCTTTTTTGCACTTCCCATACTGACATCCTTACTTTCCAGCTGAACTTGGGAGTGTATTATCAAAGCCCCTGGATTCTCTGGTTGCAAAATGTTTGTGGCCTCATTTGCCTGTTCTAGGACTGGAGGAGATGAGGGGGAAGAGTGAGGGTGGGTATTGTTAGTCTCAATATTCCCATCCATTCCTTCCATGACTTGGTCCTCTTGATCAACTAGTGATTTAAAAATTTCATACCGATTCGCTGGCTTGAGTTGAGCTTGTTCCTTGCCAGTTTTCTTCTGCTTTCGCCTACGTTTGGGTTGTTCAAATCCATCCTTCTGCACATCATTTCCCTGTGGAATATTAACAGAGTCTTTGTCAAGAGTGGACTTCCCTTCCCTTGGGCGATTTGGTGCACCCCGCGGAGCCTCCTCTTTTGTGTTTCCAAGGCTTGGACAAAACCTTGCCAAATGGCCATGCTTATGGCACACTCTGCATCTAAAGGGCAGGGCCTCATAATCTAACTGTTGTATCCATGACAGACCTGCCAACTCAAGTTCCACCTCTGCCGGGAGAGGCTGGCTGATATCCATTTCTACATAGATTCTTGCAAAAATGGCTGCATTACCCTCTATGGTATCTCTAGAGACACCCAGATGTCTGCCAAGGGAACTACCAATCATCTCCAAAACCTGCTCACCCCAAAACTCCATCGAGAGAGCGTATAAACGAATCCAGACCGGGACGGCCGTGGGTTCGATACGAGGATCGAAACCCACTCTCCAGGGTTGAACAAATAACCTTGCTGGACCATGGTTTCTTTTTTTTGATTCAAATGCTCTGTTTCTGTCGGCTAAAGAAGAGAAACTAATAATGAAATACCCATTACTTATGAACCATAAGGAGTACTCATCGTGAGGCTCCCAGTTCTGTCTGACCCAGGTGTGCAAAAAATTCAGGGTAGGCCGAATACCCATGAATTTACAAATCAGATCGTGGTTAGCGCGATAGATGACTGTGTCCTCGACCATCTTTGGTTCAATGACAATCTTCGGTCTGGAAGCGGATTACGGGAGGCATCCATTAACACGATGAGTAGTTGAGTTCTTCCCCGCATTCTTGAAGAGCGATTGAAGCGCATTTCTCTAGGCTTCAACATTGGAAGATGAAGCATTCTCCTTTACCATCTCAGCATATGAGTTCTTTCTCCCAGGTAGAGGGTCTGGAGGAGACCCCATAGGGCCCTCCTGGGGCGGCAAAAAATCCTTCAGGGAACCACAACGTCGAATCACCAAAGGCCTTGGATTTTCCAGCACTCCAGAAACCCTAGAGCAATGCCCGACGCCTGCTCAGAAAATTTCCCGCCAAATCGCCAGAGCTCCGTTTCCAATCATTCAGCTTATGAAATGTCATACTAATTTTATTATTATATGATATATTACACACATATTTCACGTAACTTTTTTTAATTAGTTCCAACCACAGAGACAAACCTAAAATGGGGAAACCGACAAAACAAGTCTATTAGTGTCTTTTCAATGTCTTCAAGATGGTCTAGAAGATGTGAAAGAGGGCATCATGCGGGACAACAAAAAATCATAAGAACCATGTGCAACTAGTCTTGTCGGGCAAATTTGAGATTTTAACAATTTTAAAATGTTATCGTAATTAGAATCAATCTGCTCTTTTCATATTTTTCAGAAAAATTAATATACCCCGTGATGTTTTTGTTCCCTTTAGTCTCATCCCTTTCTTCTTCTTTACACTTTGCTATTATTTAACTATATATAAAAAAATTTCAAAAAAAAATTAAGGTAGTAGATTTAAAGGTGCAAGTCTTTGGTCTTGTTTATGTGGGATTCCTCATTCTTACTAACATTTAATCGTGGCATGTATGTGGAGGTAGTTAGCCCTCTTGCTTTCTTATTGGTCCATGTGAAGTTGTTCTTATACAAGCTGTTTATTTCCAGTGACATATTCCTATGATGGAATTTCAGTTCCACATTAATACCTCCTCTCTCTAGCTATCTTTGTACACAAATAAAATAATTCCTTCAATATCCATTGGAGTTTAGATAGATTTGTATAGGGATTCCTTTCTCAAATACTTTAGCTATTGTTTTTGTGCACGATGGCTTGGGTGCTACTCCATACATGCTAACTTTGTTGGCATTCTTGAAACTTATCTAGTTGGCATCTTTGTATAGTTGAACTCGTTCTCAAAAAAAAAAAACTTAAATTCTCTATTTGGAATCTCTTTTAACTACTTCAATTTGATTTGATTACACAATTTGATCCCTTTCTTTTTTTATTTAATTCCTTGATATTTTTATTAATTTATTGGTAGTGATTATTAGAATTGTTTAGCCTATCATTGCTCCTTTCGTAGCATTAATATTTTTTGACTTTTCCTTTTTGGTGCTAATTATCATTCAACCTCATTTTAGTCAACCTTTGGTGCCATCAATATTTTCTTTTTTCTTAGAGCTAGGTGTTAAATTTTCTCCCTAACACTATCCCTTGTTGTTATTTCCTTTTTTGTTGCATATGTCATCACCTCTTGGCACTAAAATTTCAATTATTGTACATGATGTCTTGTTTTTTACCAACCATTTCCCCACCTTTTATCATTATACAATTTAATTTAGGTTTTTAGGGGGTCAATTAATTATAAAAGTAGTTGCATTTTGGTCAACCTCAAAAATTTACTTCATTTTATCCATCATCTTCTTCCCCAACACATGGTTATAAATTAATTTATAGTCTTCATGATTGTTTAAATTTTATATAGTCTTTTGGTACACGCAAGAACTCTCCAAAATGAGAAAAACCTATAGAATTTTTCCTCATCACCATCCATGCCAAGGTCCCCTTATAGGAATATAATAATAGTAACACAATTATAGTGGATGGTTCCATACATTCTCTCTTTTGGAGTGATTCAAATGTTTAGAGAACTCAAAACATTTGCTATGAAACAACTTCAAGAATTACAACAATAGCAGTAGCTATCCAATAATGCACAAATAAAATTACACAAACGGAGATAAAAGTTTAGATCCAATTGTCAGAAATTCAAATATGCAATAACCAAATTTTAGATTCAAATTAATTAAAATCCTTAGCCACTTAGATAGGGCAAAGTCTCATAGCCACTTGAAGAGGAAAAAGTCTCATATGCACATAAAACATGACTCAAATTTGAAGATGAAAGATGATTCCAGCTACCACATAAATATTACTATTTATACATTAAAACGATATTAACCCTAAACCTAATGTCAAGGGTTGCCTATCTAAATCTAGGCCTAATCTAATAAAAATAAAGATATCCAACATGACTATATTGGATCCATTACATGGCTCCTCCCCTTAGAAAGCTTTGTATTTAAAGCTAGAAAATACTAGAAAAATCTCTTAGACTGCCATGTAGCATTTTCTTCTAGAAGGTCCTTCCACTCGATGAGAAACTCTTGAATCTGTCAAGACCAAAGATGACAAACTCTAGACCGCTATTTTGCTTTAGGTTGTGGAGTGATTCGACCTTCCTCACCAAGTACTTGAAGCTTTGTGTAGGACTACACCTTTTGGACAATATCCTATTTGAGATAAGATACTTGAAATATATGATGGATGTAGGAAGAAGGTGGAAGCTCCAACTAATATGCCACTTCATCAATGTGACGAATCACCTTAAGGGGCCATTAACATTGAGTCAACTTATTACTAGATTTGGTCTTCAAGGATAATTGCTTGTAGGTTTGCAAGCACAAAAAGACCACATCTTCTATGGTAAATTTATCATCTAGAACAATGTGAATTTTGTTGTTGTTTCATACAAGTTATGGCTTGGATTAAATTATTATTAAAAGCTGAAGAACTAGTTGTCATTGCCATAATAAGTCATCTACCTAAGCAACCTTGGAGCATCCTACGACATAGTTTGCTATGGATGAAAGTTTTTGACCATACAATGCTTCAAATGGGAACATCTTGAGTGATGAATGGTAAGAAGTATTATACCATGATTTGGCTAGTGAGAGCCATTGAGCCTAGTGATATTGTTTGTCTTGAGAAAAATAAAGAAGGTAAGTACCCAAACATTTATTAACAATTTTTATTTGACCATCTGACCGAGGGTAATAAGAAGAGGGCATACTCAAATTAATTGTAAGAAGAAGAGATTTAATTGTTTCCCTTTTAATCCTTTCTAATAAAATGATTGCTTCACCCACTTGTATTTTTCAAGAATATTAAATTTCCACCCAAAGGATATGCATGCAATTCTTGGAGAACATTTGAATTAATACACAAAGACTAAGAAAGATAAAATCATAAATGTGATATTTGTATGAAGCACTTCATCAATATATGAGAAACAAGAATCCAATGACGATCTTGCATTTTTTTTTTTAATGATCTGCATAGTCTCTAGATTAGAAAGCCAATCTTCTTGAAGCTGAGAAAGCCATCGTGGAAGAGGACTAGAGATGGCATTGATAGAAACAACATCCTCATATTTGCACGATAAGAAATCAACCACCACATTTCCTTTTTCTTTCTTTTTTTAAGTAAAGGGGTAAAAATTTATTGATAAAAATTTTGGATTAGAGAGTACAACTGAGCTTCCAACCAGGACTCAAATAAACAACCAAACATGCAACCACTAGATTAGAATGACACTCGGAAAAGACAACAAGAAAAACCACATTAAGTATGTACATCCTTGTGGATCAACTCCCATAGGCGTTGAGAGTCCCTAGACGGGAGACTCTACCAATTATCGATACTCCAAGGATCCAGCAGCTCAGAAGCCCTTTTGGCCAGGTAATCAGCAACCACATTCCATTCCCTTGGAATGTGTACAAAGGATATAAATTCGAACTCTTCACTCATTCTGAGAATCGAACGGCTACGAGAGGCCAACCGCCAATTAACTTCCTCCACCCTTTTACTTGTTTAAAATATTAACCACAATTTGAGAGTCGGACTCATAGATAATCCTATGCCGACCAAGAGAAAACCCCTTCGCAAGGCCTCAAGAATTGCAAGAGCTTCCATAAAATTATTGGAGTGAACACCTTTATAAATGGAAAAGAAAAAACTGACACCACCAATAGAATCTCTCCCAACACCGCCAATGCCAGCATGTCCAGGATTACTCCTAGACGATCGATCAATATTAATTTTTTAAAACTCCTCTAGGGGGTGGCCTCCACCTACCATCTCTACTAACCTTCTTGCTGAGTTGAGGAATCCTACTAGGGCTAGAAGAGTTCACACCATCCCCATAGAGACCAAGGGCTTTTTGTACCTTCTCCTCCCTAGAATCCAAAAGAGGGTCCACATCACATTTACTATGGATGGTTTTCTGAACCATATACAGGATCCTTTGTCAGATCCGTTGAACAACCAAATAACTACCCTGAAATATGCGCTGGTTCCGTTCGAGCCAAATTTGCCAGATGATGCAATAAGGGCCCAAATTCCAAGCCACCCGAAGGAAGGGGGCCTTGGTCGGAGGTCTGCCCAAACTACTCCAAAAATCCACTATGGACAACACATGGAAACATGGATGGTTCCAAGCGCTCCACCAACGGTGCCAAATATCTCTGGCAAAGGAGAATTGAAAAAATAAATGAGAAGAGTCATCCTCATTCTTACTGCAAAGGACACAAAAAGAGGGACCCTGAAATCTCCTCTTCCTCACATTATCCCAAGTGAGGTATTTATTACAAGCTATCAACCAGAGAAAGAAGTTACATTTTGTCCAGGCAAATTTGTTCCACACCTTTTTCCACCAAGTGATAGGAAGACTCCCATACTTTTGCTTATCAAGAACCTGATAACCATAGGCTACCGAGTAGGTTCCCTTCGGGTCAGGGTTCCAAGCCAAAATATCTTTACCCCTCAATGAAGAACAAGGTCTCCCCATAAGAATAAGAGCAAACACCTCTCTGTCCTTGGCCAGTCCCCCCTGGGGCCATTCTTGTGGATATTTCCACCTGTACATCTCCATATTTCCAAAATATTGGATTTTTTTAAGTCCTCCACACGAGACCAGCCTGCTTCCAAGAAAAAAATGCTTAGGGAACATAACCTAGGATATTGATTCAAGATAGGAGGGTGGCCATCCCAAGAATCCTCCCAAAAAAGAGCATTTGATCCCTGATTGCAAATCCAGAACAAACCTTGCTTGATTAAATTAGCTCCTCTTTTTAGAGTGTCCCAAATAATAGAACCTTTCCCAACCAAGCTGACTCTAGGGATCTCAACCTCAAAATACCTCTCAAGTATTTACAAGATAATATTTTAACCCAAATATGATCTTGAGAGGTACACCATCTCCAATAAAGTTTTGCAGCCAAAGCCTGCCCAAAAAGAGTTGTTTGTCGCAACCCAAGGCCTCCCTCTTGCATCGGACTACATATAGAATCCCACCTAACCAAAATCCATTTAGATTGATCAAGTTTTCCAGACCATAAAAACTGTCTTGAAAAAGCATCCATGTCCTTGATGAAGTGAGAGGGAGCTATTTGTACAAAATATCTATAAATGGGTAAGGCTTGAACAACAGATTTTAAAAGCAACACTCTACCTGCAATGGATAGCCATCTGAAAGTCCAGTGATTCACCTTCCTTCTAAACTTATCAAGCATAGACTACCAAGAAGATCTAGGTAGAGGATGAGATGAAATTGGAATACCAAGATAAATGAAGGGGGGAGTCCCAACTTGGAATCTTAGAATGCGAGCAATCCTGGCTTGAATAAGAGGAGGGGTATTGAAGAAGAAAATAGAAGACTTGTCCTCATTAATCAACTGTCCAGAAGCACCAATATATATGTCAATAGACTATCTAATATTGCCAACTTCCCTGATAGTGGCAATTCCCAACAAAGCAGTATCATCAACAAATTGAAGGTGGGAAAGAGGTGGAAAACTACTATCCCACTTCCACCCCTAAATGAGACCTTGCATGACTTGAGACTTGAGAAATCTTCCCAACCCTTCCACCATAATGATAAACAAATAAGGAGATAAAGGATCTCCTTGCCTCAATCCCCTTGAGGCCTCAAACAACTACGATGGCTCATTATTAACAAGAATAGAGAATGAGGAAGAAGAAACACGACTCATCACCCATCTAATCCATTCCTCCTCAAATCCAAAAGCAGCAAGAAATTTCTGAAGAAAGGACCATCTGACCCGATCATAGGCTTTGGCCATGTCCAACTTAATGAACATAGTTTTCTCCTTAGAAGTTTCCATCGAGTGAATAGCTTTTGTAGCAATAACAACCCCATCCAATATTTGTCGGCCAGCAACAAACCCTCCTTGCTCCTTAGAGATGATTTTGCTCAACCATATCTTCAACCTCTCAACAATAATTTTTGTGATGATCTTATACACAACATTGCAAAGAGCAATAGGCGTGAACATATCCAAAGAATTTGCTCCCTCTTTTTTGGGTATAAGCACCACAAAGGTAGCATTTAGGGCCCTTAGCATCTGTTTGTTCTTTTGGGACTCATGGACCACCTCCAAAATATCAAATTTGATTAAATCCCAAAACTCCTGATAAAACTCAATCGAGAATCCATCTGGGCCTGGGGTTTTTCCTTTTTTCATATTGAATACAACATTTTCCAACTCCTCAAGGGAAATTGAACCCATCAAGTGCTCATTCATCTCTCTAGAAACAATCGTTGGAATACAGTTTAGAATAAGCTTTTCATTCTCATCATCTGATAGGGAGTCCTCCTTGAAGAGAGAGGAAAAATACCTCTTAGTCTCTTCCGAAATATCCCTGAAAGAAGAGAGCGGGGAACCCTGAGAATTCACAAGAGAGGTAATCAAGTTACCATTACGGCGAGCCTTAACTGAGTTATAAAAGAAGGTTGTGTTCCGATCCCCTTCCTGAAGCCAATCTACTCGAGCTTTTTGTTTCCAAAAAATTTCTTCCCTCGGTTCCCATTCGACAAGGTCTTTCGTGACCTCAGATTCCTCAACAAGAAGCTCCTTCGTGAATCCTTGATCTCTAATATTCCTTGAAGCTTCTTCCATCCTCCTAAGAGCTACCAGCTTAGCCAAGGAAAGGTTCCCAAAATTCAGTCTATTCCATCTCTTCAATTTATGTTTTACAAATTATAGTCACTTCATAAAGGAATACATAGCGGTGCCATGAGGAGGTTTGCCAGTGGTCCACCAGCCTCACATGAAATCATGAAGCTTAGGATCACGAAGCCACATAAGTTGAAACTTAAAGGAGGGATTCTTTTTTAGCCCTAACTCCAAAGCAGAGAGTTTGATAGGCCAATGATCAAATCCCCTACCCTCCATAATCACAGAACTAGCACTTATGTTATTACCCATCCAATAACTAGATATCAAAAACCTATCCAGTCTCTCTGAGATGGAAGTTTCCCCACATCTTCTATTGTGCCAAGTAAAGATCCCATTATCTAGCTTAATGTCAAACAAGTTTAGGGACTAGATATGAGCACTGAAGATAGAAGAAAAAGGCTCGAGACGCTCCACCCCACCACGTTTCTCCTCTAGACAAGTGATAAAGTTGAAGTCTCCAGCCAAAATCCATGGGTACAGGGGAACCAAACTTCTCACAAAGAAAATGTGCTCCCACAAATTCACTTTACCATTGTAATCAATAGGAGCATACACATTTGTAAGTAGGATGGTTTCACCAGATTCATTATCATGCCCGACCATCGAAATAGACCATCTGCTAGAAATACAAGTAAGAGGGGATATCTTAACCGGATCCCATAAACAAGTGACATCACCAACATATCCACATGCACCAATACACTTGCATTACCCCCTTCTCCACAACTTGGGAGCAATATTGAACATACTATCAATAGCCAATTTAGTCTCCTGAATAAATACCACATCCGGAGAATGCACACGAACCAAATCACGAACTTTTTGTTTGGAGATGTTGTTCAACCCCCTTACATTCCATGAGAGGATAATCATTTTTAGGGGTTATAAAAATGGGAGTCCAATGTTCTCACCAAGCCTGACTCCACCAAAGTCTCCCCCATTAACTTAATTTTATCCTGGTCCTTCTTTCGACCCACCTTCATATTCTTATCCGAAAAACTTTTTTTAATTATTTTCTGCTGCAATCCCAACACCGTAGGAGTTTTGCAGTCCAAGGATGACTGCATCAGTGCCTGAGTAGGAGAGGGCATAACTAAATATGTACCACTTTCCAAAATAGTTTTCCTTATAGGGCTAGACCCATCCATGTCCCCTATACTCAGATCCAAAGCCCTTTGTTCTTCATTTAAACCCCCTAGATCTGATTCCTTAAGTTCCCCCTCAAGAAGAGACATCTGATTTGGCCTTGTTATATTTGCATCAGGTAGCGACGTTTCAGGTATCTCCATGCACTGATCAAGATCATCTAATATTTCAAAACCATTGAGTAGAGCATCTGGTTGGCTATCCTTAAGGTCTTTGTTTTCCCTTCGTCCTTTATTTCGGGCTTTTACCGGAACAAAACCTTCCTTATCCCGTTCCCCTTCCTTTATCGAGGCTTTTCCTTTATCCAAACTTTGTCCAGACTAAGAGGGCCTAGGATTTGAAGCCACGGGTGGGACAAACTTAGGGCATTTTCTTTGCAGGTGGTCATATTCACGATAAATCCAACAACAAAATGGAAGAACTTCATAGTTAAGTTTTTGAACCCATGTAGTTGATCCAAATTGTATTTCAATAGAATCTGGAATAGGATTATTTAAGTCAATTTCAACACAAATACGAGCAACAGAGATTACCTTTTTATCCATTGTTTGTTGTGACGGTCCAATCGGATTCCCAAGCAGAAGGGCAATCTTATGCAAGATATCAGTTCTCCATAATTCCAATGGGAGCCATGGAAGCTGCACCCATACTGGAACCCGTGACGGCTGCTCCTCTGATAGGTTGAAACCCACATGCCAAGGTTTAAGAAAGAGTCCCACTTGGTTATAGAAATAAGGACCCCCTTTAAATGCTTTGTTACGATCTGCAATACAAGAGAAAACCACCATAAAATAGTTGTTCACACTCAGCATCACCTCCACATCACCTTTAGGATTCCAATTCTTCCTGACCCAAGCCTCCACAAAGGGAAGATAAATTCGGATGCGCAAAAATTTACCAATAAGGGCATGTTTGGTTAGATAATCCACATCTTTTGCCACCGAGCCTGGTTGAACCACTAGAACTGGCCTGGCTTCACATCGTTCCAAACATCCATTGTTCTTTAACAAGCGGTTCCCGACATGCACTGGAAAATCCTGTTCCTTCCAGTCATTTTTAGATGAAAAAACATCATGAGCATGCACTCTCTGTTCCGGACCCGATGCCATCACGACATTCCTCCAATTTTTCAGACCTCCTCCGAAAGCTGCTACCATCCTCGTAGAGCAGTTTTTCTTCATCAAACCCTAGCAGAGTCGTGACAGTCGTATTCCCTTTTTCTTTCTTGTATTCAATGGAAAAATCAATAATCTAAGAGCCTGGTCATCCATTTATTCTGTTCAAGGCATAAGAGACATTGCTCTAAGAAATGCTTAAGGTTGCTATAGTCGGTCTTGATGATGAAATGACAACCCTAAAAAATAAGGTCTCTATTTATTTATGGCATATAGAAAAACTAGCATTTCCTTCTCATAAGTGGATTGTCCTAGATTCTTGCCTAAAAGTTGCTCATTTTCAAAGGCTAACAAGAGACCATATTGCATTAAAACAACTCCAATACCTATGTTGCAAGCATCACACTCAATGATAAAAAGGTTTTCTAAAATCAGGGGTGGCCAAAATGGGAGTGGTACACATAGTTTCTTTGAGGGTGGCCAAATGGAATTTAGTCAAGGGTCACTCTTGCATAGCTTTGATTGTGTTAGGATCTACCTTGAATCCTTCCTGAGATACTATATATCCCAAATATTTTACCTCTTGGAATCCAAAGGAATATTTGGACATTTTGAAAAAAAAATCCTTTGTAAGAGTGAAGAACTTTTTCAACATAAACTAGATGATCCACCCAAGACTTACTATAAATTAATATATCATCAAAGAAACCCAAGAAAATTTGTAAAGGAAATGATGAAAGACATAGTTCATAAGACTTTGAAAAGCAGGAGCATTAGTGAGACCAAAAGGTATGACTAGAAATTCATAGTGACCCTCGTGTATGAGAAGTAGTCTTAGGTATATGCTCTTCTCTAACCCTAATTTGTTGAAATCCAAAGTGTATGTCTAGTTTTGTAAAGTATCTAGCACCATGAAATTCATCCAAGAAATCATCTACAATAGGGATAGGAAACTTATATTTGTTAGTGATCTTGTTGACGATGAATATTAGGACACATGTACGAGGAATTTTCCTTGAATTGTACTATCACCATTGGAGAGGAAAATGGGCTAATGCTTGGGTGAATGATTCCTTGCTCCAATATTTCTTGAGCCAACTTCTCATTTTTTTACTTTTGGGTCTAGGTATAGCGATAAAGATGCACAATAGGAGGTTGACTTCCTAGAATAAGGTGAATGGCATGATCATGTGTGATGTTAGGAGGAAGATCCATGGGCTCACTAAATATCTCCTCGTATCGATCCATGATATTTTATAAATATGAATAAATAGTTGATAGAAGTGGCTTTATAGACTAAACATCCATGCAATTGACTTCAGCAAAGAATCCACAACCACCTTTATTTAATATATTTTCCATGTTATGTGAACTAACCACCTTGGAAGGAGGGGTTTGGATTCCTTGGAGATAAATGAATCTTTCATTGTTTGTTGACTTGACATATAATTATTGTATATTAATAGTAGCATCCCCAAGCTAAGATAGCCATTATGATCCCAAGGTAACATCGGAACTACTTATGTTTATGGAAAATAGATTGCCTAACCTAGTATAATCCCCCATTTAGATGTTAACTTTAGCCATTCGATCCAACAATGAGGAGTACCTCTATTTGCAATTAAAACTTAAAATTTATCCTAATTTGAAGTATTTATATACAAGCCCAAAGACTTTGTTGTTTTATTATTTATGAATTTATGTGTGCTACCTAAATCAATCAAAAAATTGGCATGTTGTCTTTTAATAAATCATTGTACCTTGATAGTATGGTGAGCTTGGAGCCCCATAATAGTGTGAGTAGAGAGATCCATGGTACCGTCCTCATGTTCTACTTCATCTATTTCTATTGATTGCTCTTATTGTAATGAATCTTCATCTTCATATATTGTTGTCTTCATCTTCCACTTGAAAATTATGACATTCTTCACAAGCATGATCATGAGGGTGGTGAGAATAACATTTGAAATACAATAATCCTTAGGAATGCTCATTATTATCGTAAGGACAATGATATTTGAAGTCATGTCTATGTGGGGGTCCAAAATCTTGGAGCTTTTATTCTACAACCAAAGCTACATGTTGAAAATTATCAAGAGTATAGGGATCGGGTATGTTGACTTCCTTCTAAATCTTATCCTTAATTACTCTCTACGGGTAGAATACTAGAAAGGACCTAATCTTGGATTTTCATCTCTCTATGATATTTCCATATAATTATGCATCCATTAAGGTTAGTGCCATAAAGTAGAGTTGGCATCAACAATGTTAAGATCAATGCTAGTATCTAAAGTTCATGCCATAGTGATCAAACAGGTTCTTAACTCAAGAGGATAACTTAGTCTATTTGATTAAGGACTTGGATAGGTCCAAAGCATACCCTATAATTTCTAGTTCACCCACTCATAAGCAATTATTGAGTGCACAACAAGTCATTAACTTCTCTTTGCTAGCTAACTACCTTCATGCATGTAATTTAAATTATTCTCTTAGATATAGATAATGATTCACGATTCTTCCAATAAACAAACATTACAATTATTCATCCAACCATTAAATCATAATAATCATTTGCTTTCAAGCATTATTGACTCATAATCATAAATGACTCATCACCCAACCACTCAAGAAATCCCATAGTACAAAAATCTCATAGTCAATAAACATATATAATACTAACATTAAGGCAGGTCTTACATTCACATCATTCATTTTGTTATAGTTTCTAGTCTTACAAGTATTTCATTTTTAACATAGATAATTGGTGCCTCTAACACCTATAACTTAAAGGTTTGATAGATTATATCTATAGCAATAGGATTGACTCCACCCACACCTATAAGAAGATGTTTGACACCACCAACATCCATAACCATTTAGGATAAGTCACAATTAAGTAGAGTTCCAAGCCCTATAAAAAATAAAAAAGAGGGAAATACAGGGCTTCTATTTATTACCTTATTGGACTTGAAACACAGTCACAAATAAGCCATGATGCAACCACATAAATACATGATTTCTATATCATAACAACATAGACACTAATGAAAATGGATACATACGCTTAAGCATCCTCATAGTTGGATTGTCGCTAAGTGGATCACTATATCACTAGGCCAGCACACAACCACATGAAGACCATTGTATAACCATATGATCACAAAATAAACATGGTGTAACAACACAAGCACATGATTATCATAGTCAACTATACGATGAGCACATGAAGCCATAAAAACTCACACTGTATTTATCAACATCATATATTGGTTTACGTATATGGATTGCATCCATATTTAGAGAAATGTTCTTATTCTAGCAATTTCTAGATCAAAGGACCATATCCCTCTTTTAAGAAGTCACACTTAGATATGATACTCATAATAAGCATCGATCAAAATCATAAATTTGCATAACCTAATTGTATTGTCATTTGAGTTCCTAACAACCTCACCAGGTCAAGTCAGTTTATATGGATTGTATCCATATTCATAGAAGTCACACTTCATCCATATATATATATAGACACAAACACATTCCTTAGAGATGTTGCACATGCACTACAATATGCATAAATTAATCTAGAGCAATGGTAAGTATGAGAAGAGTACCAAGAAATAACATTGATAAAGTAAATATAGAAAGATTTGTTACATGGAATTATAAAATATTTTTTTGATATGAAACTTTGTTCTTACAACATAAAGCATTCATCATATACTGAAATAACAAATTATTTATCCATAATAACAATCCACAATACAATATTCAACACAAATGAGACAGGGATAGATAACACCCTTATGGTAAGGCAGCACCATAAATATTTCTTACAGAAGGAATAATTCCATAAGATCTTTGATTATAAGAGGCCACTTCATGGGAAAATATGATTACAAAGTAATATAAGGATTATGCTTCTTACAATGACATTCTCTCTTCTTTATATACCTAATCTTCTAATGATATTTAGGGAGGGTGTAACCATAACCTTGGTTGACTCCTAAACCCTTATCTAATTCATTATTATTATAATATAATATCACAATATAATTAACATTAGGTTATGTGTGATTTTTATTTTGTTTAAATTGATGTGGTTGGATATTATTTACAAATTTAGTATATTCACAAGAATATTAATTGAATTTACAAATATTTATAAGATTAATATTTTTCAATTGTACATATGCATGAAGTTTCTTAATAAATTCATTCATTAATATGAATTCTAAAACACCTAAACATCAATTTCTAACTATATCTATGGCTATGTTAGTAGATGTTTCCCACAATTTCCTAATTGTTTTCATCTCATATCTAATAACAATATCACTACTTTTAAAGTTTATAGGTCTATAAACTCTTTATATGGTTTATAAAGATCATGTCCATACCTTAAGATTACCTTTGGAACAGTCCAAATTAAGTGTAAATATATCAAGCTATAATCGTGGTCTATACAAATCTTCTCTTAGTGGAGTATTTTCATATTTTTGTTTAACAAAAGTTTTTTTTCTTAATAACAATGCTAGCAAGGACTTTCCGTTAAAGATTTATTTAGAGGTTATTTTTACTAAAGCATTCGAGGAATATAGAGTAAATTTACATTTTGAATGGAAGAAGGGTCACCAAATTTTAGAACTTTTTTCTTCTCTTCCTAAACTACAATCATCAAAAAATAACTTTTGTAGCTAACTATACAAAATTTACGAAAAAAAAAAAAAATGACTTACTGTTCTTTTGATTATTTATTTATCATTCTACTTAAAAAGCAAGAGCAAAATTGAAAGATTTATATTTGTTAATTGCTTATAGATATTATTATTATTATATATTCAAGATGTTGTATAATATAACAAATAACTACTGCATCTTAGTGTTGTTATATGTTGAAATCAACAAAATAAAAAATATTTTTATCAATGATTGGTTTTAATTTTATTTTAAATATGGAAAAGGAAAATATGAACATTTTTTTTTTTTTGGCCAATTTCAACCTTTAACAATTTATTTTCATGGACATCCTGCAACTTTTCATGTTGTTTACATGAAGTTTGGTCTTTCAGCATCTTATGAGTGTGAACTTAAGGAAAATTGAGTTTCTCCAAAGCAAGATAATTTGAAAGTCATAATCATATTCATCTTCTTTTTAAGATTGTCGCAAGATTACAAACCTCCTCTATGTCTAGGAACATAACATATACCTTTGGGTTGTTGAAGGTGCAAGATAATTTTTGGTTTTTAAAAAAAAAAAAAATATGAAAATTAAAACAAATGCTAAACAAAGAATTGACTAGAAAAGAAAAGCAACTAGACTAAATTTAAAAAAAAAAAAAATTATGAAACTTAAAACAAATGCTTAACACAGAATTGACTAGAAAAGAAAAGCAACTAGACTAAATTGTTTACTAACCAAATCTTTATACATGATTTTCTATTATATTATATTATTCAAGAGTATGGAGTTTATAGATAATTGATCTTTGTACAATTTTAAACTTGTTATGAAGAATTTTTCCAAATTCACTTTTGATAATATTTAAAATATGATCTTAAAATTAATAAAAACTAATAAACATTCAACTCAAATTTTTATATTAAAATAATTATAAACTAATCAATAAATTTTAAATATAAAAAAAATACATTTTATTTATGTATATATGTTTATTTATTTGGTTAGTATAAGAAATGCTACAACTAATGCTCGTCTGAGCATTCCCATCCCAACCATTACTGTTAGTAAAGCCAACTAAACTTATCAATAAAGGACATACACACAACCACATACACAGCTGCGGTCTGAACCTTGGACCTCTAGAAGAAGAACCAAACCCCAACCCTTACTGTGGTTTGAACCTTGAACCTTCCAAAAAAAGAGCCAAACTTTGAACACTGAAAGCTTGCCCTGTCTCACCCGACAAAATATAAAAAATTATTTATTAATTTTTTTTTTTAAATTAAATAAATATTTAAAATATATTAATTTTATTTAATAAACAATTAACAAACTAATATTATAGTTATATAATAATTTTGAAAAAATTATATTAAAATATTTGATAGTAAACTGAGATTATCTAATTCAATCTTTGATGATAAAAGAGCTATTTGTGAGGCACCTTCATTCCCTTCCAGAGTAAAGCGCAAGATAGTAACAGTTTTCTGTGGACTTAAATCCCTGGCAAAGCACATTTGCACGGAGTACTGAATGGAAGAAAGCCTGCTTGAGTAATTTTCCGTGGACTTTGCTGGTCTTCTGTTCAGCTTAAACTAGTGAAGATTCAGCATGTCATTGTGTCTGCTGTGGGGTCAAATATATTCTCGCGCTCTAATCGTATATTTAAGAAAACGAAATAATAATAATAATAATAATTTTAGGTTAGAAGTATTTATCCTTATTGTAAAATAATTAAGTCACAGCTTTCTGTTTAATTCTAAAATAAGAGTATATCGTTTTATACTTTCCTCGGTAGTTTGATGAGTTCAAATTACTCTTCACTTTCATTTGATTAATTTAGTCTTATATTTCTTAGTGACGTGCATTGTGTAGTAGAGCAGTAATAATCTTATTCCCAACGCCCAAGGATTTGCAAAAGATTTTGTCATGTGAGAGCGTACAAAAAATCAAATCACGTCACCTCTGTTGTTTTTAAATTTGATGTCTAACAAGAGAAAAATGGTATATAATGTAAATTATTTTGATTTTCTTATTTGATTGTTTTAATTGGAAAAGTAAGATACTCTCAATTTAAAAATAATAATAATATTTTATATGAAGAAATATGTAATATTTTTATGACAAATAACACAATCAAATGAATGATTGCCTTTCCGTTCTAATTTATTTTCTAATTCACTTTTTTAGTGACGTGCATTGCGCAGCAGAGCAGTAATAATCTTATTCCCAACGCCGAAGACGTTAAATTTGGATTTGCAAAAGATTTTGTCATCACTACCCACCCTCCTCTGCACATGTGCTAGCGTACACAAAATCAAATCACATCACCTCTGATTTTATTCTTATCAGCTGTCACCCCTAAACCCCTCCCTAGACTCCCCTTTTATTTCACATTTTTTTCAAAGTTTCTAACTTTTAATTTTTTTTTTCCAAGGAGCTTTTCGGTTGATAAGGTTTGTTTACTTTAAATGTCGCATTTTTCTTCTGATTAGTGGCTGCTGATGTGAAGGATCTAACACAATAGGGAATAGGGGTACAAACAAGCCGATCACGCATGTCTAGATATATATGCAAAAGTCCATGCCATAGTAATCAACCAGGTTCTTAACTCAGGAGGATAGCTCAGTCGGTTTGATTAAGGATTTAGATAGGCCTAAAGCATACCCCACAATTTTTAGTTCACCCACTGACAAGTAATTATTGAGTGCACAAGTAGTCATTAACTATCCTTTTCTAATTAACTACTTTCATGCATGCAATTTATATGTCGTTAGGTTTATTCAATTATTTATAATTCTTCCATTGTTACATTAAAATGACTTATCTAACAATTAAATTTTAATACTTATTTTCTTTCAAGTATTATCGACTCAGAATCATAAACAACTCATCACTCAGTAAAAAATCTCTGTACACAAAATTCTCACAGATAAATAAAAATGTAAAATGTTAACATTAAGGTCTTATATTATAGTTTTTTTTTTTACAATCACTATTATTTAGTACCTCTAACACCTATAACTAGAATGTTTGACACCATTACATTTATAGCAACATGATTGGCTCCATCCACAGCACAAGATATTTGACACCGTCAACATCTACACCCATTTAATATAAGTCACAATTAAGTAAAGTTCAAAGCTGGTAAGAAAATAAAAATAAGACAATATAGGCCTTCTATTTATCACTACCTTACTAGGCTAGCACACAATCACCTAGAGATCATGGTATAACCATATGATCACAAAAGAAATAAGGTGTAATAACACAAGCATATTATTATCATAATTAGCTATAGGATGACCACATGCAATTGTAGAAACTCACACTCCATTTATCATCTTCATATATTGGGTTACATATATGGATTGAATTGATTTTTAGAGGAATTGTACTTATTCTAGCAATTTCTTGATCAAGAGATTGTATCCTCTCCTCTCTGGAGAAGTCACATTTAGACATGATATTTATAATAAGCATCCAAAAAAACTATAAACACACAACCCAATTGCAATAGCATTTGTGTTTCTAACAACCTCACCAGGTTGAGTTAGTTTATATGGATCACATTCATATTTAGAGAAGTTGCAATAGCATTTGTGTTTCTAAAAACTTCACCAGGTCGAGTTAGCTTATATGGATCACATCCATATTCAGAGAAGTCAAACTTCATCCATATATATATATACTCATAATCCTTAGATATGTCATGCATGCTCTACAATATGCATAAAATAGTTTAGAGCAATGCTAAGTATAAGAAGAGTACCAAGAAATAACACTGTCAAAGTAAATATAGCAAGATTTGTGTCCGCAAGAATGGTTAATGGTTAGTGCTTTGGCTTCTCTTTAGGGAGGTCGAACGTTCAAACCACAACATGCTCAGAAGGGGATAGGTTGGATGGTAGCGGTCGAGTGTTTGTTGGTTCGATGCCCTAGAGGGAGGCGACATCCAACAATTTTATCAATTTCCTTATACAAAATAATCTTATGAAACTTTATTCTTGCAACATAAATCATTCATCATATACTAAAATAACAAATCATTCATCCACAATAAGGCAACACCCTTAATACTCCTTAAGGAATTATTTTACATGATCTTCCAAGATGAGAGGCCATTTCATGGGCAAATATGATGATAAAGTAATACTTGAGGCCATTTCATGAGAATATTAATTGAATTTCAAAGTAGTGTTTTAAAAAAAACTTTAAGAGACTAATAAATAAGAAATGTCTCAAAATGAAGAAATATATATAGCTTCAAGATAATTTAAAAAGAAAAAGTAAAAATAAAAAATTATTTAGATCTTTAAAAGGTCAAAGAAAATGCTATGGTATATTGGGATATGATATTATATTGTACATCTATGTTATGGATAGTTAGTATGGACCACAAATAACCTAAAGTTAATTAAATTATAATAATAATGAGTTAAAAGCAATCAGCTAGAGTTAGGGTTATACCCTTCCAATGTAGCATTAGAATATGAATATATAAATAAGGGAGAATGTCATTGTAAGAATCATAATCCATATCAAGTATTTTTTTTTGCTACAAGAAATTTTTTTAGTTTAGTGTGAGAAACCCCTATGACTAACACACAGGTCCTCCCAACCATGACCCCTCGTAAATCCCGAGAGCTATGCTTATCAATAGGGAATTTAACACACAGCCTTTGTGTCCCCCTTTGTATCGCAGAGGTTTGAACCCTGGACCTCCTTTCAACAGGGGCTAACTCGCCTTCTCCACTTGCACTACATGAGAATATTAATTGAATTTACATAATTTCTAAGATTAATATTTTTCAGTTGTACATATACAAAGTTTTATAGTCCTCATATTTGTAATAATTGCATTCATTAAGATGACTTTTAAGACACCTAAACATCAATTTTTAAGTATATCTATGTCTATGTTAGTACTTGTTTTCCACTCTTTATTAATTGTTTTCATCACATGTCTAATAACAATATCAATAATTTTAACTTTTTTTGGTCTATAAACTCTTTATATGGTTCATAAAGATCATGTACATAGCTTAAGAGTATCTAGATTATCTTTAAAACAATCCAAATGAAGTGTAAATGTATCAAGTTATAATTTTGATCTATACAAATCTTTTCCTATTGGAGTATTTTCGTATTTTTTCTTGACAAAAGTTTTCTTCTTTAGTTACAAGAGTGGTAAGGACTTCCTATTGAAGATTTATTTAGAGGTTATTTTTATTAAAGCATTGGAGGAATATAAAGTAAATGTGCATTTTGAATGGAAGAAGGATCATCAAATTTTGGAGATCTCTTTTCTATTACTAAACTAGAACCAAATTTACTTTAAAAAATTGAATTCCTTTTCTTTTGATTGTTTATTTATTTATTCTACTTGAAAAGAAGAACCTCTAGATTGAAAGATATATATTTGTTAATTATTTATATATTTTATTATTATTTGCTCAATATGTTGTATAATTTAACATCTTAGTGTTATATCTTGAAATCAACAAAATGAAAAATATATTTCTCAATTATTTATCAATAGGCTTGTAATTCTATTTTAAATTTGGAAAAGGAAAATATGAATATTTTTTTGTGGCCATTTCCAACCTTTAACAAGGAATATGAATATGAAATCTTATTGAAGTTCACAACTTGTTTACCAACTTTCTCTATGTCTAGGAACATAACATATACCTTTGTGTTGTTAAAGGTGTAGGGTGATTTTTGTTTTTTTACAAGGGAATTGATGGAATATAAAGGTGTAGGGTGATTTTTGGTTTTTTACAAGGGAATTGATGGAATATAAAACAAATGTTAGACAAAGATTTGACTAGAAGACAAGAGCAACCAGACTAGACCACTTACTAACCAAAGCTTTCTATATGATTTTCTATTATATTTTATTACTCAATAGTATGGATTTTATGGATAATTGATCCTTAATTCAAATTTTGTACAATTTTAGTGTTGTGAATTGGTAAGAATTTGGGCACTTACCAAGAGGAGACCTATGTTCAAACCTTGGGGCATGTCCAATCTAGGCAAAGGTAGTAGTCTAACTTGAGTTCGTTAAGTGTGCACCAGTTTGATGATGGCGGTACCAACCCTGAGCCATCATAGGTCTCCCTCACTTCGGGGCGTGTTTATCGAGGCAAGATAGGGGTTATAGTTATAGTACCATGATTTGACACTACGAGGCAATGTGACTTGACCTTGTGACTAGTTGTTCAAAAAGGAAAGGTAGTTGTCGATCTTTTACAAAAATATAAAAATAAATATTCAACTTAAGTTTTTCTATTAAAAAAACTATATACTAATTGATAAATTTAAGATATAAAACATTTTTTTTTTTGAGAAAAGGGGTTGTCCTCGGGGTCCCTCACCTTTGACAAATCATGGCTATCTTCTATAAAGTTTGACAGTTTACAAACACGTTCACTTCTTATCTCAATTGAGATGATATAACTAGATACCCATATATTTTTCACAAAAAGTCTGAATTTTTATATTCATTTTCTTACTCTTCTTCAATTGTTTTTGTCAAAACAAATATTCAACATCCTTTTTCTTGAAAATTTTCAATCTTGTTCATACATCCATCCAAGTGAAAGCTTGATTAGTGATTAGTGATGATTTTATTTTAATTTTTTTTCCTTAATTCAGGTGATAAGAACTTTCATTAAAAACTTATTTTGAGGTTAGTTTATGGAGTGGAGGAATATATAGCAATTTTTCCTTTTGAATTGATTTAAAACAATCGATTTTTATATCTCTATTTTCTACATAAACTAGAAGTATCAATAAATAAATTTTATGCATAACCAGAGAAAATTCGTAAAAAATGTGACTAATTTTGACTTTATTATTAGATTGTTTCACTTGGAAAAGTTGGATCCTCTAAATTGCCAATTCTTTAAAAAATATTTTAGATGGAGGCTATCAATATTTTTTATTTTTGTTGAAAGTGACTTGATATTATTAAATCAAATAATAAGAGTACACTATTCACAAAAAGAGGGTGCTATGGAAGCACACCCCATAAAGCCTATATGATAATATCATTCTAGGATCAATCAATCTTGGGATAGCTACAAAGTACCTAACAAGCCATCAAATATAGAAGGCAAAAACTCGCTAACATTCAAGTTGCCATTAGTATGGGGAAGTGGTTTGAGAGGATAACCTTGGCATCGGTTCCACCAAGAGACCAAAACAATTACCATAAATGATATTTGCCTCGGCAACATTGGTCGATCGAGTTGTTTGAGGATCTTTTTAGTGTCAACCCATAAATTGAACCCCATGTACAATTGGGATCATAAAAACCTAGTTTCCGGCACATATAGAACCATGCAAAGTTTCACCAACTATTAGTGCATGTGGTGTCCACCTTTTTTGTTTGTGGCAACTTCCATCATATTAAAGTTGCCAAAGATGATTCATGTGGCAAAGGGTAATGAATTTGCAATCCAAAGCTAGAAGTAAATTATTTCTATGTCATCAATGGAAGCATAGATATTAATCATCCCCAATGCATGATAATTAATGTTGAGTGTGGCCTATAATGCTCTATTAATGGGGTCACAGTTGCGGTCCACCAAATATAGTCTTTATAACGTCGCCATAGAGGCGATGGAGCCACCTCGACTTGGCTCATGGTTGCTATACAGAGAATTACTATCTGGACAAATGACATGGCACATTGAGGACATTGAAAAAAATTGTAACTTCTTGGCACAAAATTCCTAGATCTGGAAAATTTCGTCGAACCTTGCAAAATGGAAACTTTTGCTTAGAGTTCGTTAGACCCTAGGCATTCCATGATAGGAAGTTTATTTAAGAAAAAAGTCTAACAACATATCCTCGTTGTCAAAATACTCCAACACATTGTAGTTGTTGGATGATTATGGGATAAATATACCCAACTAAATGTTGGACAGATGCATCTTTTTACCTAGTGTCAAATATTCCTGTGTCCCCTCGTCTCGAGATATGGGAGAGTTGAATGCTTGCCGGAGGGGAGTGAAAGGGGAGTTGGTCTTAGCCAGCGGTTGATAAGCAATCAATGTTGTTACCCTCGAGGTGCAAGTCTATTGAGATTGAGGAGTCTCTTTGTTAGTAAATTTTATTGGTGGGGGACGAACCTTGTCTTTTTCCTTTGCCTTCTCCACCAGATTTGATGTAGGCATCAAAACCATTTTTGGTTGTGTTCTTAGAAATCGTAGACCACGTATTTTTTCGCTTACCCACTACTCTCCAACAATTCTTCTTGAGTTGAGAGGCAAGTGCACTATATGGGTTAGGTTTCTACTTGTCCTTGTTATGGGGCATAAGGGGACAATCTTTCACCTTGTGCTATGACAACGAAAGCATGTGTTAGGCAAGTTGATGTACAAGATATATTGTGAAATCATGGAGTCACCAACATGAATATCTATTGTTTCCTTGAGGTCCCAATATATATCAACTTCTACGCATACATTCTTCTATGGGTGTGCATGAAAAAACTTTTCTGCCTTAACAAAAATGACACTCTCAAAAGAAGCCACTATACGGGTCAAGAAGGGCCAAAGGGAAAGGGAAGACCAGGGAATTCAACCCAAATAGGAACCTTTGTAGGTATTTCTTTCGATATAGATAAGTTGTGGGTCCATGGTGAAAAACAAGCAATGAGCTTTGCATGTACCATGGGCCATGCTCATAAATTGCTTGAGCATGGGCACATTCTATGAAACAAAAAAGAAAAAATACCTTTCTAAGGTTTTGTATCGTTTTTAACTTAACTCCATGAGGAATCTAAGTTGCATTCACCCAGGTCCAAAGGGATGATTTATTGGAGATTTGATCCATAAAATACCAAACTAGGGTAAAATGACCCCAACCATCTGCATACATTATCGAAAGCAAGACAAAGGAAGAACTACATCGGGGGAAGAAAAGCTACGTCATGGACCACTGTCGAGACAAACTTCCTTGGATTCTTGCTTGGAGTCATTACCGTTTGCATTTCCTTACAGGACACCAATGCTATTTGTTGGCTTGCCAAAGCTGAGAACAACTTATAAACTAACAATGAGCACTCAAACCCTACCTAGGCTCCCAAGCTCACACTTCTAAAAAACAAAACTTCATCCAAAGCTCACACTTCCATGTCTGATATTTTTAAAAATAATCTATCAATATTTACTGGACTTATGTATTATTTTCTAACAAATAATTTTTGGGAGAAGAAGTAGTAAATATATATTTTTTGATGGTCACTTTCCACCTTGAATAAAATTCTTTACCTTTGATCACCAAGTTTTATTTCCACCTTTATTAAATTCTTTGTCTTTAACCATTTATGAATTATTATTTTCACTTTCTTGATACAAAGATTTATCTTTTAATATCATAATAATTTGAAGTTAAGGTAAAGTAAGATAACATTAATAATCGAATTCATTTTTATATTCTATTTAAAATTAACATTTTTTCAAGTTTAAAAACATAAAATTTATCTCTATATTATTATAAAATAATTTTTAATTTAAATTAAAAATTAATTTAAAAAAAAAAACTATATTATTTATTATTCAATTATTCATATATATATATAATATTTAAGTTTATAAATATTTAATTTTTAATTTAAATTATATAAGTTTAATTTTAATCGCTTTATGTGCCTTTAATCATAAACTTCTCCGTCCTTGTAACAGTTGCAATCAACTAAAATATTTAGGTGTTGTAAGTGAGTGGAAGAGAAAAAGGTAATTTTTTAAGAGAGGTTTTAAGTTCAAATTTTCACTTATCAAAAAGTTGAATTGGATACCCAAAATTCAATTGATAATGTTGGTACAGTCAAAGTAAGGTGAAAAGCGACTCCTAAAAGTGATTTTGAAAATGTAAATCCCTAAAAATATAAAATAAAAAGTAAAACAATAAAAAAAAATTAGATTTGCAAAAGATTTCGTCATCCTCCCACATGTCAAAGCGAACACAAAATCAAATCACACCACCTTTGTTTTTATTATTATTACCACCAAACCCCTCTAGAACTCCCCTTTTATTCTACGAAATCTTCAATTTTTTGTTTTAATAGGCAGGGGCTTTTTAGTTGATACGGTTTGTTTGCTTTAAATGTAGGACATTTTTCTGATTGGTGGCTGCTGATGTGAAGGTTCTAACACAATAGGGAACAGGGAATATAGGTACCGACCGCATGTTCATATATATATATCTGTATAAGTTCATGCCATAGTAATTAACCATGTTATGTTCTTAACTCAAGAGGATAACTCAGTCTGTTTGATTAAGGATTTAGATAGGTTTAAAGCATACCTCATAATTTTAGTTTACCCACTCACAAGCAATTACTGAGTGCATAGGTAGTCATTAACTTTTTTTTTTAACTACCCACCTTCATGCAATTTATATAATTACAATGTCTGACACCATTATATTTATTGTCCTTTATACACTCTTATAACAAAATGTTTGACACCTTCAACATTTGCAATCATTTAAGATAAGTTACAATTAAGTAAAATTTCAACTTCAATATAAAAAAATAGTATAATATATGGTTTTTATTTGTTACATAGGACTAGAAATACAATCACAAATAAATCGTATATAAATACATAATTTTTATAACACAATAACATGGACATTGATGAATATGAAGAATTGTTGCTATGTGGATCACTATTTTACTAGGCTAGCACACAACCACATGAAGACCATGCTATAACCATATGATCACAAAAGAAACAAGGTGTAATAACATGAGTACATGCAACCATAGAAACTCACATTGCATTTGTCATCTTCGCATATTAGTTTACATATATGGATTGCATCAATTTTCAGAGAAGTTGCACTTATTCTAGCAATTTCTTGTTCAAGAGATTGTATCCTCTTTAGAGAAGTCACATTTAGACATGATATTCATAATAAGCATCAAGCAAAACCATAAACACACACAACCCAGCTGTAATAGCATTTGAGTTTCTAACAACCTCACCATGTGAGTCAATTTATATGGATTGCATCCATATTTAGAAAAATCACACTTCATCCATATGAAATATATATATATATATATATATATATATATATATATATATATATATATATATATATATATATATATATATATATACATATCCATATAATCCTTAAAGATGTCAAGCATGCTCTACAATATACATAAAATAATCTAAAGCACTCTTAAATATAATAAGAGTACCAAAAAACTAACATTGATAAAGTACATGTAGCAAGATTTGTTACATAAAATTATAAAGGATTTTATGTTATGAAACTTTATTCTTGCAACATAAATCATTCATCATATACTAAAATAATATATCATTCATCCACAATAACAATGCATGATACAATTTTCAACATAAATGAGATAGGAATAGATAATACCCTTACAGTAAAGCAATGCCATTAATACTCCTTAAGGAATAATTTCACAAGATCTCCCAAGATTGATTACAAATTAATGCTTGATATGGATTATGATTCTTACAACGACATTTTTTCTTCCTTATATATTCATCTTCTAATGCTACTTTGAGAGGGTATAATCCTAACCCTAGATGACTCTTAAACCATTTTAATTCATTATTATTATAATATAATTAACTCTAGGTTATTTGTGGTCCATACCAACTATCCATAATACCCATGTATAATATAATATCATATCCCAATATACATATCCTTAAGTACCATAGCATTTTCTTTGACCTCCCAAAGATCTAAATCCAAGGATATGGTTTTCTTAATTTTCCTTATTTTTGTTTTTTCTTTTTAAATTATCTTGAAGCTATATCTCCCACTAAATATATCGATTGTTTTTTGGTCATTTTTAGATATTTCCCATTTATTAGTCTTTTAAAGTCTTTCACAACACTACTTTAAAAGGAAAATATTGACATTATGAATAGCTTTCTTTTGTCAACAAGTTTTTTTAGATTTGATGTTTTGCTTTAGTTATCAGATCTATAAATAAAATTATGTTTCAATATTTTTTTTTGTGTAATTTTTCAAAGAAGTGCATCTCCTATGCTAAAAGTAAAGCACTCAAAAATATAATTTATGTTTTGTTTAAATTGATGTTGTTGGATATTATTTACAAATTTAGTGCATTCATGAGAATATTAATTGAATTTACAAATATTTCTAAGATTAATATTTTTTAATTATACATATACATAAAGTTTCTTAACCCTCATGTTTGTAATAAATTCATTCATTAATATGACTTCTAAGACACCTAAACATCAATTTCTAATCATATATATATGTTTATGTTAGTTCTTGTTTTCCATTGTTTCCTATTTTTTCCCATCACATGTCTAATAACAATATCAATAATTTTAAAATTTATTGGTTTAAAAACTGTTTATATGGTTCATAAAGATCATGTCCATACCTTAAGAGTATCTAGATTATCTTTAGAACAAACCAAATTAAGTGTAAATATATAAAGCTATAATCTTGATCTATACAATTTTTTTCCTATTGGAATATTATCATATTTTCGTTTAACTAAAGTTTTCTTCTTAATTACAAGAGTGGTAAGGACTTCCTATTAAAGACTTATTTAGAGGTTATTTTAATATTAAAGCTTTGAAGGAATATAAAGTGAATTTGCATTTTGAATGGAAGAAGGGTTATCAAAAATTGGAGATCTCTTTTCTCTTCCTAAACTAGAATCAAATTTACTATAAAAACTTGATTTCTTATTCTTTTAATTGTTTATTTATTTATTCTACTTGAAAAGAAAGAGCCTCTAAATTGAAAGATATATTTGTTAATTATATATAATATTTATTATTATTTACTCAATATGTTATATAATTTAACAAATAAATTATAACACTTTTTAAATCAACAAAATGAAAAAAATATTTCTCATTAATTTACCAATGTTTGGCTTGTAATTCTATTTTAAATTTGGAAAATTTAAATATGAACATGTTTTTTTGTGGTTACTTCCAACCTTTAACAAAATTCTTGTGATGGACCACCCATGACTTTTCATGTTGTTGACTTGAAGTTTTGTCTTTCAGCATCTTATGAGTGAATTTAAGGAAAATTGAGCTTCTCGACAACAAGATAATTTGAAAGTCAAATTCATATTCATATTCATTTTAGGATTGTCATGAGATTACAAGCTTTCTCTATGTCTAGAAACATGACATATACATTTTGCATTGTTGAAGGTGTAGGGTAATTTTTGTTTTTTTCAAGGGAAATGATGGAATTTAAAACAAATGTTAGACAAAGATTTAACTAGAAGAAAAAAGCAACTAGACTAGATTGCTTACTAACCAAATCTTTCTATATGATATTTTATTATTCAAGAGTATGAAGTTTATGGATAATTGATCCTTAAGTCAATTGTTGTACAATTTTAAGGTTGTTATGATGCATTTTTTCAAATTCATTTTTAATAATATTTAAAATATAATATTAAAACTCATAAAAAACTAATAAATAATCAACTTAAGTTTTTATATTAAAATAACTATATACTATTTGATAAATTTAAGACATAACTTTTCTTTTTATGCTTGATAAAAATGGGTTGTATTTAGGTCCCTCACCCTCAAATCACAACTCTCTTCTATAAAAATTGAGATTTTACAGACATATTCACTTCTCATCTCAATTGAGATGCTATAACTAGAGATCTATATTTGTTTTTCATAAAAATATTGAATTTTTGTATTCATTTTCTGGATCTTCAATGTTTTTTGTAAATACAAATATTTAACTTCATTTTTCTTAACAATTTCCAATCTTATTCATCCATTCATCCAAGTGAAATTTTGATTAGTGATGGTCTTTGATGATGCCAAGTTGTCATTGCTTGAATATCCTTAACTACTTTGTTGGTTTTATGCTTTTGTTGCTTTGCTATGATGTTTGAATGATTGGTCTTGTTGTTCCCTCATGCTACTGCACCCCTTTGAGATACAAAAACATTATACATTTTTTTCCAAACACTATCATACTTGATGCCTTTCTGACTCCATGTAGATCTAAAATATTGATGCCTTAAGCCATGCCTCCAAGATTGTTGTTGTTTAAAGTGGTCTAGGTGTTGATATGCTACAACCTTCACCTGACATTATGTTTTCTTTGATTCTATAACATTTTTTTTTTTTTTAAATTCTTCTTCATAATCTTCTCTCTTATATATTTATTTTGGTGCATCCTTGTGCACTTTTGATAAGGCTTCCTCGGATTTTGTTGTTGCTTCTTTCATAGATTCTATTATTGCTGCTACACTAAATTCAACTTTTGAGTTTTCTAATGGTTCTTCAACTTGTTCCCTTGCCATAATTGCTTCCTACTTCTCCTTGGATCCTTGTTGCTTAACTTTTTCCTTCTAAATTTGACCATGAACTTGCACATTGTCATCTGTATTTGTTTCTTCTATTATAAATTTATTAATTTCTTTCAGTTCCCTCTGAAGCTTTTTATATCTTTTTCATATCCTTTGATGGTGACCTTCAAACTAACTATCTTTTTATATGGGTTCCATTGACTTAAGAATGCATGCACCATTTCATCCCAGGTCAAATTCCTTTCCTTAACAAGAATTGCCCACTGATCATAAACTTCTCTCATAAAACATAGAAAAGTTTGCATTCGCAAAAACTATCACTAGAACATAGAGATCTAAACTTCATTTACCATTCTAGAGCATTAATGTCATTTTTTTCAGTGAAAATTGGTAACTCAAAAAATCCAAAAACACCCACGATCTTGGAATAAAACTAAAATTTTATATTTTTAATCTCTTCTAATCTTTACTATCACGAACAAAATAATTTAAATACAGTATAATTATTATCAGGAACAAAACAATTTAAATACAATATAATTGATATAAAAAAATAATTCAGTTATCCATTACCACTTTATATTAATCCATTACCAAACTTCTTTTCCAAAAAATTTAACACAAACTGATACTGCTATTATAAAGATTTAACCAAACTGGTAGTGCTATTATGAAGAAACGTAGATTGCTTCCATAATAGCAGTGCTAAACAATATTGGTTAACCCACACAGATTCCTCTTAATAAATATATAATTATTTAAATACACAAGTGTACAATCCTTTCCCGTACCACGAAAGAACTCAGCTACAAAAATATGAATACGAGGAAACCTTCGGAGGCGGAGTTCATATGGAAAACCAAATATCAACTCTGTGCTCTCGGTGGATGATTGAAAGCTAATTTCTTTTGCTGTTACGTTGTTTAACGATCTAGTCGAACATCAAAGAAGTTCTTATCGACATTATTGTAAAATGTTGACTAGTTGAACGTACATTGCATGCCTGGTAGTGTTGTCTTTTCTCGCATGTAATTTATTTGATTTGGCTGTTGGAGAAAAATATATAAATTATATTAATTTTATCTAACAAACAATTAACAATTTATATTATAATCTTAGAATAATTGGAAAAAATTAAATAAATTCACTCGACACCAAACTAAATTATTACTCCAATCTTTGATAGTAAGACACCTACCTATATAGGCACATTCATCCCCCACCCCTATGAGAGAGGGGTAGGTATATTTCTTGAGAGAAAAGCACTTTACTCTGTTCTATTACTTTAGCAAGTCCACATTAAATAAAATTCCGCTTTACTTTATTCCAATAGCTTATGACTTTTGTCTCCGTTTGAATTAAGTGCAGTATATCCAGACTTGCTTCTCTGGCACATTATTTGGCCCTGATACACCCTGTGTCATAAAGGTTGTTTTTAGCTTTTCAGCTAACACCTATATACACAGACAAAATAAAGATGGCTGGGAGGGGCAAAGATAAGGCCGTAGGCATTGATTTGGGAACAACTTACAGTTGCGTGGGAGTATGGCAGCATGACAGGGTTGAAATCATTGTCAATGATCAAGGCAACAGAATTACTCCCTCTATGGTTGCCTTCACCTCCGAGGAAAGACTTGTTGGAGACGCCGCCAAGTTCCAGATTTCATCTAATCCCCATAACACCGTGTTTGATGCCAAACGACTCATTGGAAGGCGATTCACCGATCCATGTGTTCAGTCTGATATCAAACTCTGGCCTTTCTCTGTAGTAAAGGGAAAGGATGACAAGCCTATGGTGGAAGTGTCTTATAAAGGTAAAAAGAAGCTATTTGCAGCTGAAGAAATCTCCTCTATGGTGTTGATGAAGATGAAGCTGATTGCTGAACAATATCTTAACTGTGATGTGAAAAGTGCCGTCATTACTGTGCCTGCCTATTTTAACAATTCCCAGAGGAGAGCAACGACATATGCTGGCAAGATTGCGGGCCTTAACGTGAAGCGAATTATCAGTGAACCCACGGCGGCAGCAATAACCTATGGTTTCGGTGCTGTAAATACCCAAAAGAAAAATATTCTCATCTTTGACTTGGGTGGAGGCACGTTTGATGTGTCTGTTCTTAACGTTGAAAGAGGTAAGATTGAGGTTAAAGCTGTTGCAGGGGACACGCATTTGGGAGGTGAAGATTTTGACAACAGGATGCTCAATTATTGTGTTCAACAGTTCAATAGAAAGTATAAACTGGATTTGGTGACAAATGCCAGAGCCCTTCGAAGACTTCGTTCAGAATGCGAAAGGGCAAAAAGAAGTTTGTCTTCAGCGATAGAGACTGTTATTGACATTGACTCTCTTTACGAGGGTCAAGATTTTCATATAAAGATTAGGAAAGCTAAGTTCGAAGACCTCAATCAAGATTTGTTTCAAAAGTGCCTGGAAATCGTGAAAAACTGTCTAGAAGATGCCAAGATGGAGAAGCATCAAATAGACGAAGTTGTCCTGATAGGAGGCTCGTCTCGTATTCCAAAGGTCCAGGAGTCATTGAAACAATTCTTTGACGACAAGAAGCTTTGCAATAGTGTAAATCCCGACGAAGCCGTTGCATATGGTGCAGCGGTGCAAGCAGCAGTCTTGAATGATGAGTCCATAAACTTGGTCTTATTCGACGTCACACCTCTCAGCCTTGGGATTTCTGTTAACAATGGTGTGATGAGTGATGGGGTTCCCAGAAACACTCAAATTCCTACTTGTAAGGAGATTTCTGTCACAACAACATATGACTATCAGGAAAGTATAGATTTTGAGGTCTATGAAGGTGAGAGAGCTTTAGTTGCCGACAACAACTTTCTTGGGAAATTCATTCTGCGCGGCATTCCACTGGTCAGATGTCAAGTGCCAAGCGTTAAAGTTTCTTTCGAACTGGATGCTGACGGAATTCTAAAAGTCTCTGCTCAGGAACGGGCAACAGGACGAAGCAACGGCATAACTATTTCTAACGAACGTGAGATACTAAAGAAGGAGGAGATAGATAGAATGGTGGGTGATGCAGAGACATTTCGAAGAGAGGATGAAGAAGCAAAGAAGAAGCACCTTGCCAAAAACAATCTCGAATGCTTTATTTTCAACATGAGAAGCAGGGTAAGGGAGGGGAGCACCAACAGGAGTGTCGAAGCGTGTGTTGCAGAAGATGTGATGAAGACACTGAAGGATGTTGAGGAATGGTTAGATGAAAATGAAGATGCAGGGCTTTGTGAATTGACAGCCAAATTGGAGGAATTGAAGATTAAGCAGCTGCCGTCGGTTGTTCGGAACCTCTGAAGTTGATATAATAATAATAAGATGTTCTTCAATTGATAGACACGCACCCTTTTCTCTTTCGCAGGTAGACGTATAACTAAGTCACGACGCTAAGCATAATCTTTACAGTTGCGATTTTGGCTGAATAGGTATATTTCATCTTTTACTTATGACAGTTAAG
The DNA here is from genome assembly GCA_028583015.1 of Wollemia nobilis. NCBI lineage: Eukaryota > Viridiplantae > Streptophyta > Pinopsida > Araucariales > Araucariaceae > Wollemia > Wollemia nobilis. The sequence continues at coordinate 185,646 of JAQPPZ010017176.1, read as the reverse complement.
TTATTTGCAATTTGCTGTTTCAGGAGTAACAATTTTCCGTGAACTTCAATCCCTTTCAAAGCACATTTGCAGGGAGTACTGAATGCAAGAAGGCTGTTTGAGTAATTTTCAGTGGAGTTTGCTTTTGTTCTGTTCAGCTTTATGGTAACCGTGTGCGATAGGTTAAATTAGGGAAGATTAAACATGTCATTGTGTTGGCTGTTTGCTTCTGACCGATGTAATGTTTCAAATTGATATTAATAATTACATATTACAACTGTTTATCTTTGTATCTGGATAAATAAAGTCATAATTTTCTTTTAACTCTTAAAAAAAGCATTTTTTAATCCCCTGAGTTTCATGAGCTCAAATTTCTCATCACATTCATTTAATTGGTTGACTCTTAGTGTCGAGAAACTGGAGAGGGAGGGAGGCAGGGTTATAGAAGAAGCCAAAAGTAAACGAACAAGGTGTTTTTTTCGTGTTTTTCAATTCTGAAATATACATAGAATAAGATTGATGTCAATAGCCATGATTGTATTCTTGTGGTGTATTCTAAACATCTTTAAGGCTTATGATATATATTATTCTATGAAGTAGGATTTCATTATTTAGAGGGAATTTTTGATGATGTGTTTTCATCCACTCTTTCTTGTTTGCTTTTTATCCATTTGGGTAATGATTCTCTTTTTGAGGCTCCTCGTATGGTTTTTAGTATTTAGTCTAAGATTTTCATTAGTTTTATTTCAGTTGTTCTAAGTTTTCATCTTTCTTATGTGAGTTTCTTAGCAGATTTTTAATGATAGCACTTCTCTTTTAGACCCCTCTCCAGTACTCTAGCTTTGCATACTAAGGTCGATGATCTTAATCGTTCCATGTCTTGTGTGATATTGTTGGATGTTAAGGTAGATGTTGAGCTTGGCATTGATACTCCAATACCAGCTTTTGATGTTATTTATATATGGTATATGCTACAACCTTCCTTAGATTGTCTGATGCCCAAGTAGGCTTGGTATCTCCTTTATGATGCTCAACCTATTATATATCAAGAGTACTATAAACGACATCATCTCAGGACCTCATCTTAAGAGTTGATGATTTTAGGGATCCCCTTAGTTATTCTTAGCCCAAGGGTTGTCTAAAGTGGGAGGATATTATTGTTGTCAAGTAAAGTTATTGAAGAATAATTAAACTTGGGATCTTGTTCCTCTTCTTGAGAAAAAAATTATTGCTAGCTGCAAATGGGTCTATAAGACCAAGTCTACTTTTGATGGCCAGGTGGAAAAGGCTAAAGTATGTCTTGTTACTACGATATCCTCCCTATTTTTATATTAGGTGGAGTTGACTATTCAAAGACCTTTGACCCGATTATATGGATGGAATTTGTTCGGATGTTTCTTCCCATTGTTGCTTCTTATAAATGGGAGAGGTATTAGATGAATGTGAAAAGTGCATTTCTTCATGGAGAGTTTTAAGAGGAGATTTGTATGCAAAATCCACCTAGTTTTGAGATTTAAGAGGATATTTATATGTTGCAACCACTTGGTTTGAGAAAATTAATTCATTCTTTCTCAATTGTGACTCTCGACGATATAAGATGGATAATGACGTCCACATCAAGCATCGACATGGTCATATTTTGGTGACTAAGTTGTCTGTAGATGATCATTTCATCATAATGGATACAAAATCTTTGATCCAAGAGATGAAGTCATGGCTTTATGACAATTTTGAGATGATAGATTTGGGCCTCTATTATTTTTAGGGATTTAGATTGATTAGTCAACCTGAAGGATCACCATTTCTTAGTCTAAGTATACCTTGGATATTCTATAGTGGTTTAGGATGAAGGATTACAAACCTACTTAGAATCCTTTTGCTTCTTGTTGCAAGCTATGAGTTGATTATACTACTTTTGCAGATGCCACTTTGTACCAATCACTTGTTAGAGGACTTCTTTATCACACCCATAACTGGTTGGACATTGTATTTGTTATTAGTTATTGTTCTATGTATATGTAGGCACCACATGAGATCCATTGGACAACAACCACACAAAGCCTTTAGTACATCAAAGGTGGATATATAATGGATATTCACTATTCACTTGGAGAAACAATGATTTTGATAAGATTAGCTAATGTATAAGTCTAGGTTGATGATTTATACAAACGATGTTCCATTATAGGGTTTGTCTTTTATCTTATATTTGGACCGGTCTCTTGGTGTTGTAGATGATAATCAACTATCTCTTAGTCTTCTCTAGAAGTTGAATACTATGTTGCCAATGAAGTTGCTAAACACCTCTCATAGATGCTCATGATTTTGAAACAATTTGGTATTCAACAATAGTTTTCTATCACCATTCATTGCAACAATAAGTTATCCATCAAGTTTTTCTACAATCTAGTATTTTATTAGTGGACTAACAACATTGAAATTTAGATGCACTATGTTCGATGGCTTCATGCACATAGGATGCTTGACCTATTTTATGTGCAGTTTGCAAAGCAGAAAGTAAACATCAGGTTTAGGTGTCTTTTATGCAATTGTGAGAGTGGTTTAATGTGGAAGGGTGCCCATTAGGGGGTATCATTGCTAAGGGTCCCTATCCATGTCCCCTAATCAACTTGAGGGGGATGTTGAAATATGTGGTGTTAAGTTTCAAATAAAGCCATTGAATTTTGTATTATATTTATCATATAGTTGTATGGGCCCTTGTATACTTTTTATAGGTGGGTTTATTGTATTATTTTAATTATAAGGTTGATTCTTTAACCTTGACTGAAGGTCACGTGTAATTGGGTATTTATACCCTTGAGATCAACAATTTATTTATTTATTGGAGTGCTTATTCTTTCCTTTAGTAATGTTACTTCAGTTCTATGGACACCCTTCATATTGCATTGTGTATTTCTATGATTTATTGATTTATTCGTTGGAATGTATTGATTCTAATTATTTTTACAATGTATTGATAAATCCAACTACTCATTACCTCAAGTATTATGTGCATATAGAAATACATGAAAACAATGAGAGAGGATTTACTCCTCTTGAGTTATTTAATGGCAAAAATATGGTCCTCTTAATTGAATTTGAGATCAAGATCTAAAGACATTTCTAGAGTTAGGTATTGACTTATCAAAGGCACAAAAATAGTGTATAGATGAAATCAATGCCCTTGATGAGATAAGATAGGTATCCTTATCTCACATTAAAGTCATATAATAGCAAAGAAGTAATTGGCGTGATAGATCCACTAAGAACAAAATATAGGTTCAGTAAAAATAAAAATTAGTAGCTAATAGATTGGGCCCTCTTATATGACTAACGATACAAATACTTCATGGGCAAGGTCTGGAGTAGATGGCTTTGAACCTATGAAATTGATCTTGTTTATGACAATTGGATAATAAAAGTTCACACATTTGACTCATCATGAATCTCATTGATGGCCAATGGACATTGATTGAAGTTTTTTACATACAAAAGAAAAGGGAAGAGTTCATCACCACACTTTAGCAATAGCAAGAGATTCAACTTGTGGAGGAAATTTTAATTTCTTTCACCCCTATAAATCCTTAGGGATATGTTTTATCAAAAAAGAATAATCTAATGATGAAATCTAATTTTTAGGTATCATTAGACACATTAGTTATTGAAAACTAATATATTGGCAGGTACCTATCTTATTTGACTATGGTAGCTACACCTCATGCTTAAAAAATTGGCATCTACTATTTCACCTTAGCAACTAGGTAAGCAAGGTAATATTTTTATTCTATTTATTCTATCTTAGTTTGTTTGATTACAAGAAATAAGTTTAGCTAGACATCTGTCTAGTGTGAGTCCCAATAGGTGTTTATAGAACATATTTTAGTAGTCTAATCCAACATGTAGTATAATACCTGAAATAGCCTATAGTGACAACAACTATAACACCCAATAATTACTTGACTATAAATAGTAAAAACAAATTTTTGACTCAATCAAATGAGATAGGGAGTATATAACTTGTTGTAGTAGTCACCTTGGACTTACAAGGGGATAACCCACACATGAATTCATTTGACTATCTACAACATGCTATAGTTGGCTCACTCAACTTGATAATCATATTGAAACCAAGTAAAACATTCAAATGTAATATGACTATTACCCATCTAACAAGATTAAAAAAATTTAATGGTGCTGGTAGAAGTGGTGTTATAAGTGTTTGTATTATCAATAGATGGTGATCTGATTATACCTTTAATTGTCCATGAATCTAAATATGTGATTCACTATCCATGTTGACAACCTAGCAATCATCACCACCACTAGTGAACACCAAGGCATGTGATCAATTTAGATAAAAAGAAACCTTGAGTGAAGCAAAGTCATCTCAACCATGTGATAATAGACAAGTGGTATACTTACATTTTCCCTAGACATAAAAATTAAATCCTTGTTGCATGTATATTGACTATATGTATTACTACAATAATAATAATGTAGCATAACCCAGGTGTTGTAGGTGAGTTGGAGAGGAGAGAGCAAACATCCAAGGGAGGTCCCAGGTTCGAATCTCCACCCTACCAAAAAGATGAATTGGGTATCCAAAATCCAATTGATAATGTTGGTGCGGGCAGGGCTGGGTGCAACTCCCGGGTGATTTTGACGGTATAGAACCCCTGTTCGTGGTCTCTCAGACCAAAGCGGCCCCGCAAGGGGTTTTTCGGTTAAAAAAAAATAAAAAATAATAATAATGTAGCATACAAAAAATAATGAATACACTATGATCACAAAAAGGATATAATAATAGTTACAAAGGCCAAAATATGGACATCCAAAATCAATGATTCAATTCATGAAATCTAACTAAAGGCATGGGAGGGAAATTAAATAAGTAAGAGCCCACAAGCACTATGAGGATGTATAAGGAGCACATTACATGGAAACTTTTAAAAAATATTTCTTGGATGGTGTCCTTTGAATGCCTCTTAAGTATACAATGTCGATGTTGTGATAGAATTCATTTTGACCATAGAGAAAGAATATGTGATTGTGTGAGGACTCATAAGGATAGTTAAGGAGAATACTATGGCAAAAATTACTCACTTATTGATAGAAGGGATAATATGGTCCAAAGATGAGACTAGGTTTACTAAAGAACACCAAAAGTTGTTTTTATGAGGATCAAAGAAGGTGCATGATATTGGTAAACATATTTACCACAACACTTCCTCAACTTGGAATAGTATTGCAAAAATTCTAGAACAATATTTTATGTGTGAAGGTAGGTACACTTACATTTTTAGCTAATAATGGATTTAAAGCATGAGGTAAAATTTAATATTCCCTAGTTACTTGAGACCTTGCTAAATAAAATGCCTATCAATTTAAGTAGGGAAATTGAACAATATGACCCATCATGGCCTAATTGTCCATTAGTTACAATGACCCTAGACGAAAGCCAACCTAGGCCCACTTGTATAATTTTTGTAGCTAAAAACAAAGGAAGAAATAGAGCAAAGGAGGTCAAGATCACAGACGTGGAGGTATGCAAGAGTAACATAGAAACCTAGAAGGAGAGTAATATAGAAGAAAGGGAAGAACCAATCCCTAAGAAAAAGCAACCATTCCTAAGAGCTTTAGAGTCACTTCAAATTAGGAATTCATCCCCTATAGTTGATGGATCTTCAAGAACATTTCAAAAAATAAGAAAAATAAAAAATCTATAGCATCTAAGTCCTTAGAGAGCAAACATGGTCCTCTATTTAGAGTCTTTAAAGGAAAAGGAAGAAAAATAGTTTCTATAATTGTAGTAGTGCCTTCCATTAGAAAGACAAGGTTAGTTACTATAGTAGAGGCCTTTTCAAACCTAAAAGAGTAGGATTGGTAGGTGGAGGGTGTCATTGAAAGCAAAATTACAAGGAGGCAAAGAAAAAATCAAGGATCAAAAGAGGAGGATTAGAGTCTTCAAGAAGATTTTTAGGAATTTATATAGTCGAGACATCAATCAATTAGATTCTCTAGGTCAAGTGATTGAGGAGGCAATTGCATGGGAGGAAGTGGGAGCAATAGCACAAGTTGGTGATAACACAAAAATAAAACACCTCCTAACTCTCCTTCCACTACAACAATTAAAGAACAAGTGAAGGTCAAATAAGAATAAAATACCTTTGTTGTAAATTTTATTTCTAATTAAGAGGTGCATGTCTCCCAGGAAGAAGAATTTGAAGTAGGGGATGCTCTAATGGTTGAACCCTTAACACTTCAACAAAAAAAACCACTATAATAGGAGGGATGATACAAGAATGTGGAGAGTGAGGAGAATAGATCAATGGACATGACACATAAGTGAATGACTCTACTCCAAATGTTAATAGGAGGCCATATTTTCTTAAAAGACCATAACTCACAAATGAATGATTTGAAGGAAAGGTGGTGTCCTTTTTACATAATTGGGAAGAAAGGTACATCAAAGTGAAGGAACAAGTAGATGTGGACACCTCATACAAGGAAGATCTCATTAGCAAAAAGACTATACTGGAAGAGGCAATTGATAAAATTAGCTAATTGGTGAATAAAATATTGTCTTATATGCCATCATCTAAAATCTATGCTCTATATTTACATAGACAATGGGTCCTATTTTAGCTATTCAAAATCTACTTTAGGCATTTATAAGATGTGAGTAGACCCACTATAATTTACAAAGCATACTACAATAATCCCCTATTAGGTAGTTATAATGTGTAAGTATACCCACTATAATTTGCAAAGATTACTAAGGTAGTCCCCTAATATTAGAAACTTGATGTGAAAGTTCTATGTCCATAAATTTTGTGTCAAATATCACTAGAAATGGGATCCTTTGGCCTTCATAGGATATGTAAAATTAAGAGATTTCTATTAATACACATAAAATGAATTTAATAGGTCCAAAAAATTTAAAACCCATTGGGAGAAAAAGAAGCAAACATGTATTATCCTTGAAGGCACACAAGAAGTCACATGCAATCGATAAAAGCCATAATAAAATGGTATATTCAAACATCCCAAGTATCAAAGAATGCATTGGAGTTTCACCAAACTAAGGTCAACATGGAAGTTTAGAGTATTAGGGCTCAAAAGACTAGGCCCACCTGTAAGGGGCAAGTAGTACTAGGAGAACCTTCTTGATGAGCTAAGAAAGAGAGATCCCTATTTAGTGGCTTGGATTGGAGATGAGGTTTGAATATTAAATTTTTTGGTTGCCATTGTCTAAACCTTTGCTCTAAGACACAAGATAGATACACATGACCATGTTAGTAGCGAAATTGGGGTACTATGCTGGCATTGAGTAGCCACCTCTAGTACCATATTATTTCAATAAGAAATATGAATAAAATGTATAAATTGATTAAATACATGTAATGCCTTATGTTGGGATATGTTGGGCCCTTGTTTGTACCTCTTTTTAAATGCTCTTTTTGGCACTAATGTTCATCTAGTGATATGACATATGAACTATAATATTAATATAATTAATATTTGTTTACCTATCCAAGTTGATTTATTGTTTGTTTCTTGCATTTTAACATGATTAAGTAGAATATAGAGTAATGTTTACACTATTGGATGCTTTTGTAAACTTTTATATACCAAAATAATCTTTCTAAGTGAGATAATTCTATTCTTGTTCTATTTTGCAAGGTCCTTACTATAGCCCAAGGTGTCTATTATATTCTTAGTGTCCCTACTTATAGGACCATAACATTATACCTAAGCTATAGCTGATATGGTCATGTTATGATTGCTTGTGGATGCTTGCTATATGTAGCACTTAGGTTGTTGTAACTTCAATCCCTACATAGCAAGGCAAAGTCATGAGCACATGATTATTTCACTATAGTGATGGTGTGTCACGCTGCACCTCAACCCACATGGTAGTAAAGGAATACATGGCATTTTATTATGTTCTAAACTGATGCATAGTGTTATATTAATACCATTTTAATTCATTTCATAATTAAAAAAAATGTATTTTTATCAATTAATTGTCCTTTTATAAAATATTTTGAGGGACCTGTTGGTCACGAATCTGCCACAGGAAAGGATTTTACAGAAAATGCACCCTAGACCCGGCCAACATTGAAAGGCTGGGAGAAAGAAATGTCTCCCAGACCAATCTCCAGAGTGGGCTAGTTCCCTTACTATTCTAAGCTTGTTTTTAGATCAAAGTTATAGGAAAGGAATTGTAAAGATGCAGAAAGAAACGGGAAATATAGCCGTAGGCCGAATTTATCCGATCAGGAAAGAACAACAATAGATAACTCTAAGTACGCAAACATCAAATAATAGAAGACAGTGACGTGATTCACTCACAACCTTGCGCGGATGACCTCCAAGATAACATTCCAGAACTCACTCCCTTACTAGCAAATGTTAAAACTCAATACAGAATTAAAACTAAGCAGCAAATAAGAAATGTGAGCACAAATTAGGAATGCAGAATACAGAAGGGAAAATACACACAGAAAATTGCTTGCGAAACCGGAGAGCCGAATGTCTTATATTCATGCAAAGTACTTGAAAGGCTTCTAGCAAAAGTATCTCTCTAACTCCCGATACTTGTTCTTGAGATCTACATTGCTTAATATAGAGGTCTTGCCTCTTAACAGTCATTTAAAATTTGCGACGGACCTCCTCGAGATCTACAAATTATGCAACGAAAACAAGAAGATGATATCCTTAAATAGTCTCAGAGAAACCAGAAATTAAATGCCATAAGGGGAAGTCGGTCGTCTTCATTAAATTGTTGTTCTTGGAAATATGTTTGAAACCGTTATAGAAATCGCAAACAGCAGCTTCGAATAATGGAAATCTTCAATTCTGGTAGCTTGGGCACATTTTTCTACCTTGACCGCATCGGAAAGCAGCAACACATTTAATTCTGGAGCACTTTGACTCATCGAAACTCACAAAACTGCATCGGGCCGTTTGAACCGCTTTTTGGCGCGAAACTGTCATAGGTCACGAAAACGCGACAGGTCATGAAATCATGACGTCTTTCTGCTCCGTACGCTTCTGTTGCTTTTGAACCGCGAAAACCAACCATGTCGCGAAATCACTATGTATTCGGCTTCCATATCTCCTTCGCAACCCTGAATCGCGAAAATGTGACACTGTGCGATTTCGCTACAATTCTCCGCACTTAGTCTTTTTTCAACAATGTGTCGCAAAATCGCTACCATTTTCTGCCTTAAGCTGTCCTTGTTCACTGTGTCGCGAAAATAAGACATTTGCCTGCATTCTCCACTGTTCCCACTTCCTGTCACGATTTTGCGACGTCTTTGTCTTGCTTGGAACCATTCTAAAAAATGTCGCAATATCACTATGCCATTCGTGCCTTAAACTTTTTCATCCACCTGAACCGCGACCACACAACACATAGCGATTTCGCTACATCCTTTGCTTGGCTTGGCTTCATCCTACAACTGGCGCGAAATCGCGACCATTTTACATCTTAAGCCTTTTTGTCCACCTACGTCGCGAAAACGCGACGCGTCGTGATTTTGCTACGTCTTTTGCCTTATGTGCCTTGCTCGTTATTCCGTCGCGAAATCGTGACAAATTTGATTATCATCGTCCTTGGCTTGGTTTTGTCGTGATTTCGTGACAACTTTGTCGCTCAGCCTCCGTTGACCATTTTGACCGCGATTATCTAACACGTCGCGATATTGCGACAGTTTTGCCCCCTTGCTGCCGTTGACTACGCTGACCGTGATTTTTCGACACGTCGCGAAATCGTGCAACTTTTGTGTTTGATTTCTCTCTCCTCAACCGACCCGCGAAAACACGACATGTCGCGATTTCGTGATGGTTTTTGACTTTGCTCTTCATGCTGCTTTTTTGTCATGATTTCGCGACAGTATTCAGACTTAGGCTTTTTTTTGCATCAAAACATGTAGAGGAGTTAGAATTTCAACAACTTATGCATGAATAAATCAATAATCAACACAATGTGGCAAAAATGCCAACATTCTTTGCGGCTCGCGGGGTATACAGTTCTGCTGTATGCAGGAATCCCAGGCCTGAATCCATTGGGCAACAGAGTCATGAAAACTTAGAACAGAAAGCTGGCTGCTGGGGTTCATCTCAATGGACTGTTGCAACAACTTTTGCTGAATAACTGAAACTTAAAGAATCTACATTTGGCTCAACTGATCAGGTGCTGCAAAATAATCTCCATGAAAGCACCAGGGATACAAAAACGGAAATGAATGGAATGAGATCCTGTAGATGCGCAGGCGGTGAAATGCGAATGGAATAGTGATATGATGGAATAGTGGAGTAGAGGAGTGATGCGGTAGATACAGTAACATAATGCTTCTGTACTACCAGCTGTTATGAAAGGGAAATGAAGCTAAATGAAATAATGGAATGGAAGTGGAATAAATGATGAAAAAAGATGTGAACTGTGGATAAACTGCGATAAATGCTAAAATGACAGAGAACTTTAGAAGAAAGGGATAAGAAGAAGCGGGAATATTAGAAAAGGGGAAAAGAAACAACAACAGTGGCTTGATTACTGCAGAATAAAAAGGAGTAGAAGAAGGAGGGAAATGAAGAGGAGAAGGGAAGAAATAGTGAAGGGGAAGGAATAAATTGATAGGAAGCCACTAACTGCTGGGATAGAAGAAGAAAAAGAAAGAAAAAACATGTACCTACGGGCTCGCATGCAAAAAGAGCCGAAGTGGACAAATGAAAACAATACTTTTTTTTTTTCTATTTTCTTTTTTTTTTGCTTTTTTGTTTTGCTATACACAATAGTTTACGACATGATTGGCATGTCGCCACCACAAACCCAGACTCAAAGAGTTATCTGGTAAATCTGCAGTGTCCCGACCAGATCTGATCATACTTGAGTCGGTCCTTGAAGTTGGGATAACCTCTTCCTAAAGTTCTCCATGTTGCAGACATGGGCAAGTTATCCTGCATGCCAGTACCCACACAGTTGACAAATAATGGAGCAAAAAAATTTACCACATGACGGGCTCCTGTAGGTACTAGTTGTAGTAATGACTAAAGCCAATGCCACCATCTTGAAGGGTTCCTTGATTGTGGACTGAGAACAGGTTCTTCCAACTCCTGGATCCGATCACAGGGCTCTTCCAGTGAGAAATCTGCTTCTGGGATCTCTTCAGGCTCAACCTTTTGATAAGGCATGTTTATTGGGATCTGATTGAACACTTGCTTGCTATGCCCTAGGATACAAAAAGGGTGCAAAGATGTGCCCACCTGGCTCTCAGGTTCTGCTGCTTGAATCTCTTCTTCTTCCTCTTCACTCATCTCTTGGTCCATCTTCTAATAGAAACTACAAGCAACCATATTGTTCATTGTCGGGACAAGGCTTGCCGATTCCCATCATGGGTCTTGGATGAAAGTTGTCTCTTGAGCTCCACATAGCTACATCTCAGGTTTCTGCACATTATAAGGGCTCTGGCATGAAAAATACTGTGTGGGATAGACAGGAGCAGCAACTACCGGAGAAAGTAATGGAGTTTCTCCCCACGGTAATTTTCTTGATAAGAGCAAAAGTTGTTTCGCTCGCACTGCTTCCTCAAAGATTTGAGGGAACCTTCGTTCACCTGATTACAGCAAGATGAGGCCTATGTCAGAATGGAAAGCTCGAACATAGAAGAGGTGGGCTTGGGTGGGTGTCGATCGGATCTTCTCTGGAATTCTCTTCCAGCTTCTCAAGAATCGGACATTGAATTCTGTGATGCTCTCTAGAGGTGCTCTTGTGATGTACATTAGGAGCTGAAAGGGATCCTGAGAGCCGTTAAAGGGATCTTCATCAAATCTTCTGATTAGTGCTCCTGCTAAATCATCCCATGAGCTGATGCTTTGACGCCCGAGCAATTTGTACCACTGCAACGCCATTCCTTCCAAAGACAAGACCAGAAGTCTGATCATGACATCCTCGTGAACTATATCATGGATGGTTGACAAAGCAGCAACATCTTCAACATGCTCCAGAGCCATGCCCTCGGTGCCATCATATTTTGCTAGGGCCTTCAGGGCACCTTTGGGAATCTCATGTTGAATTTGGAGATTCAAAGGGCCAGGATCATCCCATCTAGGACAAACCCTCGCCATTATAGCAGTGGTCTGCAAGATCACGGCTATCGCCATTAAGTCAGAGTCGCCAAATGAACATTCTTTCTCCGCTTGCAAGGTCAAGGCTGCTCACCAAACCTTGATTCCTTCGGGGTATCTTCTTTTAGCTTGAAAAAGGCTCTACGATCAAGAAATTCGGATCTTCAGCTCAAAAAAGTCGCCAGATGAACTTACAAATCTCCGCTATGAGGCCAAGACAACTCATCAAAATCTTGATACCTCTGGGTATTTAAACAATAAAAATTACAATCTCACTGATTATGGATCTTTCGAGACAGAAGAAGTCTGTCCCACCGGGCGTGCCAAAAATTGTTGGTCACAAATCTGCCACAGGAAAGGATTTTACAAAAAATGCACCCTAGACCCGACCAACGTTGAAAGGCTGGGAGAAAGAAATGTCTCCCAGACCAATCTCTAGAGTGGGCTGGTTCCTTTACTATTCTAAGCTTGTTTTTAGATCAAAGTTACAGAAAAGGAATTGTAAAGATGCAAAAAGAAACAGGAAATATAGCCGTAGGCCGAATTTATCTGATCGGGAAAGAACAACAGTAGATAACTCTAAGTACACAAACAACAAATAACAGAAGACAGTGACATGATTCACTCACAACCTTGCGCGGATGACCTCCAAGATAACATTCCAGAAATCACTCCCTTACTAGCAAATGTTAAAACTCAATACAGAATTAAAACTAAGCAGCAAATAAGAAATGCGAGCACAAATTAGGAATGCAGAATACAGAAGGGAAAATACACACAGAAAATTACTTGCGAAACCAGAGAGCCGAATGTCTTATATTCATGCAAAGTACTTGAAAAGCTTCCAGCAAAAGTATCTCTCTAACTCCCGATACTTGTTCTTGAGATCTACATTGCTTAATATAAAGGTCTTGTCTCTTAACAGTCATTTAAAATTTACGACGGACCTCCTCGAGATCTACAAATTATGCAACGAAAACAAGGAGAAGATATCCTTAAACAGTCTCGGAGAAACTAGAAATTAAATGCCATAAGGGGAAGTCGGTCGTCTTCATTAAATTGTTGTTCTTGGAAATATGTTTGAAACCGTTAGAGAAATCGCAAACAGCAGCTTCGAATAATGGAAATCTTCAATTCTGGTAGCTTGGGCGTGCTTTTCTACCTTGACAGCATCGGAAAGCAGCAACACATTTAATTTTGGAGTGCTTTGACTCATCGAAACTCACAAAACTGCATCGGGCCGTTTGAACCGCTTTTTGGCACGAAACTGTCACATGTCGCGAAAACGCGATAGGTCACGAAATCATGACGTATTTCTGCTCCATACACTTATGTTGCTTTTGAACCATGAAAACCAACCATGTCACGAAATCGCTACGTATTCGGCTTCCATATCTCCTTCGCAACCTTGAACCGTGAAAATGCGACGCTGCGTGATTTTGTGACGTCCGTACAATTATGCTCTTTCTCTACTTTGTTTTCGCAAAAAAACGACAATGCATGATTTTGCTACATCTTTCATCTCTCTGTTCTCTTCGCTGCATCAAACCGTGAAAACATAACATTGCGCGATTTCGCTACATCTATCTTCTTACTGCTCAGTCTTGGCTTTTACATCGCGAAAATCCGACATGTCACGATTTTGCTACGATTTTGACGCACACTGTACGGTCCTGTTTCTAACTCGCGAAAACACGACGAATTTGCCTATGTGTTTCTTCAACTTCCACCATGTCGCAATTTCGCTAACGGTTCTGTTTCCTTGGACTTTGTTGTTCGTCAATCACGAAAATGTGACACTACGCGATTTCGCTACAATTCTCCGCACTTAGTCTTTTTTCAACAATGTGTCATGAAATCACTACCATTTTCTGCCTTAAGCTGTCCTTGCTCACTGTGTCACGAAAATGAGACATTTGCCTGCATTCTCCACTGTTCCCACTTCCTGTCGCGATTTCGCGACGTCTTCGTCTTGCTTGGAGCCATTCTCAAAAATGTCGCGATATCACTACGCCATTCGTGCCTTAGACTTTTTCATCCACCTGAACCGTGACCACACAACATGTAGCGATTTCGCTACATCCTTTGCTTGGCTTGGCTTCATCCTACAACTGGCGCGAAATCGTGACCATTTTACATCTTAAGCCTTTCTGTCCACCTACGCCACGAAAACGTGACGCGTCGCGATTTCGCTACGTCTTTTGCCTTATGTGCCTTGCTCGTTATTCCATCGTGAAATCGTGACGAATTTGATTATCATCGTCCTTGGCTTGGTTTTGTCGTGATTTCGCGACAACTTTGTCGCTCAGCCTCCGTTGACCATTTTGACTGCGATTATCTAACACGTTGCGATATCGCGACGGTTTTGCCCCCCTGCTGCCGTTGACTGCACTGACCGCGATTTTCTGACACGTCGCAAAATCGCGCAACTTTTGCGTTTGATTTCTCTCACCTCAACCGACCCGCGAAAACACGACATGTCATGATTTCACGATGGTTTTTGACTTTGCTCTTCATGCTGCTTTTTTGTCACGATTTCGCGATAGTCTTCGGACTTAGGCTTTTTTTGCATCAAAACCTGTAGAGGAGTTAGAATTTCAATAGCTTATGCATGAATAAATCAATAATCAACACAATGTGGCAAAAATGCCAACAGGACCATCCTTGGGTGCCACAAGAACAAGGGCTCACTCTTAGAGGTATTCCAACAAATTTAATTCCTCCTAGGTAGCTTAGATGTTTGTATTTCTTTTTAGTTGTACAAATTTAGTTCTAAGTGTATAATTACCACTACAAGTATTTTTTTTAACTATATATTTTAGGACTTATTAGAAGTATTGGTGCATTAGTTTTCTATCATATAAGGGTTGCTTGTGTGGATCTCAATTGCAGTTTGATCACGTTGGTCTACTAGATACAATAGTTGATATTGTGGATAAATATCTTATTGTGTTGATTTTCCTGTACTTAGAAGGTTTACTCAGGAGGATCTCAATAATATTTTGGTTGAGTTGGTCTATTGGAGACAACCACTAAGACCATGGATAAGATCTTGATGTGCTATTTTTCTAGTTGAAGGTGCTTGCTCATAGTCTACACAGTTCTCCATAGGAAGGATTAGACTGGATTGGGAATTTTTATTCCTCTATGCATGGAGAAAATTATGGGACTAGTCCTTAGTAGGGAGGATGATTACTCTATTTCTTGACAATTGTGAAGCTTGTAGACAAGATCCTTGAGTCTATTTTCTAGATTTCATGGATAAGATGCATATGTATAGTAAAGTTTAGGTGACTTCTGATTGATTATAGGATACAAATTGCATAATTATTTGGTGTTTTTTATGGCTTGGATATTGAAAAAAAAATTAGCACTAACATAATGTATGGGTATGAGGTTGTTCCCTTCTATTTGGGTGGAACTCTCTAGTTTTGATGCAAAGTAATTTACTTACACCAAAGAGTCATCTATAAGTAACTACATCTAAAAAATATGGTATATTGATATACTAAACTATATTAGCACTATATGCTTATCATCATCATCAATATAAAGGCAAGTGATAAGTTTATTGAACTCATTAGTGTACTAATAGACAAATTGATCTCTATACTAGCAAAACTACTAAAAATGCAAGTATTTGTCTTTGTAGAGGTGGAGAGGATAGAATGAGTCATGCAATAGCTTAATGAAGATTATCCAAGATGTCAAGGATATGCTTGCATCAAAGAGTCATCTAGCAGGAATTACATCTAAACAAATATGGTATTAAAGATATAAGTTATATTAGCACTTGATGCTTATCGTCATCATCAATTTGAAGGTGAGTGAGAATTTTGTTAAACTCGTTAGTATAGTACTATAAACATTGATCTCTATACTAGTAAAACTACTAGAAGCGCATATATTTATCTTTGTAGATGTGGTGAAGATAGAACTAATAATTCGTTATCTTAGTGAAGCTTATCCAAGAGGTGATGGGATCACCTCTTATTCAATTATACTATTAGTGGTTTCCCACCAATATGCAACCAATTTAGATATCCTTAAGACTATCAACAAAATCATATCAACATCTAAAAATCAATTGGAAACATAATAATATTTGAGTTGTTGAAGCCAAATATCCACGTCATTAGCATTGATTTAACCTAAGAAGACTAGAATGTAAATGTTGGCCTATACCTCCATATGACCACATCTTTAGAATGACATAAGGTTGAAATTTGTGGATGGGGTTCCTATATAAATCATGGGATCTTAGAACTACCCAAATGCTATATTTCTCTATTCATGTAGAGCATCTTAAATAAGTTTCTTGATATTTGGATTGGTCTTATTCTTTGGCTATGGAGGTGACTTCTCCATTCCGGTATTTCCTTTTTAGGGATGATATTATTCAATATAATTAGGCATCCAACGATAAAGCATACTAGAATGTCTTGCTTTGGACAAGGAAGATAAATAAAATAGAGAGAGTTTGATAGTAAAAAACATTCTATGATAGCACTTGATCTACACTGTAGGGCCTAGGATGTTTTGGAATGGAGAACAACTCATAGAACCAACTTGTGACATCTATAAGTTATAGTCAAAGTTGTACTACAAGTAAGAAGACACATATGTGTTCTCTAGTTTAATACCAACAAATTAATTTACCATGGAGGTAAGTTAACAAGATAGATGATGATGCAACATGCACTCCAAAATATAAAGCTTTTATACTATATAAAAAATATTGTTATAATTATTTAATATAAAGGTGTGGCTCAACAAGGTATAGGGCACTTTGTTATACGAGGTGTAGAAAATCTAAAATTAACAGTTTTTATAAAATAATAAATATACTTAAATAAGCCTTATAAATGAAAATCTCTAATGTTGCCTAATAAAACCTTAGAAACATACCACAAAAATTAAATAAATAATTACCCAAATTTTGGGCACATCCCCTATATCTACAAAAATAATAAAAATAAAATAATAAATTCCTACACATCTCCCTACACCATTAATAATTAATTAAACTAGATTAAGCTAATTGAATAAAACTAATATCACCATCATGACCCTTATTTATGACTCCTACATAGAAAATGATAAAAATAAATAAAATAATACGAATGTTAATTAATATTAATTAAATATGCTATTAAATCCCCTTAAATAAGATTTAACAATGTTCAAGGTAAAGTATTTAATGAAAATTTTCTAGAAGCCTAGAAAATCCGCCCCTTTCCAATATTTAAAAGTCCCCTTACATTAATGTGCCACCTTCCATGTACCCTCCTCATGCTATAAATATAAATTTAAAATTTAAAATAATGCCAAGTCAAAATCTGCATTTATCTCGCTTGGCCATAGGATAGCCACCTCATTAATTTGACAATTTTAAATTATTATCCCATTCTCCCATGACTCTTGGGAAACTAATTTAAAATTAGTTTCCCTCCCCCTAGAATTACCACTTCCCAAGGCAAATTAATATCCCACCCATATCCCCTCCACATCATCCCCTTCTAGACTTTTCCCTCACCTACCTTTCCTATGTGGATGCCAAATGGAACCCATGTGGCATCCCACTCACCCAGCCCTAAAAATCTATAAATATCCTTGGCCATGACCAAGGGAGGGGAGCCCAATTTTTGCTAATGTTATGCTATCAAAATTACCACTCACACTTGCCTTAGCCTATTTGACCCTTACTCTTTGTTGTTAATACTATTTTGAGACACCCACGATCCCACTTCATGTGTTTACAAGCTTCCAGGTCTGTTGATTTACAGTCTACAACATTCACCTTGCTATCGCCTCCCTTGAGACGGCCGTACCTTACTACCTCCCTTGAGATGGTCTTGCCTTTGATAGGAAATAACATCTATTGTAGCCTCCTTGGTGATAAATTTCACATATAATAGGTATATTCTTTGGTTTTCTTGTATTCAATTTCATTTAGCAGCAGTTTTGGTTTATTTTACTGTGGTCTATAGTTTATCTTAACAAAGCCTAATCTAGGTGGGCTCATTTATCTACTGACATTTCCTTTTGTTGGTTGTTTGGAGGTTTCTCATTCATCTACAACAACCCTTGGAAATCCCTACACCTTCATACGTGCCCTCACGATATATCCTAATCACAATCAGTTGTGGAAGAGAAGCATATACACCATTGTTGTTGTAAAAGAACCCTCTTGGGCATCTTTGTATTTTGTAAAAGATAAAGGGCTTATCTTGTACTATAAAAAAATATATTATTTGTAATAATATTTGTTAAAAATTGCTCTCTTTGTCTTTATATTTCAGTTGTTAATTGTGGTTTCTTTACCTTACAAAATGGCATGCTCGGTGGGACCATTTTCTTAACTTGCACTTTATTTTAATTTTATTTCACTTTATATTAGCAATAAGGATAAAGTGCAGTCTTTGTTTTATGCATTTTTGCTGCTATTTTTTGACCAAATTTGTGTTTTTATCACTAATTGTTGTTATTTTTCCTTTTCATAGGTAACAATTAAGACCACCTGGGAAGATACGGTCTCACCCTTATCGCCTGGTCAGAGACGGTTAAAACTATATTGCCTATGCAGAGACGGTTTCATCCTAGAAGGTGTAGACCTACAACATTTGTGTAGGCTTCCAAGTAAGCTTTCCTTCTTTTCTCTAGTCTTGTCTCACAACATAATTTGGGTTCCTTTTTCACACATAAGTTTCTTTAGGCTTTATTTTTAGCTTAAAATATTTCTTTAGGTTCATTTCATACACTCACCTAGCATAGTTTATCCCTAGGATATTTTTTATTAACATAGTTACTGTTGGCAATTTTGACATATGTCACATTGGGATTTTTGATCAGGTTTTATCGAAGGATTTCTGATTGTAAAAGAGGCGTATATATATTAATCTATGATGTAGTGTTTTCGGCCTATATTCATGTCATTTTTTTTTTATTAATCTTCCTTCTAATTTTTATTAATTTTATGCTTGAAAAATTAAATGTGCTTGAAAATTAAATGGAAAAGGAAAACGTAACGACCCTTTTGCCTGAACGAAGTTCGAAAACCTTTATCGAGGGCAAGAAAAGTTTCGTTGGTAAGCGAAAGGAATAGTGACAGGCGCGTTCGCCCCAAAAGTAGGGCAAAAGCCTCATTTGCCTCACTTCAAGGTGAATGTAAAAAAAGAGAAGAATATGATAGGTGTGACAATGAATTTCACTTGAAAAAAGATTCAAAATCTAAGTTTGGGACGCGCCCGAAGTTGAGACGACAATGCTATTAAGAAATGCGTTCGCCCCAAAGTTGGGGCGATTTGGGGTGAAAGCATCATTCACCCCATTTGGGGTGAACATATTCAAAAATTTAAGGTGATGCGCCCAGCCAATGCATTGACCAGTCAAAGATGATTTCACCTCAATTGAGGGACGAAAGTCCCATTTGCACCTCCTTGGGGTGAAAGTTCATCAAAATATGGATTCGTACAAATTAAAAATAAGATAGCAGGTGTCATAACAACATTGAAAATTCAACTATGCTTTCACCCCAGGTGAGTGATGAAAGTCGCATTCACCCCTCCCTTGGGTGAAGCTACATAAAAGTGATTCCACCAACGCATCAAGGTTAGTTTCGGGTTAAGTGCCAAGGAGAGGGCATTGAAAAGTTAAAGATATGTTCACCCTAGGTAAAGGGCGACAACGCCTTGTGCCTTGTTTGGAGGTGAACATATATTTTAAAAGGAAGCACTTTCACTCATGGCTCTATTTTGAGTGAACTCAAAGTTTAAGCATCGATGGAGACTGGTCAAAGGCACTTGGGTCGGGTGAATGAGAGAATTTAATGATTGTGGTGAGGAGTAACCAAAATTATGGATTTCAAGCGAAAGGAGCTGCAACATTAAATTCATAAGGAGATTTTCATGAGTTCCAAAACATTTCGAATGAAGGTAAATTTTCGAGGAACAATGGAGGTCTCAAGTCAACGACCAAGTTTGCAGTTTTTCGTGCACCGACACCTGAATATGCTGATTTCCTAGAGATTTCCCCTTAGAAACTGGATCGCTACCTCAGGAGGAATATTTTCAAGGACTTTAAGGAGGAATTTCTTCACAAAGGTTTTTGATCTGGGAACATTTTGTATTTTTGTGTATTAAATGAACAGAGGCAAAATCCTCTATAAATACTACTCGATTTCCATTGTAAAAGAAGAGGATAGACATTCTGTAGAAAAACTATTCAAGTTTTCTGCATAAATAGAAGAAGTTGTGGCTTCTGATTTTGCAAGCAGTCTCTTTGTGTGATTTTTTTCTTTTCAAAGCATTTCTATTTTATATTCATGTTTGCTATATGTTGTTAAGTTCAAATTCTGCACCTGGATTTGGGCATTGCTGGTGTAAGTGTGAATATTGGAATGCGATTCTGGAAGTTATCTCTAGAGAACTGTAAGTGAATTCTTGTGCCCTCCTCTCTAATTTATGCTGCTATAACACTTGGTTGGAATTCTTACTGCTAGTCTGTCCCCAATCCTACACCTTCGGCTTATGGCCATATTTCCCATTTCTTTCCTGCAACTCTAGTCTTAAACTAGTGTAGGATTAGTAAGAGAGACAACCCTCTCTGGAGATTGGCATGGAGGACATTTCTTTCCTCCGGCATTTCAATTTTGGTCGTGTCTAGGGTGCACAAATGTATGTTTGTATATTAGGCAGATATTTGACCAATAATTTTTGGCATGCCCGATGGGACCTCAAAAGTTCCACTTTCAACAGTATTGAGGTTTGATGTTCACCTTCATGTTGTATGGTTAGAACATCTGGTGACTCAGCTATACCCAGAAGCCTTCGAATGTGAAGGTAGTGAAAGTTGTACTTCATGATCACAAGATCGAAGGCCAAAAATCCTGAAGACCCCATTGAGTTCTATGAACTTGACATCAAAATATTAGGTGAACACCCCAGGTTAGTTCCTCCACCTCACACATCATCCACAACATCCTCACAGATAGCTGGTGTGTTCTCCATTCCTTCAAGTCCAACTAGTACTGCTACTAGTGTTCCACCTCCTCAACCTCATACACCAGTTAATATGGCTCAAAACCCACCACCACAGTAGCCACAACCACCAAGGAAGTTTCCAACATGGAATAGCTTAGGAGCTTTGAATTTACAAGCATAGAATCTAGTTCCTCAAGCATCTTTGAAGGCTTTGCCTACCTATGATGGTACTGGTAAGACCGCTTATGAGCATATCCAAGATGTGGCTTCTTTGGCGATGATCCATGGCATTACTTATGAAGACATTATGGTAAGGTTGTTAGTATTGTCACTTAGAGGGAAATTGTTGTATTGGTACCGATATTTGCCACCCGCCACTATTACGACATGGGACCAATTGGTGGAATTGCTAATCAAGAACTTTCATGAGCAAGTTGATCCTTTCTCCTTACTGCATCAATTCATGAATATCCAAAGACATCCATAGGAGGAGATAGTGGACTTCAACGTCAGATTCACCCAAATCGGCAGAGAGTTCTTGATGGTCTTCGGCCCACGCATGAGCAAGTTGTATTTTACTATCTTCGGGTCTTCAACTCAGACATTGGAATGGTTGTTCACCAAGCCAATGTAAATACTTTTCTAGAGTTGTACACACAGGCACAAAAGGTCAAAGCAGATTTGATCACCATAGGTAAGTTGCCCCCAAAGGTAACCATGCCCATCCTTCTTGATCTTCCACAATATTTGTATTCGAGTGTGTTTTTGTAACCCATGCCTTCTATGTACCCAGTTCCCTCATGGAGCTCGGGCCCACCTCAAATCGCTCTGATTCCAGTTCCACAACTTCCCACTCTGAGTGTTCCATATTTACCTGCACCAATTGGTCCTCAACTACCAGCCTCAGTTCCTTTCTAGCACTACCAACGCCACCCGTTCCACTCCCATTTCCTACTTAGTCACCACCCCTACCTTTACCAACACGCCCTATGCCTTCAAATATTGATCCTTACATGAAATTGTTACAAGAAATGCAATCTATTAATTCATCTATAAGGACAATGTCGAATGAAATCATAGCGATCAAGAAGAAATAAGTTGAAGCTAATTTTTGGTCAAGGAGGTTTCAAACACCATCAATTACTAGGGAGCAAGCAACCACTAGCAAGGGCCTTGAGAGGAACACAATTGTGTTGGCAAATGAAGAAACTAGTACGTCGGAGAAAGCATATTGGTGTTCCACCTATAATGATCCCCATGGAGAAGACATGTGCATGGTTCATTTGAACTATGTGCAGACATTAGCAAAAAGTTTTGCTGATGGACAAGTTAATATGATAATGGAAGTTGATCATAACTTGATGGTCCCATATTTGGAGCAAGTTTCAGTTCTCATAAGGGCTAGAAAGAAGTCGATGACTATTGATCCAATAGAAATGGAGCCTTTGAAAGTTCTTGCTGAGCAAAAGGTGCAAAATGAAAAGGCACAGACACTAGAAAAAGCAACTGATGCGAAGGCACCTAGCATGATAATGAAGCATCAAGATTCTATCTTATTGAAGGATCTATTGCCTAAGCAATCTCAAGAGAAGTTGTAGATAAAGGTATCAGCTTCACATCCTGTAGCCACTCAAGTGCAAATAGAGGTAAAGGAGCAAGCTAAAGAATGCCTCAAATACCCATCATTAACTAAGCGGTAAAGGGTGGAAGCTACTCAACAATATCGGAATAAGTATGAGAAGGTTGTAGAAGAAAAGGTTCTTGGTGTTTCTGATTACAATATTATGGAGGATATGAAGAAGATTCCTACTAAAGTAAGTCTATACGATGCACTACAGTTACTTGGGCAGGTTGATCTATTGTAAGAATCTCTCAAATCAGCAAAATATCAGAAGAAAAGTCATTCCCAAATAGTGTTAGCACAAACACTGCCTACTTCCACCACTGGTAAGAATAGACCACCTCTATTCTATTTGTCTCTCAGAATGGAAGGGTGGATCGTGCATAATTGTATGATTGACTCCGGTGCTGCAACTATTGTCATGCCAAAGGCAGTATGTGAAGTAATGGGAATGGAATACACAAGAAGCAGTCTAGGCATATTGCAGTTGGATGGGACCCCTATTAAAATGGTCAAAGTAATCAAAGATATTCCCATCGTTCTACACAACATACTGCAAATCACTATCATTCAAGAAGTAGTGGTGGTTGACTTGGAACCATACTTTAGCATGTGCCTCTCGAGGGAGTTCACAGTGAAACTAGGAGGGTACCTTTCCTTGGATTATTCACATTTGGAGATTCCATTCAAGGGAAGATGAATCCACATCTATAATGAAAAGCCATCCACTTTTCATATAGAAAATTTGGAAGAGGAAGAAAAGCCTACTGGTGCAGTCAACATGATGATAGAAGAAGTTACAAGAAGTTGACTTGATGGAAGAAGCGCTTGGTGAGCTCTACCTTGAGGATGAATTTTCATTGATGGATTTCAACGCGATGGTTGAAACTGACATCGGTTGTTATACCATAACTAAGCCCAAGCACATTGAAGAAAAAATCTTTGATTCCCCAGACCCTATCTCGATCAGCTATAGAAGTTGTATTTTGATGGTGCAAGGTGTAAAAATGGTGTAGGGGTTGGTATTGTTCTTATTTCTCCTATAGGGTTGCAGAAAACCTATTCATATCGGCTAACTTGGAGCTACACAAATAATGCCATCGAATATGAAGCGTTGTGCCTTGGTTTGAAGAAAGCTGAAAAGTTGGGCATAAAATAACTACAAATATTTGGAGATTTCGAGCTCATCGTTAATCAGACTACAAAAAAATGTGTGTCAAAGTAGCACTACTTGAAGGCCTACCATAACAAGGTATGGGATTTGTTTGAGTCCTTTACTGCATTAAACATTCAGGCAATTTCACGGGAGCAGAACAAACATACAGATATTTTAGCTTCTCTTGGTGCTAATTTCTCTCCTATAGAACAAGTAGTCAGGAAACCCAAGATGGTGAGAGTAATTTATAGACCTTCGATCCTTGATAAAAACCTTTATTGGCAAGTGTTTGACAATGATGAACAAATAATCAATTTTTTGATTAAGGAAGTTGCAAGTGTAGAGGATAAAACATTGGTCGAAGAGGAAATAGAAGGAATGATTCAATTGAAGAACAATCACATTCCTAGGGGATTGATTTCACTGGAGAGTTTGTTTGATCAAAATTATTAGGTGGAAAAGCATAAGATCAAGGTTGATGCGAAGGAATTTAAGGAAATGCAATTTGAGCCTAAGAAGATTATCAAAGTTGAGATAGATTGTATGACATGAAGAGCTCGAAGATATCAAAAATTTGTGTTATGAGTTCCTCGACATCGTTGCATGGAGCTACCATGATTTAAAAGGATATGATAAAAATGTAATCCAACATACCATTGAACTACAGGAGGGAGTCAAGCCTTTTCGGTAGAAACAATGACTTGTCAATCCTAAAATTGAGGTGCTCATGAAGGTAAAGTTGTTAAAAATGTTGGAGGCAAAAATAATTTATCCAATCAAGCACTCAACATGGGTGGCGAACTTGGTGCCAGTCCAAAAGAAGAATGGAGATATCCGTCTGTGCATGGATTTTTAAAATCTGAACCAAGCATCATTAAAATATCACTACCCTCTACTATAGATTGATCAAATTCTCCATGTGGTTGTTGGAGTACAGAGGTTTTTGTTGTTGGATGGTTTCTCTGGTTATAATCAAATTTGGGTGAAGGATGAAGACCAACACAAGATGACGTTTACTACAAAATGGGGCACTTTCACCTATCAGAGGATGCCATTTGGTCTTTCCAATGCTCGATGCTACATTTCAGAGAGCTATGGATATTGCTTTCGGTGAGTTGTTGAATAGAGTTATTGTAATTTACCTTGATGACATGACTATTTTCTCACATCGCAGGGAAGAGCACGTCTCTCATTTGAGGCAAGTGTTCAAAAAATATTGAGAATTTAGAATTTCCATTAACCCGAAGAAGTCCATATTTGCTATCAAAGAAGGGAAAATTTTGGGACATGTGATTTCACAAGAAGGACTGGCGATTGATCTTGCAAGGGCTGAGGTACTCTTAAAATTACCGTTGCCAGTTAACAAGAAAGATCTGCAATCATTCTTTGGCCAGATCAACTTCATTCGGAAGTTCATTGCTGATTTCGCTCAAGTGGTGAAGCCAATGACTGAGCTTCTAAAAAAGAATGCAGACTTCAAATGGATGGAAGTGAGAAGATAAGATTTTTGGAAAATCAAGGAAAGAATCACCCAAGTGCCAATATTGATTAACCCAGACTACTCAAAGGATTTCATCCTCTATGCAGTAGGCGAACAGGAGAGTTACGTCATCGTTCTCACACAGAAGCAAGAAGATGGAGATGAAAAGTCGATTGCTTTCTTGAGCCAAGTGATTTTTCCACACCAAGAAAAGTATAATTTTATTGAAAAATAGGTGTATGCAGTTATGAAATCCTTAAAGAAATTCTGACACTTTGTTTCACAAAGCAAAATAGTCATCTATGTCATACACCCAGATGTTAGAAATTTCATTCTTCAAGGAGAATTAGGTGACAAGAGAGCAGGTTGGGTCTCAAATATTCAAGAATATGATGTGGAGATCCGATCGACTAAGTTGGTTCATGGATGAGCTCTCTGCCAAGAACTGGCCAAAAGCGCAACTTCAGAATCACTGGCTCCAGTACAGAATGAGGATATCAATGAAAGCAATTGTACAAATCGAACTATAGGTGATCGTGACTGGACAGAGGACCTTGTCAAATTTTTTATATCTAGGAAATATCCATCACAACTTGATGCTTCACAACATCGAAGATTCAGACTGCAAGTACTCAGATATGTCCTATTGTCGAATGGATTGTTCCATAAGAATATAGATAAAGTACTCCTCAGGTGTGTAAAGGAGTCAAAGAAGCAAAAAATATTGGAAGAATTCCACTCTGGTTTATCCGATGGACATTATGCAGGAAGGCCTATGGCCTTGAAGATCATCCAAGATGGATACTTTTGGCCTACTCTTTTCGTAGATGCACACAAGGTGAGCCAAAGTTGTGATAATTGTTAGCGGTATGTTGGCAGGAACAAGAAAGCATCTTTGCCCTTACACCCGATTCAAGTGGAAGCACCTTTTAGCAAGTGGGGACTAGACTTCATTGGAGTTATTGATCCTCATTCCTCTATCGAACACAAGTATATCTTGACGATGACTGATTATTTTACTAGGTGGGCTAAGGCCATTCCGACTAAGAAAGTTGATCAAGCTACAGTTATCTCTTTCCTGGAGGGATTGATTACTCATTTTGGTGTTCTAGATGCAATTGTAACAGATAATGGGACTCCATTCATCGGGGCAAAGATCACCGAATTTGCAAGCAAGTATGGGATTTATCTGAAGACATCCTCCAACTATTACCCACAAGGAAACGACTTGGCCGAATCCACAAACAAAAACTTGTTGCGGATTTTGAAAAGGATACTAGGAAACAATAAAAGGAGCTGGCATTTATTGTTGAATCAGGCTCTGTGGGCAGATCGGATATCAGTAAAGAAGTCTATTAAAGCCTCTCCTCTACTCTTTGGTGTATGGGAAAGAAGCAGTCTCATCCACTCACATTGAGCTACCTATCCTCCAAACATTGCAGTTGTTCCAAGATGAAGATGATGAGTTTGATCCAATGAGTGCAAGGTTGGCTCAATTGTTACAACTAGAGGAAGAGAGAGAAAAGGCATATCAAGGCTTCCACCAAATACACTAAATCAATGCAAAAGTGGTTTGGAAAGAAGTCAACAAAACGCAAGGTTTCAAGTGGGAGAGCTAGTCCTCAAATAGAATAAGAACAAATCCAAGCCAGGGAAGCACCACAAGTTCGATGCGATCTAGGAAGGTCCATTTCAGGTTTCTGTAGTAAATTCGATAAATGCATATTATCTTCGAAATATGGATGGTGGGGATCTTTCGATTCTAGTAAATGGTCTTCATTTGAAGGCCTACTTTCAATGATGAACTCAAGAGGTATGATGTGTAAATATGTACATATTTCCATTTACAAGTATTTTTATTGTTCCTTGTATTATTTTTGCTATAAAAAAATATAAATAAATTCAAAGCGCAGAGCTTAAGTGCTTTCACCCCAAGAAAAGGGTGAAATTCCTATTCGCTTTCCAAAAATGTGAATGCATGTATGTTACAAGGCGATCGAGGTCTTGAATGTAGTATTAAAATTAAATATGGTCTTAAGTGCTTTTGATAGATGAAGATGCAAAGACCCCATTCGCCTCCACAAGGAGGTGAATACATGTTGTAAAAGAAAAGGAAGAACGAAAGCATAAAGTCAACATGATGAAGATGGTCAAAAGGACGTTTTCCCCAAATGAGGGGTGAAACCTACGTTCACCCCTCATTGGAGCGAAAATACTTAAAAGAAATTTAAAAGCTCGTGCTATGTTTTAAAAGGTTTTTCATCCCAAGTTCCATGCTTTTGTTGGAGAAAGTATGATGGATCATAACGAATGCGCCAACAATTAAAAGGAAAAATATTAGTCAACCTAGAAGCTCTCTATCAAGCCCAAATGATGCAAAAATATTCTAAGAATATGAAAGTGTGCTCCGATTTTTAAACAAAGGCATATAAAAATTTTCGTTGAATTTTTTATATTTGATAAAATTAGAAGTGAAATGATGAAAGGGAAAAGCAAGAGTTCTATTTTGAAGCTTTTGGTTAAAAAAGCAAGGGTTATATTTTTAAAGTTCGAAGTTCTTTCTATGGCAAAAATAAAGAGAAAATTAAAAGCAAAAGAAAGAGAAAAGCCCTAAAATCAGGGAGGTTTTTTTTAGAAAATCCATGCTTTTCTAAAAAAGGGGCGAAAGAGAAAAGCTTGAAATTGTTTTAAAGGGTGATATTGCCATGGAATTAAATCAAGCAGGCTAAAGCATTTTCAGAGCAAAGGAGAAGGAATCAAGTGCACCTCAGAAGTGTTTTTGCCCTCCATTGCTTTTTTGGGAGAATGATGATTTTTCAAATGCAATCGAGTTTTTAAGAGCACCCTCTTAAAGCGATTTCACCTTTCGACATGTGGTGAATTTTGAGAGATGTGCACACACATTAATGGCACATTTTTAGGGTAGTTAATTTAAAACGTGCACCCAAATTTGCATTGGGAGACGTTTTGGCATTCTCGAGGCATGAAATCTCACACCAACAAAAGCAAGGGCACCCATTGGATCTCAGGTGGTAAATTTATTTTTCCAAGACATTTTAAGCAACCGAGGCACTCTGTTCAAAGATATTACCAATAATAGGGGTACAATTTTTAAGGAGGATTTCACAACAAATTTAGAAATCAGCTATTGCAGTAGTATTAGGAATAGTGCCCACTAGTGAAAGCAAAGTGCAACTTCTCCCAAATCTATCCTGGGAATTTACTACATTTACTCTGGTAGATGAAGTGCACCCTATAAATAGAGCACAAGTAAATTCGCTCAAAAGTTGAAAATTTTAAAGAATTTTCCTACCAGTGTATTTTCAGGTTTGTTGCTTGCAGAAGTTGCAGAACGTCTTTAGAATTTTTGGGTTGCTATAATTGATAGAATGGGGAAGAAAAGCAAAGAGGTTAAAGAGGTTGTAGAGCCCAAATAGTCAAAAAAGAAAGCAAAAGGTGGGTCAAAGTCCAAGAAGGCCCATAGAAATGAGAATGTAGATTTGGACCCATACTCTAACACCATGGTAGAGGTTGGGGACTGCTTGATCACAAACAAGGGCATGGTGAAGCTCCGACAAGATGTGGAATTTATCATAAATCAAGGAGTGATGATGGAAAGCCCTTTGACTATGTCATTTTATGCGTAGTTATTTTGGTATCTGTGTACGCCCGTACACCCTTGCCCAAAGCTGGTGAAATTAATTGCTAGACATTATAATCCAGTTACCAGGGCCGTTCGAAAAGCCAATGGGGAGGTGCTTTTCTCCATATCCATAATTGAAGTGAGAGAGGCATTTGCCTACGGGTTAAAACCCCCATCTGATCTGATTTTTAAGAAGCTACATATCAATAAGCAGGAAGACAGATATGTTTCCACGGTGATAATGTGCCAGTTTATGGAAACGTAGTTGATTAAGGAGCCGTAGTTAGGGAAACTTCCAAATCTACCAAAACCTTTAATAGAATTCAAGAGCCTTGACTTATTTTTGATGCTAGCATGGGTTGTTGGTCTTTCGATGGATTCTATAGTCCACAAGTGGTAAGCGGTGCTTGTGCAATGCATATCTCAAGTGGAGTTTTATGCTCCAAGGGCCATGAGAAGGGACACGAATCTGATTTATTTTGATTGGGCTGATTTCATCTATCGAAAGATGCACGTCTAGTTGGATAAGATGCATATGGGGGAAGAGACTTCATTTAAGCACATGTCCTTCCTCGTTTGGTATTTCTTCTTCCATTTGCACCAACATTTTTCATTCATTGCAATAAAATAGGTTGATGAGAAGGATGAATTATTGCTTGTTTATATGTGGACTCCTGCTCTGTCGAGGAGGGAGTCATACTATAATTTTAACCATCTATTTTTAGGGCCCGTGATTGAGTTGATTTGCGGCCAAAGTGAGAGAGTGCCGTGGGCGATGAAGGAGGCGGTTGTCACGGCTGAAAAGGGTGACATATTTTTGTTGACTCAAGGAGTGGTTGTCAAAATTTATGGCTTCACGGGTAAGCCATTCCTGCTCCCATACTTCACCATCGAGCATGTTTTTGCTATGGAGGTGGTGCACCAGACCGACTACACCAATGATGTGTATGGAGTAGGGCATGAAAAAAGAACAACTTGCACCATGCCATTCAAGTTCGATAGTATAGAGGTGAACCAGGTCGGGTAGAATAGGTTGCTCATAGAGGCACTTCAGGACCTGGGGTTGATAGAACTTCCACAATGGTGGAGATATGACCCATTGGGTAAATTTATAGAAATAATTAAGGCCAAGACCTTTCATTGTTGTCCATGACTCGATATCTTGGCAAATCGTAATAATTTTTATGGGCACGATTTAGAGTGGCACATTGAAGATATGATGGTGCTTCCTTCATGGCATGATTTTTATGAGTAGGAGGCTGAATACAACTCGATAGTGCATAGAGATCACATTCCTCCATCGGGGCTATTTGGCCAAATGAAGGAACAATTGCCCTAGATCGAAGAAAAAATTATGAATTGGTGGATAATGCGGGTCCATAGAGGAAAAATTGCATCACCTTATGGGTTGAAGATGGATGGGGTATTTTCGGAGGTATACGATGAATTTGTAAACATCTATCAACCCATCACTTTTGCCAAAGTCGTACCTCAAATTTTTCAATATTCTAACAATGGTGAAAGTATGGCAAGAGTAGAGTGCCCAATAGTTGAGGAAGAGACACTTGAGGAAGAAGAGCAGTAGTACATTTTCTAGTGAAGATCTTGACAAGTGAAGCAAAATATAGAAGAGGCACCTTTGTTGGAGAAGCAAACTGATAGAGAGGTGCTTCCATTCTCGAAATCTACAAAAAGGCCAAGAACTGGTGCTTCTTCCTCATCCACTATTGTAGTATCTACTATCATAGTTTCCACAGTTGTAGTTGCTTTAGTGACTATTAATTCACCTCTGTTGGAGTTGGTTGCTTTGGTTAGCGTTGCTCAAATGTTTCCATTATTCCATGAGCAGCCAATGGACCAGTAGGTGGACATCGTAAACCTCGAGGTGGAAGTGAAGGAGCAACAAGAAGAAATTATTATGTAGTCACTTCCATCACTAGGACACATGACACCCACGCTTGAAGGTACATCTTTCTTTCCCTCTTCTTCTACTTCGAAGCATGTAGTGACTATTAGTTCATTTCCATCAGTTTCTACGTCAGTCTCTCCCCCTTTTGGTATGTCATCCGTGTCCATTTCACTTCCCTCCACTAACCCGTAAGTCACTACTGCTCCTTCTTCTCTTCCCCTTTCTTTGACCTCCCTTTCTTTTAGTTTATTTGCATCAGGGCCGAATCTATTTTTGCGCCCTTCCCCTTCCATTGTTGCTACCACTTTTGCTGAGGCTATAAGTACACAAGCTCCTCCAAGAGTGAGTGTAACTACATCCGAGCTTGGTTCTTCCATCCACTCCACTATTTTGGTCCCTCCTCTCTTAGCTATCTCCTCTGCTTCCTTTGATCCAGATCGCTCATAGATTTTAATTCCTTTCACACCATTTTTGGAGTTGCAAGTTCTACCTGAAGTTGAGGTGATGCCCGAACAGCCCGATGTAGAGAAAATTAATCGAGCACACCTCAGTTCATCGTAGTGGCTAAAAAGCCATAGAAGGAAAGAGGCACTCGCTCCAGCCAGGCCACTCAAGAAGGTCACCTTCGATCCAGTTGCCATGGAGGCCCATACAACTAAGATCATTCCCCTGGTCCAGAAGCCATGAGGAGAGATGATGCCAAGCGACTATGCTTATGAGACCACAATAGAGGACCTAACAAGGATAGATCCCATAGAGAAAATGGGGAATATATAAGTTGATATGAGTTCGATCTACTTACATGATGAGTATTACAGACAAAGATATTATGATGCTAAAACAAAAATTGCCAAACTTGAAGATGCCTTCATCGTGAGCAGAGTGCAATAAGAGAAGATGGAGATAGAAATTGAACACTTGCATCAATAGGCAGAGGTGCATCAAAATGATAAGGACATAGCATAGCATTAGGTGCAAGCACTAAAGGCGCAACTTGAGTCCATTCAGAATCAACTGGCGAAGAAGGCCACACAAGCTGTAGGCTTTTCCCATAAGATAGTTAAGGAGACCCACCTTCACTTGGCTCAAAGCTATGAGAAGTTGGTAGCTAGAGCAGTACAGGTGTTACAGTATCTCTACGAGGCTCAAATTCAGATTCAATTGAGCCAACAGATAGTAGACAGTATTGAGGAGATGTTGGAGCCTCACCTGGAAATGGTCATGAAAATCCAAGCCCTCGCTCAGTCCAACATGCGCATTCATCCCATGAGTGAGATGGACCGAGCCTGGTCAACCACCAAATTCATATTACATAGCTACTTTCAACAATTGGACCTAGTGAGAGAGGGTAGAAAGCTCCTCAACATGATGGAGCGAGAGCATACTGTTTTCATGTTCCATTTTGATGCTCTCGCTGATATGGGATTTCCAATCTTCACTAATGAAAGTGGTGAGCCTCTTCCAAAGGAGCAGTTAGAAGTGGTGTGGAAGAATTTTGTGGAGGATACATCTAAAATTGACAAGTGGGAGGAGCCGATCACAGAGGAGTAGGTGCTGCCACTTATGAAAAAGTACACTTGTATGGAGTTGTCCTTGTTCGAATTAGCCCAATGCGCTAAATGCCTTAGCTTGGAGGATGTTGAACACTTGTGGTTTATCTATGAATCACTTAGTGTTCCCTCCATGTTCACCACGCATGCTTGGGTAGAGGTAGTTACAGTCTATGAGATCACCTACAAAAGCTTGAAGGAGTAGGAGGAGTAGGCTGAAGCAGAGCGAGCAGTAGCATAGCAAGCAACGACCAAAGTAGAGCGGGTGGAAGTACTGAGGGTAGCTATAGAGGCAGAGGAAGTAGAAAAGGCAACAGTTGAGCAGGCATAGAAAGAAGCATCCAAACCAGAAGTGTTAGCCAAAGCTATTGGTAAGAAGACCCAATAAGAAGCCCAATGGATAAAGGTCTAGGATCGCTTGCATCCATGCGAGCTAGATACCCCATGAGCCACCAAAAATATTGGTAATTTTAACATATGCCACATTAGGATTTTTGATCAAATTTTGTTGAAGGATTTTGATTGTAAAAGAGGTGTATATATATTAATCTATGATGCAGTATTTTCGGCCTATATTTACAATATTTTTGTGATTAATCTTCCTTCTCATTTTTATTAATTTTATGCTTGAAAAATTAAATGTGCTTGAAAATTAAATGGAAAAGTAAAACGTAACAGTCATTTTGCTTGAATGAAGTTCCAAAACCTTTATCGAGAGTAAGAAAAGTTTTGTTGGTAAGTGAAAGGAATATTGACAAGCATGTTCACCCCAAAAGTGGGGTGAAAGCCTCATTTTCCTCACTTCAGGGTGAACGTAAAAAAAAGAAGAATATGATAAGTGTGACAATGACTTTCGCCCTAAAAACATTCAAATCTAAGTTTAGGGCGGGCCCAAAGTTGAGACGATGACGCTATTAAGAAATGCATTCACCCCAAAGTTGGGAGGAAAGCATCGTTCGCCCCATTTTGGGATGAACATATTTATAACTTTAAGGTGATGTGCCCAGCCAATGCATTGACTAGTAAAATATGCTTTCACCCCAATTGAGAGGTGAAAGTCCCATTCGCCCATCCTTGGGGTGAAATTTCATCAAAATATGGATTCGGGTAAATAAAACTAAGATAGCAGGCATCATAACAACATTGAAAATTCAACTATGCTTTCACCCTAGGTGAGGAGTGAATGTCCCATTCATCCCTCCCTCGGGCGAAGCTACATGAAAGCGGCTCCACCAATGCATCAAGGTTCATTTTAGATCAAGTGCCAAGGAGAGGGCATTGAAAAGTCAGATATGTTCACCCTAGGAAAAGGGTGACAATGCCTTACGCCTTGTTTGAAGGTGAACGTATATTTTAAAAGGAGGCGCTTTCGCTCATGGCTCTATTTTGAGCAAACTCAAAGTTTAAGCATCGATGGAGACTGGTCAAAGGCGCTTGGGTCGAGTGAATGAGAGAATTTAATGATTGTGGCGAGGAGTAACCAAAATTATGGATTTCAAGCGAAAGGAGCTACAACATTAAATTCACAGGGAGATTTTCATGAGTTCCAAAATATTTCGAATGAAGGTGAATTTTTGAAGAACAATGGAGGTTTCAAGTCAACGACCAGGTTTGCAGTTTTCTATGCACCGACACTTGAATATGCTGATTTCCTGGAGATTTCCCCTTAGAAATTGGATCGCTGCCTCAGGAGGAAGATTTTCAAGGACTTTAAGGAGGAATTTCTTCACAAAGGTTCCTGATCCAAGAACATTTTGTCTTTTTATGTATTAAATGAACAGAGGTGAAAACCTCTATAAATACTACTCAATTTCCATTGTAAAAGGAAGAGGATAGACATTCTACAAAAAAAACTATTCAAGTTTTCTACGTAAATAGAAGAAGTTGTGGCTTCAGATTTTGCAAGCAATCTCTTTGTGTGATTTATTTTTTTCAAAGCATTTCTATTTTATATTCATGTTTGCTATCTATTGTTAAGTTCAAATTTTGCACCTGGATTTGGGCATTGTTGGTGTAAGTGTGAATACTGGAATACGATTCTGGAAGTTATCCCTAGAGAACTATAAGTGAATTCTTGTGCCCTCCTCTCTAATTTATGTTGCTATAATGCTTGGTTGGAATTCCTACTGCTAGTCTATCCCCAATCCTACACCTTCGACATGTGGCCATATTTCCCATTTATTTTCTTTATTTCTAATTTCTTTCCTACAACTCTAGTCTTAAACCAGTGTAGGATTAGTACGGGAGCCAACCCTCTCTAGATATTGGCATGGAGGACATTTATTTCCTCCGGCCTTTCAATGTTGGTCGTGTCTAGGGTGCACAAATATATGTTTGTATATTAGGCAGATATTTGACCAATAGTTACCCTCCTTAGGTTTCCCTCTTAGCACAATTTACCCTCTTTATCTCTTAGATTTTCCTCCTAGTTTATTTTGAATCCTTAAATTTTTTATTTTACACACTTTGCAAGCCCCTTTGGGTTTTTAGCCTAAGTTTTTCCCCTTGGGCTCTATTCCTTTATAAATCTCCTTGAGATTTGGTCTACCATATCTTGCACACAAGCCTCCTTAGGCTTTTTCCTTATTAGCTTAGCTTACTTTATTACACACATACAAGCCTCCTTTGGCTTCCCTTTTAGCACACTATTCTCCTTGGGATCTTTTCAACAAGCCTCTGTAGGATTCCGCTTTTATCACCACTTGCCCCCTTGGGATTCCCCTTTACACACACACACAACAACCCTTTTTGGGTTTAATTTTCTTTAGTTATAAAAATAAGCTTTCATTATATTTCACTTTTCAACAATTTTAGTTACTTTGTAACCTTAGTAAGTGTAGTTTTTAGTTAATTTTTCTTCTTAGCATAAATTTTAATTTTTGTTGTATACTAGGTTTGGTAGCAATAATTTTTAGTTTAAATATCTCCTTTTATAGTTGATCAGTAGAGCTTTTAAGTTTTACGGGTTGTCTTTGCTTCTGTATAAGATCATCTGCTCAAAGATGGTATTGTGTTCTATCATAGTGTTCTATAGTCTGTTTTGTTTTTTGGATTTTGAAGTGCAACCACCTCCCATGATATGGTCTTAAACTACCATCTCCTCACAGATGGTTTAGTACGTATGCACACATTGCACAAAGATAATCCATATTTATATAGCCCGTTAAACCTACTGCATTACCATATTTTCAAGTATGGTCTTGCCCTACTGCCTCCATGAAGGTGGTCTTACCCCCTACCTATTTTTATACTATTTATTATCTATTTCTACACTATCAGCTTTATCGCCTCTTCAAAGATGGTCTTGTACTACTTCCTCCATAAAGGCAGTCTCACCTATTACATATTTTTATACTACCTGCTAAATCATCTCCTCTAAGATGGTCCTGATCCTACTATATTTTTGTAGATAGTCTCCCCTCCATAGCTCAATTTTGATATAAAATTACATTTTTCAGTTATATAGCTATTGTAGGCAGTAAATCCACCTCTTAGAAGAAGACAAAGTGATCAAATGGATTTGCTCAATTTTGACAATTTTGATAGTTAGTACAAGTTTTTCAAATCATACAAGTAGGAGTAAACCGTACAACCAAGATGGCAAACTGTACAACTAGGAGGTCAAAACATACAAGGCAAAGATAAACGATACAATGTGCACTGAAATGTAATGAAATGCATGGGAAATGTAAATTCAGGTTTAAATGATGCATAGATTTGATAATTAAAGTGTTAGACTTAGTAAAAGCATTAATTAATACATTATGTTATACATGGGTAGTTGTAAAATAACTAATTACCTCAGGAACCACTTTGGAACAGCCTAGGCAAAGTTATATAAGGCCCCATTTTCAATTTTGTAGGTTTGGTTGTTGATGGATATTTGTTGGTGTGAATATAACTGAGTTAGACTTAGTAAAATACTTATTTATTGTCTATTTTTACACTATCAGCTTTACCGCCTCTTAAAGTATGGTCTTGTCCTACTGTCTCCATAAAGGTGGTCTCACCTATTACCTATTTTTATACTACCTGCTAAATCGTCTCCTCTAAGATGGTCTTGACCCTACTATATTTTTGCAGATAGTCTTCTCTCCATAGCTCAATTTTGATATAAAATTACATTTTTAGTTATATAGCTATTGTAGGCAACAAATTCACCTCCCAGAAGAAGAGCAAGTGATCAAACAGATTTGCTCAATTTTGAAAATTTTGATAGTTAGTACAAGTTTTGCAAATCATACAAGTAGGAGTAAACCATACAACCAAGATGGCAAACTGTACAACCAGGAGGTCAAACTGTACAAGGCGAAGACAAACCATACAATGCGCACTGAAATGCATGGGAAATGTAAATTCAGGTTGAAATGACGCATATATTTGATAAGTAAAGTGTTAGACTTAGTAAAAGCCTTAATTAATGCATTATGTTATACATGGGTAGTTGTAAAATAACTAATTGCCTCAGAAACCATTTTGGAATAGCCTAGGCAATGTTATATAAGGCCTCATTTTCAATTTCGTAGGTTTGGTTGTTGATGGATATTTGTTGGTGCGAATCTAAGTGAGTTAGACTAGTATGTTCTGAGTTATTGCAGTAATTGTTGTAGATCAGCCATATTGTAATTGCATTGATGACAAAATAAGATTTAAATGAGCATGAGTACATTTATTCCAGATCATGTATGATATTGACATGGATGAGTGATGATTTATGACTTAATCATGTTGCATGTGCTTTATGGTGAATGTTTTGGTTAGTTTTATGTATTGTTGCAGTAAATTGTATGAATTCGGTACTAGTGATGCTTGTAGATTGACATGAGATTATGGTAG
Organism: Wollemia nobilis; assembly: GCA_028583015.1. Lineage (NCBI taxonomy): Eukaryota > Viridiplantae > Streptophyta > Pinopsida > Araucariales > Araucariaceae > Wollemia > Wollemia nobilis. The sequence goes on along the minus strand of JAQPPZ010017176.1, from coordinate 148,359 downwards.
TATAATTGAGGACATATTGAACCCTAATGTATTATTTCTAGACGTAGCCACTTGAATTGCATCTCTCTCTAGCCCCGTTGGTATGCATTGCATGTTGCAAGAAAAAGATTAATTAACACATTAAACCCTCAAAAAACATACCTGAGAGATATTGGACCAATAGAACATCTAATTTAGCACTTGGTTGTACCTTCATTTCATACAAATCGTACAAGGAAAACTTACCCGATTTGGTAAATCAGGTGATCGAGGGAAATTTACCTGATTTGACAGTTTTGTGGAATCAACTTGTGGAGTTACAAAACTATGTACAACATCCTCCAAAACCAAATATGACAGCTTGGCTAAGTGTATAATTGTACAAGCCATGTCACTGTATGATTCTAGATCATACAGTGTGTCAAACTAACTTTCATACAAGTTGTTCATTAGGTGCAAAAGGGTAGTTTTAAGGACGGTACAGTTGTACAGTTTGGAAAAAGAGTTGGAGAATGTACATTAATCATTCTAATCCCTAGAAATCACCTCTCCACTAGGAATACTACATCCCTATGCTACATTTGGCATCATTGCCTTATTGAATCTAGCATTTTTGTTAAAACAGGTCAAATTGACAAAGAAAGAATACTACAAAAATGGGATGTGAATGACAAATACTAGTGTACAAAGGCGTAGGAGACAAGAATTATGAGAGAAAATTATAGTAATAAGAAGCATGAGTATTGCTCATAGAGAGAATGCAAGTAACTCAAACCATAATACACATGAACCAAAAATAGAGCAAGTTTGGGCATCTAAAGAAGGAGACTTTGAGGTGTTGTTGATAGAGACAAAAAATGAGAAAATAGAACCACCTAGCATAGAGGTGAGAGTTGATAGATAAACAATACAAGGGGATGAAGAGTGGATGGTGACACCTGAGAAAGCGATGTAAGGGTTGGAAGGGAGTGTAGAGGATGCTATTCAGGCACCAGATCAACAGGGTGCGAGGTCTCAGGAGGAAAGACCAAGACCATCTCCTTCACATCAGTGAAGGTGGTCACAAAGTGAAGATGCATGAGAGTTTGGTCAATGAGTGATGGAACAAAACAAGATACCTCGAATAGAAACTTTTGATGATGATAGTAGCAAGACACCCCCAAGGGAGAATCAGACGAAAATCCCACGAGAAACCTCAAGTGATAGTGACGATTTTCCAAAGATGGCTAACAAGGCAGCCAAATAGAGATGTCCATCATTTTTAGGTGAGGGTAAGGAAGACCCCACAAGACACATTGGAATTTGTATAACCATTTGGAGAGCAAATGGTGTAGATAGACCAGATGATTGGGTAACTTTATCTCCTGCTACTTTGAGAGGATTGACAATTGATTGGTATTTGAAGAGAGAAAATATCATAAATTTTTAGAATTGGAATCAGATAAAGGAGAAGTTCATTGAAGAATTTCGACCTTTGAAGGATGATGGAGATATTTTTACTAAAATTTGCATAACAAAGCAAAAATATGATGAAGATGTGAAATCATACAATCGTAGACTAAAGAAATTAGTTGATAAGATGCAGATGCCTCTGGCAAATGTTCTAATAAAGCGATGCTTTGTTGATGGATTACTACCAAAATATAAGAAAAATATGAAGGTAGTACCATCATAAATATATGAAGAAGCTTTAAAGTATGCAAAGAATTTTGAAAGAAAATCAAAACAGACATGTACAAGAATTTTGTCTCACCCTGAGTCTAATGATTCAGACTATAGAGAAGATGACACTATATAGAGGACAATAGCATCATTTCGTCAGGATTTCAACAAGATAATGAAATAACAAAGGAGCAAACGTGACAAGAATTACATTTGGTGCATGGAATATAAGATAAAAGGTCATATAAATGTAAATTTCCATGCAATGATTATTGCCACATCTATAATGTGATGGGACAAGAGGTAATGCTATGTCCGTATAATGCAAGAATACGTCCATAGATCCTGTCAATCCAAGAGTAGGAAGAGAAACCAAAAGCCCAAGGGAGTGGTTAATAATCAACAAGTGGTGGCTATAGGAATAGTAGGCGAGGTGGAAGACTGAACCAAGGTAATTGGTAAGGAGGCCAGGGCCGTTTGCAGTATGAATCAGAAGGAAGGATGATCATACAATGTTGTAATTGCCAAGAATGAGGGCATTTTACAAAAAATTATCCTTCACCTCAGAGGAAAGAAACACCACAAGCAAGTACTACACATATGTGTAGATGGTGTGGTCTGGGGAACCATAAAGAAGCGAATTATCCAAAGCAAGTAAGTTCAAGTAATCCATAGAATATCAATTATTTAAACATTGAGGTTCCTCAAGTTAAGGAGAAAACCCAATAAGTATTAGTTATGACGAGAAATTAGGCTAAAAAGGATAAGTATCCAGAGCCAACAAAGGAAAAGCAATGTTGGCAAGTAGCAAAGAAAATACTATAGGATGAAGTACAAAAATCTAAAAAAGTGAAGTTAGCTGAAGGAAAGGAATTGGAAAAGCCATCAGAAGAGAAGGTGATTGTGTAAAGTCTTGTAGCACAAGTTCTGGACACCACATTAGAAATTAAAGTGTTGAACCTGCTGGAAGCTATCCCAATATTGCAGAAAGCAATGGTTGAAGAAATACAGCTGCATAATATGATGGAATTACAGAGCCAACCAATTCAAGAAAAAGAAAGGAAATATCAATTCATGGATCCGAATATATTGATGATTTATGTGAGAAAGAAACATGCATTAGTTCATATAGATATCCTAGAGCACAAATTAACACAAGTGATTGTGGACGGAGGATCCAAATTTAATGTACTCCCTAAAATAACTTGGCTAGAACTAGGCACTTCATCTCTATGGGCACCAATATTCCTATTATATGGTGCTAACTAGTATGGTATCGAGACAAAGGGAGTCTTGATATCACAACAAGTGGTGATAGCTAACCAAGATTTTATCTTGGATTTCATTGTGATTACAATGCAAAAGCTTTCATACGATGCTCTCTTAGGGAGAGGATGGCTACGAGTAGCCAAAGTTAATCATAATTGGGGAAATAATTATATCACATTCAAGAAGGGATAACATAAATATATAATTAATCTAGCTAATCAAAAATTTAGTGAGGATGTAGCTACGGCGGATGCATCAAAAAATTCCTTAGGAGATGAAGGGTATGAACCTGATGGAAAAGGAATATTGTACCTATATGAATATAGTGAATATGAAGCTAGATATGATAGTGGACTACTTCATTAGCAAATGGAGTACAAAATGTTTTAGCCCAACTGCCTCTGTATTGAATCAAATGAAATCAATGAAAAATAAGACAAACCAAAAGTCAATCAAAACCTAAGAAGGAGGTCAAAGAGAAATGGACATTTCCAAAAAGTTTTGCAAAGTATACAATAGGATATGCAAAGATTGATACAAGGCTGACACACCCAAAAAATGTAGAGAAAGCATCAAGTGAGCCAAAAAATATCAAGTACGAAGGAACTCAGATAGTGGACATCAATCTAGGAACATAGGAGGAACCTAGGATGATTCACTGCGGCGATGATTGGAATATTGTACTGTAAGCGATGACTTTTAAGATATTCTTGGAATATAAGGATGTCTATGCATGGACATATAAGGATCTAAAGGGAGTATCATAATAGTTATGTGTCCACAAAATTACACTAATGCTTGGATCCCAATTCGTAAGGAGGATGCAATATAGAATGAATCCAAAGTATGCTACATTAGTGAATACGGAGACAGAAAATATGTTGGAAGCATGAATCATCTTCAGGGTGACAACCAGTGAATGAGTATCCCCCATAGTGATCACCTTGAAGAAGAAGGTGGACAAGATTAGAATATGTATGGATTTTAGAAGTTTGAATGCAGTAACTATTAAGGACCCCTTCCCCATTACCTTCACAGATTCCATCTTGGAAGAAGTCACAGGACACGAGATCTATTAATTTTTGGATGGTTTTGTAGGGTAAAATCAAATTAGCATAGCCAAGGAGGATAAGCTAAAAATCATATTCATTGTGGATAATGACATCTATGCATACAATCAAATACCATTCGGGATCTGTAATGCCCCAACTACATTTCAGCGTATCATACTGTATATATGTGATTAGTTGGTAATAGGGAACTTTAAAGCATTTTTAGATGATTGGTCCAGTTACGGTAAGATCAATGTATGAGTAGGTGTAAAAATGCATAGATATCATTAAATATTGGGAAATGCTACTTCATGGTACCATATGAGAAATTGTTAGGACACATAGTGTGTAGTGAAGTATTAAAAAAAATATCCTGATAAGATCCATGTGATATTGCACATGGAAGAACCATACGATGTGAGTTCACTTAAAACCTTCTTAGGATCGACGAGATATTATCAAAGGTTTATCAATAATTATGCACATGTGTCCTACCCATTAGATTCATTAACAAAGAAGAATGTTCTTTTCAAATGGACGGAGAAGCACTAAGGAGCCTTTGAGGAGCTGAAGGCTAAGCTTGTGAGTAGTCCAATTTTTGTGTTCCAAAATTGGGATAAGGAGTTCCATGTCCATATTGATGCTTCAAATTTTGCAATTGGATGTGCTTTGGAACAAGAAGGGTAGTTTGGGCTAGATCAGCCTATTTTCTTTTCTAGTCACCTTTTGTTAAAGCCAAAGAGAAATTATAGTATAATAGAAAAAGAAGCTTTGGGAATGGTGTATGCAGTTCAAAAGTTTAGGCATTACCTATTGGTAAATTCCTTTGCCTTCTATGTCGATCACCAAGCTCTGTTATACTTAATAAAAAAGTCGGTGATACATGGACAGGTTAGTAGGTGGCTTGTCACCCTACATGAGTTCGTATTCCGAGTAGTAGTAAGACCTGGTAAGAAGCATGTCATTGCATACTAGTTGTCTCGGATACGATCAAGAGAACCTACAAGAATGAGAGTTCAGAATGAATTCCCAGATACACAATTATTTTCCATCAATGTTGTTTCGTCATGGTACAAGTTGATTGGCCAGTACTTATCCATAGGTGAGTTACCACAAGAAATGATGGCAACCGAGAAAAAGAAAGTGATCATGAAGTTAGCACCCTTCCAGTTGATAGCAGGATTACTGTATAATATGGGAAGTGATGGTATCCTACGAAGATGTGTGATGGAAGAAGTCAAAGCATCATTAAAATAAGCTCATGAAGGCTTAGTAGGAGGGCACATGGGACCAAATACGACAGATAGAAAAATATTACTAGCTGGACTATGGTGGCCCACATTGTATAATTATGTGAAAGAATATGTGAAAAGCATGCGAAACATGCCAAAGGGTAGGAAAGACGATACATATGGACTTATGCCTTTGCATCCATTGCAACCCCAAGAACTATTTGAGCGATGGGGGTTAGACTTTTTTGGACCATTGAAAACATCTCAATGAAGGAAGTGTAGATACATCGTAGTCACAACTAAATACTTAACAAAATGGGTTGAAGCAAGAGCATTACCTGAAAACTCAACAAAAAGTACAACAAGATTTCTATATGAGCAGGTAATCACAATATTTGGTATTATGCTATAGATAAAAAGTGATCGAGGAGGACACTTTGTCAATGAAATTATCAAAATATTGACAACAGAGTTCAAGATTTTACACTCATTGTCTAGTCCGTATTATCCCATAGCTAATGGGCAGGCATAAACAACAAATAAAGACCTAGTATCTACTCTGTATAAAACCTATGGAATAGAGGGAGAATATTGGGAGGAAAGGATACCGTCTATTTTGTGGGTGTTGAGTGGTATTTTCACCCAATTGTGAAATTACACTCTCCCTTAGGATTTGGGGTTCCAAATCCCCTCTTGCAAAGAAGTTAAACAAACAACTTCTCCAAGGTCTCCACTATATTAGCATTTGCGTATGTGTATTAGTAATCTCAAATAAAGATATTCAATTTAAATGCTTGGAACACCTTATTGATTGCAAGTAACTATAAACAAGGGGCAATGTTGGTTTATTTTACCATGAAACTTTAGTGATTGTTCATTGAACCAAAATAAAGCAAATGTGAGTTGGCCCTCATATGACCACGATTTAGTGCCTTAATTCCTTTTATCTTGAGGGTTTTAAAATAGATTTTTATATCGTTTATTAAGTCCAAATATGGCTTCTTATCATGAAGATGAAGATAGATTTCAATGTGATAGATAAACTATCCCTCTTTGGTGAAATTGGTTTTCACAAAGAAGCAATAATTTATGGCCTTAAAGTAAGGGCTTTAAATGTCACCTCAACTTATCCCTCTTAAATGAAATCAAATTTTCATAAAGATGAACAATTAAGTGCTTTGAATCAATGACCTTCAATGTGATGCTCAAATTACCCCTCTTTCGTAAAATCAAAATTTTTATGAAGAGAGGGCAATTTTAGGCTCCAAAAATGGAAATTTGTAAAATGCCATAAAACATAAAACCTTCAATGAAATTGGAATTTTCATGAAGGGAATGTCATCATAGGCTCATGAATGAAACATGAAACTTAAAAAAATGAAATTCGGTCAAAAAAATAGAAATTTTCTATTTTCGGAATTTTTTAAATCTATACTAAAACAACAACTTCGATGAATCTTTAAACCACTAGACAACTCCGAAAATGAAATTTCAAAGTGCGTATTGGAAGTATGAAGTATAACCTACGCAATGGTAAAATTGTTTTTTGGATTTTGAATTTTTTTAATGTTTATTTTAATGCCTGAAAATAAAAAAAAAAATTAAAATTTCTAGAAAAATAAAATGCAGAAAAATGAAAATGAAATGCAAAAAATGAAACACATGATACATTCAGTCTGATGCTATCACATTCTGGAAAAACCGAAGATGTGAGGTTTTCATGCATTCAACCTAACCTATTGGACTTGAAAAACAAGCATAATCCGGATAAGCTAAGTGCTGGCTCCTAGGGTTTTAAATGAGGTTTTCAGATTTAAGCATCCGCATGAAGCAACCAAGAAACTTGCATAAACTCCATTTACAAGCCTAAAATCTGAAAATGGGAAAAAATAAACATTCAATCTTGCATGCAAAAGTGACTCCTCCTTTCTTGCCCATAAAATGCAACTTTCTAAAATTTTATGTATTAAACATTTGTCATTTTACAATAACAAAAAATTTTGGTTTTCCCAAACTATTCCATGGAAGAAAAACAACCCAAACATGTCCAGAATGTCTCTTTTGCCTTCAAATCTGTAACTCTGCTTGCAGCAGTTTCCAACCTCTCAAAACATCCTTGCCTAGCGTATTTAAAATTTTCAGGAAGCTTTTCGTTTCATTTTCCAATGGCTATTTGTTTCACCTTCCCTTGTGCATGCATGTGTTTTGGTTTCCAAAAAGGCTTTTCGTTTCTATTTTGTGGCCCTTCGTTTCATTCCCATCGTTTGGCTTTCTCTGTTTGGTTTTCTTCACTTTTCGTTTGATTAAAAAAAAATGCTTCCTTTTCTCCACATGGGCATGCATCCGTTTCCTTCCATGTGTAACGACCATCTTAAATGATTTCAAATCATTAAAGATTCCTTATGTAATGTTTTGTCTTATTCATTATATTTTGTCCTTATGTGACAAATTACCTTATTCAATCTTCAATTCATTCCTTATAGGTCCACGTCATTATGCAGTCTTCAGTTTCACTATCCTAGTGTTCATCACTAATATCAGACGTGTTGTCCACTATTCTATTCCCTTGGCGAAAATGCAACATGTCGCGATATCACGACACTTTTGTTTCTCTGCCTGCCTACCCTTTTTGAGTCGCAAAAATGCAACATGTCATGATATCGCGACACTTTTTTTCTCTCTGCCTGCCTACCCTTTTTGAGTCACAAAAATGCAACATGTCACGATATCGCAACACTTTTTCCTCCTTGCTCTTTCTCTTTTATTTGGACCACAAAAATGTAACATGTCGCGATATCACGACACTTTTCCCCCCATTCTGTTGCTCTTGGCCACGAAAATGCAACATGTCGCGATATCGCGACACCTTTTATTTCTTGTTCTTTCTCTTCTATTTTGGTCGCGAAAATGCAACATGTCACGATATCGTGACACTTTTTATTTCTTGTTCTTTCTCTTCTCTTTTGGCCGTGAAAATGCAACATGTCGCGATATCGCGACACTTTTTCTTTCTTGTTATTTCTCTTCTCTTTTGGCCGCGAAAATGCAACATGTCGCGATATCGCGACACTTTTTCTTTCTTGTTCTTTCTCTTCTCTTTTAGTCGCAAAAATGCAACATGTCGCGATATAGCGACACTTTTTCTTTCTTGTTCTTTCTCTTCTCTTTTGGCCGTGAAAATGCAACATGTCGCGATATCACGACACTTTTTTCTCCTTGCTTTTTCTCTTTGCTTTGGACCGCGAAAATGCAACATGTCGCGATATCGTGACACTTTTTTCTCCTTGCTTTTTCTTTTTGCTTTGGACCGCGAAAATACAACATGTCGCGATATCGCGACACTTTTTTCTCCTTGCGGTGTTTTGCTTTTTCTTTGATCTTTAGCATATGGGCCACTTCGGTCTTCTTGGAAAATATGCAAAAAGGTGGATCCCCAATTTTGGGGTACATTATGGAGCAACCACAAAAAATGGTGACTCTACTGGGAAATGCTCTTGAGCATTTCGATGAGAACTCAACCTGAACACCTTCAAAAATCAAACACAAGTGTCAGCAAATATCCCAAGAATGAAACTAGACGAGAAATACATGAAGCATTAGAATTATTAAGCATCATCTCGGTGTATGCAATGTGCTTCATTCCCTATCGTTTGAAACTTGTTCAACTTTCTATTGTCATTTTCACTTATGATTCGAGCGTATGAGAAGTTATGGATGATTCCTGTAGGATTTAACGTATAGTGAAGATGCTAGAGATATAACAAGATTTGCAAAGGCTCAAAATTTCTAGTACCATGAATCAACATATTAAAACTGTCAAATCCTCTTAGGACCAAATATGAGTATACTGAATTAATTTAATAGATCCCAAAGTTGGTTATGTGTCACTACCATTTTGAACCCATGTGCAAGTGTAAGTGAAATCAGAGCTTTGGGAATAGGATTCCCAACCTAAGCGAGATGGGAATTTAACCCTATCCTTACTACTCTGATCTGGAGTTCATTCCCTCATCTTGAACAAAAGATTTAACTTGTTATGGATGAAACTGTCAAGCTAGCCTATCTGTTTGAGCAGTTAGTGGTCTTGCTTTTAGACAAGACATGTTGCCATGCATGAGCATACTCCATTGCCATTCAGGCGTCTATAGCCCTGGTGGAGATGAACCCCATAATCCAGGATTTGACTTTACTTTTGATTTCTTGAAACTTGGGGATGACTACCCATCCTTGCAAGGGACATGTAGTATGATCCTTCCAATCCAATATCAATGATGCAATAAAAGTAGAATGAAAAAAATTTGCTTTGGAACTTCAATTTCTTGAGTGTAGATCACGCTTTTAATTTCTTAAAGCGTGATGGAGATAAAATAGAAGCTTTGGGGAATCGGATTCTCAACCTAAGCGAGATGAGAATTAGACCCTATCCTTACTACTCCATGAAGATCAAATAAGAGCTTTGGGGAATTGGATCCTTAACCTAAGTTCGATGGGGATTTAACCCTATCCTTACTACGCTTATTTTAGGCCTTAAGCACTATAGGAGTGGTAAACACCATTGTTTTAAGGATTGTGTTGCATGATAGGACAGACATGAAATACTCCTTTCGCCTCACCTTTTCTTCCAAGTATGGTTTTGACCATTTTGCTCAAGATCCTCTTTAATATGTGTAAAACGTGCTTGGTTCAAGATAGTTCGGGCATCATTTCCCAACCTTAGGATCCTTTTAATATATGTTATGTAATAACCCTAAGAGGATTCGACACCTTTTCAATGATTGTATTTGAAATGTAGATGCAAATGAGATGAAATATAGATGCAATATGAAATGTAACATGAGATATGGATGAATGCATTAATATTTTTGAAATGCTGATTTAGTATACCACCTATTTTGCCATAATTTGTAAAACTGACAACTTCATGCATCACAAGTTCCAAACGATATTCTTTAATGTGTTTGCGATACTCGTGGAGCTTTCTGCAATACAATTCCGATGTTTCATATTCTCTTAGTCTTAGTCAACATTCATAAGGACATAAGTTGACATCTCGTTTTTTTTTTTTTTTTTAAACAAACCAAAAGTGTTCAAAGGACCAACACACAAAACTTAAAACCAAAATGAGATCCAATCCAAAACCAAAACTGAAAACCAAAAGTATATACAAATGTACAATATAATACAAGATGGTGCAAAAGTTTGGATTATCATTTTCTCGGATCCCAAACCTGATTAGAATTCTTTAAAATACATATGACGTGATACACATACCAAGTTTTATAGGAATCCAAAAAAAACAAGATCAAACCAAACAAAGAAACAAACTTCCACTTGCCCCTCTCACCATACCAATTTGATTTAGTTTCATTAATAATACTATGGTGGAGTTTCAAGTTTTCAAATTGATTAGACAATGATATTCAATTCCTTTATGTCTGTTCTTTAAGATGTCCATTCCGCACTTTGATTCATGGTGTAGAAATAAGCTTTCATTTTCATTCAATAAAGCTATAACATTAATAATATTTGAATCAAACCATTCATTAGGCAAACCTTCATTTGAATTTTGCATGGTGAAACCAAAAAGGTGAGATTTTACCTTTGGCATATTTTCATTTGACCTTACTTGAAGAGGATTTGAAAATTCCTCTTTTCTCTCATGACATTCATCATCATGTAGCACTTGTTCTTTCTCCATGACTTGTTTATCAAAGGCACCAAACTTAGGTACCCAATTGAAAATATGTCCATCCCTTTCAAACCATAAGTCTTGTCTATCTAGGGGTGGGTTAACTAACACATTTCCATGATCAATCACTTGGGTTGTTTTGGGTAACGTGAGATTTTCAATTGGATCATCAATGATATCAAACCCAAATGATTTAGGTTTTCTAATTTTCTCATTTTGAAATGGCATAATCATAGCACAAGTAAGTGGATCAAGATTTTCAATTTCTTTTCCTTCAAAGGAATCTAAAGCAAATGACTCTCTTTCTTGATTCATGGTTGTAGAATCCTTATCATGTTCCAAAATTTGATGAGATTTGAATTCCTCTTCCAAAACTTTCTCAAATTGTACAGGATTTATAGTATCCTCATGTGAGGAAGCAATTGAGTTATCCTGCATATTAATTGACACAACAAGTTTGTTAGAAGACTTAGATTGATAATATTCTTCCCATTTCTTCCACGAATCATAGTAATCATCTTCCAATTTCAAGTTGTGACGCTCAAGTACTTCTTCATATTCTGATTCATCAACATGTTTCTTATCCAATTCATCTTCACCTTCCTTAGATGGTCGAGTTATTTCCAAAAGTGGGTTATCTCTTGAATTCAAATTGGTAAAGCTATCATAATCCAAATTTGTAACCCATGATTCAATTTTATCACAATTTGGAAGGTGTGGATCCTCTTGGTCATCCCTTTCGAGAACATCATCCAAAGTGTCTTTCAAGAACAAGTGGTGAAATTCGATTATGTCTTCAACTTCATTTGTTGATTTTATTTCAAATTCATTTTCAGCCACTTGTGATGGCTTAGGAGCTTCTATAATGGGATAAATTTTTGAATTCCGTGTCATATAGTTGCTCCCATCCTTTGCAAGTACATCTGACCAAATCATATCCACATAAGCTTGTTCATCCACATCCTCCTTTTTGGGTAATGATTCTAGATATTTCTTTTCCAAAATAATATGGTGATCATTTGATTCCAACTTCTTGTTACCCATCCATAGAATTTCTTCTCCAAAATATTCATGCTCTTCAAGACATTTCGAATAGGTATTTACTTCAACGTAAGTCACCTCAAAATCTCTTGTATTACTTGAAGAAGCATAACATGAAACATCATTAAGATCGACATTACAAATTTTCTTCTTAGGATGATTTGGATGCATACATTGATGTGCTCATTTTTGTGGTGGAACATGCCTACATACCTTCTTAACCACTTTATTTTTCTCTTTTACATCCGATACGAACTCTTTGGGTTGAGTGGTAGAAGTAGTAGAATTAGTTGGATTGATATCCATGAACAAAGCTTGAACATTTTTTGCAATGGTTCCATGAGTGACCCCATGATTCTCTAATTGAGGCATAGTTGGATGGATGGAAGTACTTGTATAAGCACATGTGGGAGCATAAGTTGGTATGGTAGGATAAAGTTGATTGTAGGGAAAAACATTTGATATCAAATTTTGTTGTGCCCATGCTTGATTTACCATTGAGGTTTGATTACAAGCCCCCAGTTGTCCTACCATAGTTGATTTCTCCATTCCATAACCTTGTGGCCTCAATTTTTGATCTACAATCATAGCTTCTATGTAGGCCGATGCAAGATCAGTAACCAAGGGATTCATCCTAACAAATATGGCAAACAATGGATCCAATGCTTGAAATTATATTTGAAGAGCACCACTTTCCTCAATAGTATAGGGAGAAATTAGTCTCACATAAAGCTTTCAAAACCTCAAATTGAAATTTCTCACTGGCTCATTAGGTTCTCTTTTGCAAGAAGTAAATTGTTGATATATCGTGAGAGGATCAATGAGCAACCTAAATTGATTGATAAAATCATCTTTCAATTGAGTCCAAGATGTAATAGAACCAATGGGTAAATTGATGTACCAATCATATGCCACCTCATCTAGGGTTCCAGGAAACATTCTACATGCCACATCCTCATGTTCAACATTCCATCTAACTAGGATATCCACATAGGCTTGAATATGTTCCTCGACTAATGTTGGACCATTGTGCTTAAATTTGGGTAAAAGTTTTTCTACGTTCTTGGGTAAATCATGAGAATCTCCACTAATGTTCAAAGGATTAAAATGTATCCCATACCGCATTCCTACAGTTGTAGCAATTAATGAAACTCAAAGAATAACTTCAAAACCAATTTGTTAGTCATGAATAAAAGAAGGAACCATGACAAAGGAATATTCTAAAAATGTAAATTAGTTTTTGATTCACCAGATCGCATATGCGCAAGTGAAGAGCATACTCCTAGTGTTGTAGGCTTTTTGATTCACAAGATCGCATTACATGCAAGTGAAGAGCATAATACCGACAACAACTACATTTTAGACAAAATAATTCCTTACAAATAAGCATGAAATGACTAGCAAATATCAAACATGTAACGTATGAATAATCATGTTAGCATCAACCAAGAGATGTATCCATTAAAATCAAATGAAAGTAATTGCATGGAGACAACCTCGTTAGTCAAGACCAAAAATTTTCAAAATCAAATCAAAACACATTATTCTTGTATGAACAATCAAAAGAGTTAGAGCAATGCATAGCAATTCTTGTCCTCCTTTTAACACTACAAGGTTGTATTGTTAAAATAGGGCTAAAGATAATAATCAATAGGGCATGAAATATTCAAAATTTAAATCCCTATAGCATTTAAATCACACTGAAATAAACCAATTCAGGCCCTCCTTCTAGCGCCAAAATGTTGAGTGGTATTTTCACCCAATTGTGAAAGTACACTCTCCCTTAGGATTTGGGGTTCCAAATCCCCTCTTGCAAAGAAGTTAAACAAACAACTTCTCCAAGGTCTCCGCTATATTAGCATTTGCATATGTGTATTAGTAATCTCAAATAAAGATATTCAATTTAAATGCTTGGAACACCTTATTGATTGCAAGTAACTATAAACAAGGGGTAATGTTGGTTTATTTTACCATGAAACTTTAGTGATTGTTCATTGAACCAAAATAAAGCAAATGTGAGCTAGCCCTCATATGACCACGATGTAGTGCCTTAATTCCTTTTATCTTGAGGGTTTTAAAATAGATTTTTATCTTTTTTATTAAGTCCAAATATGGTTTTTTATCATGAAGATGAAGATAGCTTTCAATGTGATAGATAAACTATCCCTCTTTGGTGAAATTGGTTTTCACAAAGAAGCAATAATTCATGGCCTTAAAGTAAGGGCTTTAAATGTCACCTCAACTTATCCCTCTAAAATGAAATCAAATTTTCATAAAGATGAACAATTAATTGCTTTGAATCAATGACCTTCAATGTGATGCTCAAATTATCCCTCTTTCGTAAAATCAAAATTTTTATGAAGAGAGGGCAATTTTAGGCTCCAAAAATGGAAATTTGTAAAATGCCATAAAACATAAAACCTTCAATGAAATTGGAATTTTCATGAAGGGAATGTCATCATAGGCTCATGAATGAAACATGAAACTAAAAAAAATGAAATTCGGTCCAAAAAATGGAAATTTTCTATTTTCAAAGTTTTTTAAATCTATACTAAAACAACAACTTCGATGAATCTTTAAACCACTAGACAACTCTGAAAATAAAATTTCAAAGTGCGTATTGGAAGTATGAAGTATAACCTACGCAATGGTGAAATTGTTTTTTGGATTTTGAAATTTTTTTAATGTTTATTTTAATGCCTGAAAATTTAAAAAAAAGTTAAAATTTCTGGAAAAATAAAATGCAGAAAAATGAAACACATGATACATTCAGTATGATGCTATCCTATTCTGGTAAAACCGAAGATGTGAGGTTTTCATGCATGCAACCTAACCTATTGGACTTGCAAAACAAGCACAATCCGGATAAGCTAAGTGTTGGCTCCTAGGGTTTTAAATGAGGTTTTCAGATTTAAGAATTCGCATGAAGCAACCAAGAAACTTGCATAAACTCCATTTACAAGCCTAAAATATGAAAATGGGAAAAAATAAACATTCAATCTTGCATGCAAAAAGTGACTCCTCCTTTCTTGCCCATAAAATGCAACTTTCTAAAATTTTATATATTAAACATTTGTCATTTTACAATAACAAAAATATTTGGTTTTCCCAAACTAGTCCATGGAAGAAAAACAACCCAAACAGGTCCAAAATGGCCCTCTTGCCTTAAAAAATCTGCAACTTTGCTTGCAGTAGTTTCCAACCTCTCAAAACATCCTTGCCTGGCGTATTTAAAATTTTTAGGAAGATTTTCGTTTCATTTTCCAATGGCTATTCGTTTCACCTTCCCTTGTGCATGCATGTGTTTTGGTTTCCAAAAAGGCTTTTCATTTCTATTTTTTGGCCCTTCATTTCATTCCCATGGTTTGGCTTCCTCTGTTTGGTTTTATTCACTTTTCATTTGATTTAAAAAAAATGCTTCCTTTTCTCCACATGGGCATGCGTCCGCTTCCTTCCATGTGTAACGACCATCTTAAATGATTTCAAATCATTAAATATTCCTTATGTAATGTTTTGTCTTATTCATTAGATTTTGTCCTTATGTGACAAATTACCTTATTCAATCTTTGATTCATTCCTTATAGGTCCACGTCATTATGCAGTCTTCAGTTTCACTATCTTGGTGTTCATCACTAATATCAGATGCGTTGTCCACTACTCTGTTCCCTTGGCAAAAATGCAACATGTCGCGATATCGCGACACTTTTTTCTCCTTGCTTTTTCTCTTTGCTTTGGACCACGAAAATGCAACATGTCGCGATATCGTGACACTTTTTTCTCCTTGCGATGTTTTGCTTTTTCTTTGATCTTTAGCATATGGGCCACTTCGGTCTTCTTGGAAAATATGCAAAAAGGTGGGTCCCCAATTTTGGGGTACGTTGTGGAGCAACCACAACAATGGGTATATAGAACAAATTTTAAATCTACAACAGAACATACACCTTTTCCAATTAATGTATGGACAAGAAGTAGTGGTGCTAGTTGAATTATTGATACAGAAGTAGTGGTGCTAGTACAAAAAGTAGTGAGGAGGATGATTATCAAAATAACCTCCAAAATCCTCAAGGTAATCATGATCCCCCAGTATGTACAACAACACAATGACAACTAGGGAGACTGCAAGGTCGTCAAACCAACATCGACTCATAAGCATATATAATAGCCAATCAGTAGTTGAGAAGACAAAGGAGAGAAGTATGGAGATTGGATATATTGATGAATTTGCCAACATATTGGGCAGAACAGAGGGAAAAGAATCAGAATCACTCAAGTTCTAAGATGGACTTTTTTGATGCATATAGAGAGGTATTGGCAACCTTATCTCCACAAAGGATCTTCAATAAAATAAGATGGAGATATTTTCTAGCACATGTAGATTGTAGAATCAGAGCACTACAACAATTTTCACCAAGCACATGAAGTAGAAGTCCACTAGCCAACATTGAATTGGTAGAGATAACTCTTGATAATCGAGCAATGGGAGGAAGAAATAGAGAAAGACCCCTAAGGCTTCATCCAGATGGGGAGGACGTATTCAACTAAGAAATGAGTAAAGACAAGGTGGTTTTACAATTAGAGGAGGAAGAGTACGAGGAAGTTTCTGACCCCTTACTCCTAGATGGCTAGGTGATACACCCTTAGCCTGCATGAACTGGACAAGGAATCTACGAGGGTTACCATGCATGAGAGGAATCATACCTAGCCCTACAAGGCAATATCCATTAGGACGACCACCACTAATATGATGAGGACCTCAAAGAGTGGTAGGTGGTAGAGGATTACTCTAAGAAAGGGAGGAATCTCCATTGGCATAGAGAAAATCAATGTCAAAAGGAATAGGATGGGGAAGACACTCTTGCGGGAGAGGTCTTGCTGGTAGAGGAAGAGTGCACTTTGAAAATGAAAGGAACCAGAGACAACTAAGGATCCGATCACCAAGTCTGGAGCCAGAATTGATCTAAGGAGATAGACATATAAGTCGCTTGAATGATAGAAGAGTAGTATGGACACCGCTACCAAGGGATCAATCACCTGTGCAACAAGAGGAAAGGACACTAGGTGAGGATACTCCAACTTGCAATTGTACAATTCCAAATTGTACACATGGTATGGAAGGACAAGAAATTTAGTAACATCACAAGTGGAGATGAATCAGCCTAGAGAGCAAGTACCGACAGGTGACACAACCACTCATTAGATCACAGTCGAACCTCCAAGAGAAGAATCTGATGGGATCGTACAAGTGAATGTCATTGTACGATTGCCACGATGGTAAGTGTAAATAGATTAGGATTGAAAAAAAAAGAGAAAAAGAAAAAGAAAAATAAAGTGCCTTAATTGTGAAAATTCCTCGGGACGCAATTAAGAAGGAAGTGGGTTGAAAACTAGAAACGACGACCTCTTCAAAAAGAGAGAAAATTGAAAAATTCTCTAAGTATAAGATCATACAAGTCAAAATTAAAGAAGGAAAAGGCACAACTATGAGATCATACAAGTAAAATTTGTAAGGGACATAAAAAATCATACAAAAGGATAGGTTGTATGATTTGGGTCGTACATTGTATGATTTTGGGCATGTTGTACGATTTTTAACTACCCCATTTAATGCGACATGTGTGAAAAAAGAGCGGTTGGAAAAGAAGTAGGAAAAAGATAAAATTTTCAAATGAAAATGTTGAGTTGTCAATCATCCACACTAGGAGGATGGAAAATATGCAAAGTGGCATGATTTTGAAAATAAAAAAGTTAGGGTTCAAATTAGGGTTTGATGAACAATTTAAATAGAGGGTCAATTGGCAATTTATTAAACCGTACAAGAGAGAATTCAAATTTCCTAGGAGGATGAAGGTGAAAAGCGTGCAACCAAACGAAGAGGAC
Organism: Wollemia nobilis; assembly: GCA_028583015.1. Taxonomy (NCBI): domain Eukaryota; kingdom Viridiplantae; phylum Streptophyta; class Pinopsida; order Araucariales; family Araucariaceae; genus Wollemia; species Wollemia nobilis. The sequence continues at coordinate 130,558 of JAQPPZ010017176.1, read as the reverse complement.
CACATGGGAATTAAAACTCATTTGTAACCTATAGATAAATTTGTGACCCATTTTTGAATTAGCACCAAGGAGAAATTTTTGCATTCAGAGAAATCAAACTAGAGAAGAAAAGGGAGAAAAATCTAGGGTTTGACTCCATTGAAGGGAGGATTTGAATTTCGATTGGAAATAAGGGAGGATTAGCAGTAGAAGGCATCCAAGCAAGAACTTGGTGGTGGAAAAATTTAAGTTCGAGTTTGGAAGAGTGATAACTTGGAGCCAGAATAGATAAATTATAAAAGGAAGGAATTTTAAACCCTAAATAGAACAAAAGCAACCAAAAATGAAGGGAAAAAGGTAGTGGGAAGAAGAAGAAGCCTTTAAAGCCATAAAATATAGCTACAATTTTTTTTTAATGAAGATAAATTGCACCAAGGGTGGAAAAGTTGGAGAATTGCTCTCGTAAAGCATTCAAAAGAGAGATCGGGGCAATTTGGCAACTGGGTTGGTGAAGAATTTAGCAAAGGAAGTGAAAATCATAATTTTTTTTTACAAATTAGGGTTTGAAAAGTTATATTGTATGATTTTGGGGCAGAGTGTATGATCTTCAGAGAAACCTTGTGCAATTTTAGGCAGATTTTTGGCTGTGTTCAACCATTTTTGAACAAATCATATGGAATCAACAAAGGAAAGCAATCAGGGAGGAAGACTGTATGGAGTAGTATGGGCCTGTACAATTTCATGCAACAGTTGTATGATTTGAGGGAGATAGAGCAGTTTGAAGTCCAAATAGTGATAGTTTGAAGAATTGTACAATCTAGAAAGGTTGCCCTAAAAGAAAACCATACAAGAGTAGGAAGAGAGTAGATTGTACGATTTTTAACATAGTGTACGATTTGCAGTAGCGTACGATTTCCAGCACACTTCCAATTTCAAAATTGATGATGTTCAATTGGCAAGACGACCAAAGGTATGGCAAGAAAATGATCTCAGTAGAAGAGTTTGGATACTAGTTGAGAAGGATTGCAGCCAATAGGGTGGAACGATCACCTTGACCTCTGCACGAGAGAGAATCACGGCCATGATATTACCAAGGGTGATAGTCTCAGTCCCCCAATTAGCATGGTACTTGTCCTTCGAGAATAGGAGGATACATGTCATGGAGAGGTCCGAGGTATTGGAGGACTGACATAAGAAGAACATCACCAAGGTACCGAGAGGAGAGAATAGCACAAGAAAGGGTTTATAAAAGGGAATTGATGAGAAAAGTATATATTCTAGATTAGGATGAGGATCTGAGCAGTGGACCTAAGGAAGGTCAGGTGGAATTAATTAATATTTCATTCGTACAGCATGGAGGAGAAACATACATACGATGGTGGAGTGTTAAAATAAACAAGAACCATCCATGGAGGAAATAGTTCGAGGAGGCTGGTGTGGCTGTAATAGAACAAGTACCATAACACTAGAAAACCTTATTTTATAATTATCTACTATAGATGGTTCAAGCGTATAATACTATGATCAAAAATACCTTTGTCAATGTGGACAAGAGGTCAGTGAAAATAGAAGTGACAACAAATGCATTCAAGAAGACATTCAAATTGCTAGCATACGACACAGTGATAGTTAAGAAGTTGGTTGATCCGATTGAGTCATATCATATCATCACTTCGTTAAATGATGTGAAGTCATCGACTGCAACACAGATCTCGAGTGTAAGAACTCAAGGGATCAAACATAGCCAGTTGAAAGGAGATGATTGGCCATGTGCTATGAATACAGTAATGGCTTGACTATCAGGGGATACATGAGCCACAGAGATGCCAATATGGATGGCTTAGTATGTAGAAGGTATCACCCAAGGAATAAAGTATGATTGGGGTACCTATCTAGAAATGAAAATGCACAAAGTACTAACGAAGAGACTGAAGAATTTTGGAGTGACCTTCCATGCCATCGGACTATTATTAAATGTTTTCATAGAGTTAGGAATTTGCTTTCTAGGTTTGACAAAACCTAGAATGTGGAGGTAAGATAGCCAACCATTTTGAGGTGGGTAAATTCAGTGCCCATTAATAAGGAGACTCCGGAGAAGCCTCAAAAAAAGAGGGAATAGTAGGCCATGGAGGTGCCAGAAGACACTCCTTCGGATGATGAGGATGTACATCCTTAGAGAAAAAAGACAAGAATATTGGAACCTAAACTGGAACAACGAGCAATGAAGCAATGGCAACAAGAGCAGTTGTCATTTTAGGAAAGGGAGTAAAATGTGGAGAGACAAGTAAGCCCAATTCAAATAAGAATGAGACAACAATGGGAAATAATGGTGAAGAATCCTGTTCTAGAAACACAAAACTAACCTGCACAGAAGGATTAGCAGGAGGAAGAACAATCAGATTCAGAGAAGACGGATCTAGATGATTGTAGTTGGGCATAATTAGAGAAGATGGTGGTATCTCCACAAATTTTCTAGCATGACAAATTTGAAATCCTGGATGCTTCAAATTTTTTGAAGAATATAGAGATGGGGAAGATAGCACAGGAAGTGGCAGCCACCACTTAGGAGGAAAAAGAGGAAACTAAAGTGAGAGTGGATGCCTCAGAGGAAGAGTCTAGGAAAAATACGAAGCCCCTATTCAAATTCATGATGGGAGGTAGTTCAAAGAAAAATAACCCAAGTGATGCGCAAGAAGAGGCAAAAGCATCACAAGAAGAAGAGGAATCGATTATTGAGAAGGTCACAGTAATGGAGACACAACAGAATCTAGAGGAAGAGTAGGTGACTGAAGAGCAACGGATGGGCTCCACTGAAAGGGAAGAAGCCTAGGAACAAATAGAGAAACAATAATCTCAACAAGATGTTGTGAATATAGAAGATAATGAGGAGGAGGAGAATATTGTAGAATGGACTCCACCTCGGGAAAATATAGACATAGAGAGAGAACTTCGAGAGCTTGGGGTAAGCTCTAGCCACCACATGGAGGAAGAAGAAGAATGAACTCCTACAAAATAGGAATGGCAGAGAATAAGGACATGTTACCTTTTGAAGGTATTGTAGTTTGACAATATTGAAATAGAAGAGGAGATGAAAGCAGTAGAAGATGATGTGGAACATTTCTTATCACAGATACGCGATGCCATGGCCAGTGCCAAATTATAGTTTTTTATTGGATGCATGGGAGAATGAAAGTTGTGGGAGGAACAAGTGTCTCTCTATTTGGAGAAAATAATAGAATGGGTGAATAATAAGGAGCGTATAAGGAAAATAATAGATATTCATGTACATCACCCATGGAAGTTACCTACATAAGAGGTAACCACAATGATGGGAAAAGATGACTTGCCAGAAGGAGTGATAACCAACTACAGACAGTATCTGAGGTTGTACTTGGATAGAACCAATCACCCGACTTGTTCGATGAACATAGGAGAATTGGAGTACAAGAGAGTCACTACAGATTTGGCTATCACTCTGAGGAAGTTGAAATTTCTCACACATTGGATAGAGTGGTTAAGCATCGAATTGAAGAAGATTTATCAGATCAAGGAAGCTTAGAAGGAGGAGATGAAATCCACTTGAATAAAAATGATTGCAATGGAGGAAGAATTGCAAAAGTATAAGGCTACAGTAGAGGAGAAAATAAAGAAACTAAAATAATATCTAAAAAGCATAAATGCTGAGTCTAAAACTAGAATTAATTTGCTTGAATAAGAGAAGCGATATTTCTCCTAGACAACAGAAGACATGATTAAGGAGTTGGAGGCACAACTCAAGGCAAAGGATGAACAAATAACAACCTAGTTGGATGAGAAAAATGAGCAAGTGGTGACATAGACCAAGTAGATAGAAGAACTTCAAAAGGACAACAAAATATACAATGAATTGGTCTTGGAGAAGCAATCATAGTCTAAGGCCAAGGAAGATACTATTCGTACCTTGGAGGCAGATATTCATCACCACCTGGAGATCATTGCTGAGAATAAGGAAGAACTTTAGGTGGCAACTCGAACAGAAGCCCACTTGTAGGAAAGGTTGAAGAGGATTTCCATAGATCAAGAAAAAAAATGATGGAATTCCTAAAGACTACTGAAGAGAAGGCTAATTTCCATGGGGTGAAAGCAGTGGAAATGGGAAGCTATGCAACCAAGTTGAAGTATGAACATGCAATTATTCAAATTAAAGTGATTGAATTGCAGGAGATAATTGCGGACTACGAGGCATAACCAAAGCAGAAAGGTTATTTTGTGAGGATATCAACCAAAGTAAAGGGGAGTGCAGATGTAGGCAATAAATCCACCTCCCAAAATAAGAGAAAGTGATCAAATGGATTTTCTCAATTTTGACATTTTTTTATAGTTAGTACAAGTTTTACAAATCATACAGGTAGTAGTAAACTATACAACCAAGATGACAAACTGTACAACCAAGAGGCCAAATCATACAAGGTGAAGGTAAACCATACAAGGCACACATAAATACAATGAAATTCATGGGAAATGTAAATTCAGGTTGAAATGGTGCATAGGTTTGATAATTAAAGTGTTAGACTTAGTAAAAGCCTTAATTAATGCATTTTTTTATGCATGGTTAGTTGTAAAATAACTATTTTCCTCAAGAGCCACTTTGGAACGACCTAGGAAATGCTATATAAGGCCCCATTTTCAATTTCATAGGTCTGGTTGTTGATGGATATTTGTTGGTGCAAATCTAAGTGAGTTAGAATAGTATGTTATAAGTTATTGCAATAATTGTTGTAGATTAGCCATATTGTAATAGCATTGATGATAGAATAAGATACAAATGAGCATGAATATGTTTATTCTATACTGTGTATGATTTTGATATGGATGAGTGATGATTTATGACTTAATCATGTTGCATGTGCTTTATGGTGAATGTTTTGGTTAGTTTTATGTATTGTTGTAGTAGATTGTAAGAATCCGACACTAGTGATGCTTGTAGATTGATATGATATGATGGTAGTATAATTGAGGATGTATTGAACCTTGTTGTATGATTTTTGGATGTAGCCACTTGAATTGCATCTCTCTCTAGCCCCATTGGTATGCTTTGCATGTTGTAGGAAAAATATTAATTGACAAATTAAAACCTTGCAAAACATACCTGAGAGAGATTGATCCAGTAGAATATCTATTTTGGCACTTGGATGTACCTTCAGTTTATACAAATAATACACCAAATTTTGTACAAATCGTACACTAGAGTTTTTACAAATCGTACAAGGAATACTTACCCAATTTGGAAAATCAGGTGATCAAGGGAAACTTACTTGATTTGGTAATTTTTGGAATCAACTTATGGAGTTACAAAACTGTGTACAATAGCCTCCAAAACTAAATCTGATAGGTTGGTTGAGTGTAGAATTATACAAGCCATGTCATTGTATGATTATGGATCATACAATGTGTCAAACTGACTTCTATAAAAGTTGTTCATTGGGCACAAAAGGGTGTTTTTAAGGATGGTATGGTTGTACAATTTGGAAACCGAGTTGGAGAACATACATTAACCATTATAAGCCCTAGAAATCACCTCTCCACTAGGAATACTACACCCCTATGCTACAACTATTAGATTAGCATTAGTTCTAGATTTAGCATAAATATTTTTGCTTATTGTTTATTTTAGAATATATTTCTCCCAAGCCTTAACACAAAGCTTGAACAAATCAATCAAGCAACTCTGCTCTCAAGTCTTCTCAAATACTTATATCAAATATGTCTACAAGTCCTCTCTAGAACTTGCTTTAACTTCTCTCAAGTCTTCACCAAGACTTAACTCAAATTTGCATTGTAAGCTTCCACAAAATCTCACACTAATTTGTCCATAAGTCTTCACGAAGAATTACCTCAAATATACTCAAAAAGTCCTCACTAAGACTTACCTCAAATTTGCTCAACAAGTCCTCACTAGATCTTGCTCAATCTGATTGTAATCTTTCACAAAATCTCATACAAATTTGTCCTTAATATTTCACAAAAGCTTCCTCAACTATGTCCTTAAGTACACTCTAGGTCTTAATAAAATCAGTTCACTAGCTTTCACCAAAGCGTATTCAAATCAATTATAAACTTGCATAAAAAACTTAACACAACCTCTCACAGAAAACCTCTTCAATCCCACAAACAAGTTTCACACAGAATATTGTTTGACTTCAAAAACATATAGATAATGGTTAGAGACTCAATATGTTTCACACTCACAAAACTCAACTTAATCTCTTCCAAAAAAACTCTTCAATTCCTTAAACAAGTTTCACTCAGAATCTTGTTAATCCACAGAAGCATATAAAGAATTGTTAGAGACTCATTATGTTTCACTCACAAACACTCAATCTCTCTTTCAAATCAATTCAGAATATAGAATAGTTTGTTTCATAGAACTTGAACTATCACTCCAACACTTTCTAATCAACTATGCTCAATCAACTCAACTCAACCAATAACTTAATGAAACAAAGCTTGCTCACAAAACCCTAAGCAAGTGTTTCATAATGCTTTCAACAACTCTCACTATGGAACTCAAACTTGACTCAAGATGATTCCAAATTCACATAACAATGATACTCATGATCTTTAAATAACCCTAGTTCAAGATAGTTCACAATCTCACATAACAATGATACTCATGGTCTTGCACAAACCATAGTTCAAGATAGTTTATAATTTCTCACTCAATTATTTTTACAAACATTCATAAATCATACATGTGAAAACTCACTCAATCATTTCCAACAATGCTTACCAAAAAAAACCTTTTCACTCCAACTTGCATTCAACAATATTCAAAAAAATATATTTCACTCACAAGGATGATATGCCCATACCTTTTGTTTGAAGAAGATTTGACCTCAACACCTATCTCAATCACACTCAACCTCTTTGATAATATCAATGGTTAGATATCAAAAATCTATCCTCAATATTTTCCTTGAAAAATATTTCACCATGCCAAAATATAAAATCTCAACTAAACCTTATTTCTCCTTTCAAGACTATTTTCACAATATAGCTTTATTTCAACATATAACATATAACACCCTTGGCATACCTTATTACTCCTTTTATAAACTTTAACCACCCAAAATTTAAATACAATATTATATCTTTACTTTCCATTTTATCTCCCTCTTAACTACCTTGCAAACCACCTTTAAAAATATATGCAATGTCTTCGTGCAATTTTTGTATTTGAAAAACCTTTAAAAATTAAATCATGAGCTCATACCTTATTTGAATGCCTTCCTTAGCAAAATGCGCTCAATGGGATTCAAATATCCCACCTTTCCTCTCTAAGCACTGAGTGCCTAGTCGTCCACCACTTGGGCTACATGCCCTCACGTGGAACAAAAGTGCTTCATTTTGCTTTTCAAATTTGCCTTCCTGCTTAGTACAAAATTTAAGCTCTTTCCCTTTAGAAAAAAGGTGTCTGCGAGGATCAAACTCCTGACCTCGCATTCCATGAATGCCCTATCACAACCCTTGGCTACCACCTGTGCTACTTGGCACGTTAGAATAGGATTCGTGCTCCACTTCACCTTGTCCTTACTCTTCTGCCCAATCAACATTAAAACACATGCAAATTTCTTCTCCCCTTGTCACTTGAAACTTTAGTCACATTAATCATTAATCACATGGATGCCTTCTAGCCAAAAACTTTGGCTTATTTATAATGTTTTCAATGCTCTTCACAACGTCGATGGAGGGGGAAAAGTCATATGACATCGGTGCTTTGATTAATTCTTTTCCCTCATAACCCTAACCTTAGGGTTAATTAAATTAAGTTATAATGAAATTATTATAATTAGTTTAATAAATTTAGGGTTAATTAAATTATATTATAATTAATTTATAATGAAATAAATATTATTTATTTAACAATTTTAGGTCTTACCATTAGAACTTTAATATTATAATAAAATATTATAATATTATTTTTCTTGGGCCTTACTATTGCTCCTTTATACCTTATCTGACCACCTTGAATATTATAATAAGAAATATTATAATATTATTTCCATTAGGTCTAGAAGCAATCTTTATCTTGCACTGCTTACTGAAACTGATTCTTGACATCCTTCCTTTTGCACTGCTCACTAAAACTGACTCTTGACATCAATGAAAACAAAACTTGCTCATATTTACAATAATATCCCCATTTGTCATTGATGGCAACTCATTTACCTTTCACCATTTCCTTTACCTCTTTCTGTTCTACCACCCCTGACTAAATGCTCTTCCCCTAACTCAAATCTCTCCCCTTTATCATCAATGACAAAGGGCCGCCTATGGGGATTGGGGAAAAGAATGAGACTCTTAGGTTAGACCCTCCCCAACATCCTCTTGAGGTGGTTAATTTTGGGGTGGGAGTATCTCTACACACAACATACACTAATCTTTACCTTTGTCCACCTTCTTTCTCAACTAATCCTTCTGATTCCTCTGAATATTCATGTTCTTGCTTATCTCTAGAATTTTTGCTCGACACCACTTTATTGTATGTCCAATATTATTGCACTTATAACACTTAATGTTGTTATTCCTTAAATATGCAAATGTCTTGGGGTTTCTCCTAGTGAAGCCATATCTATTCCTATCATGAACCCTGCAATTAATTGCCTTATGACCAAACTGATTACAAGAGTAGCAATACCCTTGAAAGAGATGTCTATTTCTGAAATTTCCATATTCCTGTCTTTCATGTGTCCTACACTATGTAGCCTTGTGCCCAAACCTATGACATGATAAGCATCATCCATTGAAACTACCTTTTCTTGACCCCATTGGTCTTTTAGTCTCTTCTACCCTATGTTGTTTCCCTATTCCATATGTTCCTCATTTGTGCATTGTTCCTTCACTTATTTAACTTTTTATTATTTAAATCTTCCTCATAAGTCTCACTCTCTCTTATACTGTATTCTTTTGAAGCTTCTTCTTCCTTGGAGCTTGAGATTGACTCCTCTCCTTGTTCTCTTTGTACCTTGATAATCTTATCTAATTTCTTTGAGCTTCTCCCAAACTTGTGTAGCTTATCTTTAGAATCTTTCACTTCCTTCCTTAATGAAGCTACTTCATTTCTAACCTTTCACATTCTAAAACTTTTGCTTCTAACTACTCTTTAAAATTCCTTGTCTTAGCTATTGATTTGGTTAGATCCTCTATAAGTTTTCCTTTCGCTTCATCACATTATTAAAATTGAAGCTTGAGTTTTGAGTCCTGCTTTCTTACCTTTCTTAATGCATCAAGGGCAGAAATAAGCTCACCCTCAAGATCAACTTCTTCTTCCTTTGATTTTGCCTCTATTCCTTTGCATTTAGGATCATCTTCATTCCTTTCTGATTCATCTTCAGTAGGAGCATGTCCTTCTTCTATTGCCAAAAGTAGACTTTCTTATTTTGAACCTTCAAGAGCATCTTCATATTCATCTTCACTAAATATGAATTCATTCCTTGTACAAATATCTTCAAGATGACCAAAGTTAACACATCTAAAACACTTGAGAATCCTTTATGCCATTTTATAACAACTTATTTTTCTTCTGCTCGAAATAGAATTTCTTCTTCTTCATTACTTGAGGACCTTTCATCACTATCACTTGAACTCTTACTTGCCTTATATGCATAAAATTTTTTATTATGCCTTTGGAAAAACTTCTTTCCTTGCTTGCTTTGTCTATCCCTACTTTTCTTTTGGTACCTCTGTTTTCCTGTTTCCATGTTCTTATGATCCTATTTTTCTTCATCATTGCTATTTCTAGCCTTTGGACAATCAAATGCATAGTGACCATATTTTCCACAATTGAAACATCTAACTAATTTCATACATTTATATTTTCTTGAGTCTTTGTTCCTTCTACCATAATTTGCTTCTTCATCACTAGATGACTCATTGCTTGAATCTGACTTCTTACCCTTTGTCTTCTTAGTAAATTTGAAAGATTCTTCCTTTTGGAGAATAGGTTCCTCTTTTATTATCATCTCAAAAGCTATGAGAATTCCATGTAACTCATCCCTTGTCAAAATTTCAATATATTTTGACTCTTCTATAGCTGAAATCTTTTCACTATACCTTTTTAGGAGTGACCTTAAAATCTTATCACAAACATCTGTTTCTTCAACCTTAAGCCCAAGTCCTTGCATGGAGTTAACAACCTCATCTACACGTAGTAGATATGTAGCAATATTTTTCTCATCCTTCATATTTAGGTCTTCAAATGTTCTCTTATAAGTTTACAACTTTGCTCTTTTGATATTTTTGTCTCCTTCATATATACCTTTCAACTTATCCCAAACTTTATTTGCTAATTTGCAATGCATAACCTTTATAAAATCTGTTTCATGTAAACCCTTTAAAATTTCATTCATTGCCTTTGAATTATTCATGTAGGAGCTTACCATATTTATCTGTAGGTGGAGTAGCTGGCATTATGTATCCATTCTCAACTACTTCCCATATTTCATTTCCAAGTGTCATTAGGTGAATCTTCATTTTCATACTTCAAAGTACATAATTGTTCCCATCAAACAATAGTTTCAAATTCCCTGAAGATCCATGCTAAGAATCCATCTATGTTCTTTAGATATTTTCCTTAAATCTATTCAACTCTTTCTAAGGAACACACTCTGATACCAATTGAAAAAAACAAGCTTATACTAAGAGAGGGGGTGAATAGTATAAGACCACTTTTTACTTTTTTTTCCTCAAAAAATATTATCCAATGTATTAATGGCAATATCAATAGCAATAATTAAAGCAATGCACAAATAACCACACACAATAGAGATACCAATTTAACGTGGTTCATCCAATGTGGGCTACATCCACAAAGAAAATTTTTCACTAAATTTTTTTCAACAAATATCTTGGGAATTCTTCCCTATTACAATTTTTATGGAACTCTGTCCAAAGGAGACACCAATCCCCTAATCAAGTTCATGGATGCCTATCCACAAGAGACACCAATCCCCTAAGCTGATTTGTGGAACTCTATCCACAAGAGAACTCCTTCTCCTCTACTTTGGTTGGTGATCCTCTAGAATACTACTACCTCCATTGCATTGACTTATGGATCTCTCTCCATTGAAGACTCCTATCCTCACTCAAAAGACCTTTGTACTCACTACTCTGGGTAATATATATCTATCCATTGGAGACTACTGTCCTTTGCTCTATCACCTCCAAAGCTTGATATCAACTCTATCAAATCTACACTAAATACAGTCATTTTATCTAGCATAAATTTGCTCAATATTTGTCTCAAATATACACTAAACATAGTCCTTTGGTCTAGCACAAATTTACTCAATCTCTATCTCAAATATGCACTAAACACAATCCTTTAGTCTAGCACAATTTTTCTCAATATATGTCTTAAATCTACATTAAACACAGTCCTTTAGTCTAGTACAAATATACTCAATCTCTATATCTTGTCTGGCACAAACCTATCCTTAAATCTACACCAAAATATATCCTCAAATTTATCCTTAAATATGTTCTCAAGCCTTAACACAAAGCTTTATCCAATCACAAATCAACTCTACTAGATCTGCACCAAACCTTAACACAAAGCTTGAACAAATCAATCAAGCAACTCTGCTCTCAATTCTTCTCAAAGAATTGTCTCAAATCTATCCACAAGTCCTCTCTAGAACTTGATTTAATTGCTCTCAAGTCCTCACCAAGACTTACCTCAAATCTGCATTGTAATATTCCACAAAATATCACACTAATATATCTATAAGTCTTCACCAAGACTTACCTCAAATCTACTCAACAAGTCCTCACTAAGACTTACCTCAAATCTGCTCAACAAGTCCTCACTAGAACTCACTCAATATGATTGTAATATTCTGCAAAGCTCACACAAATCTGTCCTTAAGCTTTCACAAAATCTTTCTTAACTCTGTCCTTAAGTCCACTCTAGGACTTACTCAAATCAGCTCACTAGATTTCACCAAATCTTATTCAAATCAATTATAAACTTATATAAAAACTTAATATAATCTCTCACAAAAAACCTCTTCAATCCCATAAAAAAATTTCACACATAATCTTGTTTGACTTCAAAAACATATAAATAATGGTTATGCTAAATATGTTTCACACTCACAAAACTCAACTTAATCTCTTCTAGAAAACCTCTCCAATTACTCAAACAAGTTTCACTCAAAATCTTGTTAATCCACATAAGCATATAGAGAATTGTTAGAGATAATATGTTTCACTCACAAACACTCAATAACTCTCTTTCAAATCAATAACTCTCTTTCAAATCAATTCATAATATAGAACAATTTGTTTCATAGAACTTGAACTTCACTCCAACACTTTCCAATCAAATATGCTCACTCAACTAAACTCAACCAATCACTTAATGAAATAAATCTTGATTACAAAATCCTAAGCAAGTGTTTCATAATGCTTTCAACAACTCTCACTATGGAACTCAAACTTGACTCAAGATGATTCCAAATTCACATAACAATGATATTGATGATATTTCACTAACCCTAGTTCAAGATAGTTTACAATATCATATAACAATGATACTCATGATCTTACACAAACCCTAGTTCAAGATAGTTTACAATTTCTCACTCAATTGTTTTCACAAACATTCACAAATCATGCATGTAAAAACTCACTCAATAATTTCCAATAATGCTTACCAATCAAAACCTTTTCATTCCAACTTGCATTCAACAATATTCAACAAATAATATTTCAAACGTCCCAAGGATGATATTAGCAAAGTGCGCTCGATGGGATTCAAACGTCCCACCTTTCCTCTCCAAGCACCTTAGCACCTAGCCATCCACCGCTTGGGCTACGTTCCCTCACGTGGAACAAAAGCGCTTCCTTTAACTTTTGAACTCTGCCTTCTCGCTTATTGCAAAACCAAAGCTCTTTCCCTTCAGCAAATGACATCTACAAGGATCGAACTGACATCGCGTTCCACGAACGCCCTATCGCAGCCCTTGGCTTCCACTTGTGCTACTTGGCACGTCGAAATAGAATTGTGCTCCACTTCACCTTGTATTTACTCTTCTGCCCAATCAGCTTTAAAACACATACGAATTGCTTCTTCCCTTGTCACTCAAAACTTTGGTTGCATTGATCATTAATCGCATGGATGCCATCTAGCCAAAAATTTTGGCTTATTTATAATGTTTTCAATGCTCTTCACAACGTCAGTGGAGGGGGGAAATTCGTATGACATCGGTGCTTTGATTAATACTTTGCCCTTATAACCCTAATCTTAGGGTTAATTAAATTAAGTTATAAATTAATTTATAATAAAATTATTATAATTAATTTAATAAATTTAGGGTAAATTAAATTAAATTATAAATTAATTTATAATGAAATTATTATAATTAACTTATAATTAATTTAACAACTTTAGGTCTTACCATTAGACCTTTAATATTATAATATTATTTTTCTTGGGCCTTCCTATTGCTCCTTTAGACCTTATATGACCACCTTGAATATTATAATAAGAGATATTATAATATTATTTACATTAGGTCTAGAAGCAATATTTCTCTTGCACTGCTTACTAAACCTGATTCTTGACATCCTTCCTTTTGCACTGCTCACTGAAACTGTCTCTTGACATCAATGTCAACAAAACTTGTTCATATTTCCAGGAGGGTCCCAGTCAAGGGTCCCTATATTAGCCAATTCTAAATTTTAAAAATCCAAAGATTTGTTAATCAACAATTATTAGTCTCTATGCATAATCCTAACTAGAGTTTCCCTAGAGATAAAGAGATTGAGTGAACAAGTTATCTTTGGAAGATCAGCAATAAGATTTCCATCAACTAATATCCAAATTAGATAAATTGGATAGACTAGACGATATTGAGAGTCATACAACAAACTTAGATGCTAAATACTACACATTAGACAAACCAAAGAGGAGTCAAGAAGGTAGTTTTGAGGGAAGAGTATGAAATACCTTACCTAATAATACAAATAATATAACTCTCAAATTAGAAAAGGTGCACTCCAAAAAGGTGCCTTTTTTGCTACCCACCTTTTTTGGTTATTAGTGTATTATTTATTCTTTAAGTAATAAAAGGTACTTTTCAACAAAAAACAATTATGGTGAGTACCTAACAAGTTGGTTGTGAAGGGATGACCAATATTTTTTTCTTCATATTATTTCCCAAAATCAAAGGCTCGCAATGACATCCTTCAACCTCGAGCATGAAGCAATTCAATGGTACCAATGATTGGAGAATATACATTTGCATCTTACTTGGGCTGAATTTGAAATATACTTACTCATTTAATTTAGACCTAATGAGTATGAGGATTTCATTGGAATCCTCACCAAACTAAAATAGACAACCACCATATATGAATATCAAACATAGTTTGAGAAACTAGCAAACCACATGAGGGGATTGAGTGTAGAGTTTTTCAAAGGTATTTTATTAGTAGATTAAAGGAAGATATTTGTGTTGAAGTAAAAATGTTCAATCCAATGAACATGATGATAATAGTAGGTTTGGCCAAACTGGTTAAAGATAAATTCATGGTACAAAGGTATACCTTTAAACCTCCATAAGCTTGAACATCACTACAATATTGGACTTCATAAAATCCAATCAACAAACCACTCCTAATCAAATGTCTTACCCAAGAAAAAAGGAATGCACAGAGGGCATAGGAACTATGTTACAATTGTGATGATAAGCATTCTCTAGGCCATATGTGCATACAATATAAACTATATTTAAGTGATTTGGGTGAACATTATACCTAAGAATCACAAGATGAAGAAGAGGAAAATAAGGAAGAAGAGCAACATGAACAGTCAGAATTGATAGACAACCAACCACCTAAGATCTCAGTACATGCTTTACCTAGGATCTCCACTCCCTGGACCATAAAAGTGGTAGGGAATTTTAAGGAATTGTGACTTATTATTCTCATTGATTCATACAATACCCACAATTTTATCAATCCATACTTAGCCAAAAGGTAGACGATTACATATACTCATGTAATTATTTTGAGGTCATGGTGGCTAATGGGGTAAGCCTCTTGTGCAATGGAAAATGTAGAAATATCAAGATGTAGATGGAAAAATACAAGATTAGGGAGGACATATTTTCCCTTCCCTTAGGTAGATGTGATATTGTGTTGGGAACTCAATGACTTTATTGCACTACGCCCAATAGTATGGAACTTTACTAAACCATGGATCCAATTCACTAACTAGGGGAAGCAACACATTCTCCATTGGATGCATGTTGGTCCTACCCAGCTCATCAAATCCCACTAAATAATTTTTTTTGAAGAAATTTTCTCAATACGTGGTGGCACAACTATTTGCACTACAAGAATTGACTACCAATAAGATATTTTAACTAACTAAATTATGATAAATCATGTACAACCATGCATCCATGTTTGTAGAATCCCACAAGTTACTACCTCGATGCACCCATGATCATGCAACCCAAATCATTCCAAGAAGCATACCACCCAACATTCATCCCTACAGATACTTGTATGTGCAAAATATTGAGACAAAAAATATGGTACGAGAGTTGTTAGTAGTGAGAGTTATTCAATCAAGTGTCAGCCTATATTTATCTCTAGTACTATTGGTTTATAAGAAGGATGGGTCTTGGTAATTATGCATGGATTTCTATGAACTTAAAAAAATTATTCTCAAAGATAAAATTTCCATTCTAGTCATTGATGAGCTCCATGGTGCTCATTTCTTCTCATAGTTTGATATTTATTTAGGATGTCATAAAATAAGGTTTAGGAAAGAAGATATTCCAAAGACAACCTTTAGGACTCATGAAGGTCATTATGAATTCTTTCTTATGCCCTTCAATATTACCAATGTTGGACATTTTGAGTCCCTAAGTCAAAGGTGTCATTGATATCACCAGATGAAGTCATCATTAATAATCAAGAAATTTAGAAGGAAACAAAGGGGATAAAAATGGTTATTTGATATCCAGGAAGAAGGCCAAAGATCAAGTGAATCAGTGCAAAATTTAAGAGTTGAAAAGGAATACAGTGAGAATTTAAATTTTATAAATAAATATTTTTTACGACATTGAATACAGTGAGAAGGAGAAATTTTATCAAAGGTATAATATTATAATAATGGTTATTATAATATTAAAGGTGATATGGTTAAAACCCAAATGAAATATTTATAATTCTTATTATAATATTTTATAATGCAAAAGTGGGTTTTATAAAGTCTAAATATATTTTATAAGCCCAAAGGTTGGGTTTAAGATAAAAAGCATTCGAAGCCTTTATAATCTCCACCAACGGCGTGGAAGATAACATGGAGAGCACTGATGTCTTTTAAACAATGGAGGAAGCATATAAATACAACGCCCAAAAGTTCAATTAATTATCCTTGCTCGAAAATTAAAAATATTGCATGCGAAGAAAAGAGCTTGTGAGTTTTTGCGAAAGTCGTGATAGAGAAGTGTTTAAGGGAGGAAGCTTTAATCCTCAAAGTTGCATAGGATAGCGTGGCCTAGTGGTATTTTGGAAAGTATGAAAGTGTTGTCTTGCAAGAGGGTTTGCGTTCGAATATCGATGGGTGCATCATAAGTTGTGTTGGTTAAAGCGCCTACGACGCACGTTCTTTTGCCCAAGGTGGAAGGTGTGAGGATATTAAGAAGTACGTGGTGCTTTTTTAATATCAAAAAAGTGCTTGGCTCATGTGGCGACTTTGGCTATGACTAAGGCACACATTGGGGGCAACGTTGAGGGTTCAATTTCCTCCGAAGACAAGGTAATATTTTTATTTTTAATTTTAATTTTAATGCCTAAGTTGGAGGTATAAGGTTGTTTAGCGGTTTGTGTTTGGAAAGGTTGCTTTGTAATAAAGTTGTGGTAGTTGAGAATTATCATTAGGAGTTATAAGGAGATTTTTATTTTTAACTTTTAATAGTCTTAAATTGCTATAGTGGTATATTGGGGTATTAAGACTTTGTGGGTATTGTGTTAATTTTGAATTAAGGTTTTTTGTGATTATTGTGAGGGTGTTGATTATTAATCAAGTTGGAGTGATAAGGTGTAAATTTGAAATTGTTTTTGTGTTATATTTTGTTGAGAAAATTATCCTCTAACCCTTATTGAGATTGGCAAAGACGTAATTGTGAGTGTGGCAGATTTGTGAGATCAACTACTTGTCAAGAAAAAAGGTATGGGTAAATTCTTCTTCGGTTGAGTTGATTGAATGGCTTACTATAAAATAAAGTTTAGAGTGAAAAGGATTTGATTAGGGTTTCCTTTTAGAAAGTGTTTGAGTTAATGCTTCAAGGTTTTCTAAAATTAAGAGTTGTGATTAAAACCTTGTTTTATAAGCATTGTTGTTGAAACCATTGGTTGTGTGAAGAACTTGAGTTAGGGTTTGAAAATATCATGAGTATCATTGTTATGTGAATAATTTTTTATAAGCATGGTTGTTGAAGTGAGTTGTAATACAAAGAACTTGAACTAGGGTTTGAAAAGATCATGAGTATCATTGTTATGTGAGATTTTTTGTTGAGCTTGTTGGAAATATTTTGAGTTTGATGATACATGCTTGGACTAGGTTTTGTGAGTAAGATGTTGGAAATTTGAGTTATTTTATGTTTTCATTGATGTCACATGGATCACATTGAGTTTTGGTGGCCAAATGATATTTTGGAAATCATGGATAAATATAGGGTTTTTGTGAAAACCAAGGTAGGCAAAATAAAATGTTTCATTTAAAACCATGGATGGTATATTTGAACTGGATTTTTCTTGAAACCCAAGTTGGCCTTTTGTTTTTAATCGAAAAAGGTACCCCGATGATGGAGATATTTAATTTTTAATATTTAGTTTAAATTTTAATTTAAAATTAAATATGCAAGATTTCCGTCGATGCCATTGAAAATAATAAGGAGGCTATATTAAGGGGATACCTAAGGTTCATAAACTGATCCTTGCTCATGGTTAATAATCATTGCTAAGCATCCAAATTGAGCTCATGTAAAAATCTTTTAGAAAGTAGAAGCAACGAATAAACAAAGGTTGGTTAAAGTCCAAAGTCATCGTGGGCAGAGTGGCACATTGGCAATTGGATTTTTTTTTTTTTAAGCAAAAACCCCTTGTGGGCTGCCTTGGTCTAAGAGACCACGAATAGGGGGTTCTACACCGTCAAAGTCACCCGGAGTCGCACCCAGCCCTGCCCGCACCAACATTATCAATTGGATTTTGGGTACCCAATTTAGCTTTTTGATAGGGTGGAGATTCGAACCTGGGACCGCCCTTGGAGGATTGCCCTCTCCTCTCCAACTCACCTACAACACCTGGGTATTGGCAATTGGATTTTGGCTAAGGTGTATGGTAGTACAAACGTCAAGGTTTCGAATCCCCTTGACTGCATTTGGAAGGCATTGGAAGAAAAGCGCTCGAAGCATTTTTTATTTGCAAAAAGGGAGGAAAGGTTTTAAGGCACGTTGTGCCTTTCCCTTTCGAATGAGTGGCTAGCTCGTGTGGTAACCTTAGCCATGAATAAGGTGCTCACAGTGTGGGCAACTCAGGGGTTCAAATCCCCTTAAGGAGGTAAATACGTTTTTGCTCTAATTAATTTTGTTAAGCCCTAAGTTGGAGTTATAAGGTGGTTAGGAATAATTAAACTTTTTAATTAAACTTTGTTTTATAAGGGTTGTGATTATTATTTCAAAGGTGGATGAGTTGTTGATTTAATTTGATGTTCATGAAATTGAGAATTCATATTTAGGAGAAATAAGGAGTTGTTATAAAATAATTTTTGAGAGTTTTATTGATTATTATTTTGATAAGGATTTTTATTAAAAAAGGACTTTGGTGGATGTGTTTATTAAGTTGGATTAAAAAGGTGTAAATTGAGTTATGCTTTATCTTGTGATTATTATTTGAAGTCCACTAAACCTTATTGAGATTGGAAAGGAAAGTTGTGTTTAGTGTGGCATATTTTGTGGACAACTTCTTGGCTTCAAAAAGGTATGGGCACATTCTCCTATTGATTTTTTATGGTGGTTGATTTTTGAAATATCATTGAAGTGAAAAGGATTGATTTTGGTTTCCTTTTCGAAAGTGGTTGGTTGAATGCTTCAAGGTTTTCTGGTTTGAGAGTTGTGTTTAAACCTTGTTTTATAAGCATAGGTGTTGAAGCCCATTGGTTATGTAAAAAACTTGAAAAGAACATGAGTATCATTGTAATGTGAGATTTGTGGTTGAGCATTATTGGAAACATTTGAGTTGGTTGATACATGCTTAGATTAGGGTTTTGTGAGAAAGATTTGTCCCTTGTGGTGATTGGTTGAGTTGAGTTGATTGAGCCTAGTCAAGTGATTGTGTGAGGTGATTGTTCAACAAACTATTCTATAATTCTGATTTGAGTTGAGATTGAGCTTAGAATATATTGAGTCTCTAACAATTATCTTTATGCTTCTATGAGTTGACTTGAGTTGAGATTGATTTGAGTTGAGATTGAGCTTAGAACATATTGAGTCTCTAACAATTCTCTTTATGCTTCTATGAGTTGACTTGAGTTGAGATTGATTTGAGTTGAGTTGAGTTGAGATCATTGTGGATCATTGTTGTCATCCATTGTAGAGTGCATTGACATTCATTGTTGAGTTCATCTTTGAGCCTTGCCTTCATAGATTTGTGGATGAGATTTGAGTACTACTTGAGCATGATTGATTGAGCCTTTGAGAAGGTCTTTGGGATATATTTTTGGATAGATTTATGGCAGTTTGTGTATGATTTATTGACCCTTTGAGAACGCTTTGTGGATAATTTTTGGGACAACTTTGTGGACAATTTTAGACAGATTTAGGACAAATTTTAATGAGGTCCTGAGTGAGCCTATTGAGCAGATCAAAGAAATTTGGACAAGTTCTGTGTGAGCTTGTTGAGCAGTTTTGGACAAGTTTTGTGTGAGCTTGTTATGCAGATTTGGACAAGTTCTCGGTGAGTTTGTTATTTCCTAGCTTTGAGTAGATCAAAAAAATTTGGACAAGTTCTGTGTGAACTTGTTGAGTAGTTTTGGAAAATATCTGTGTGAGCTTGTTATGCATATTTGGACAAGTTTTGTGTGACCTTGTTATTGCCTAGATCTGAGCAGATCAAAGAAATCATTATATTAGATAAGGATCCTTATTTTTGTGTGAAATATTATAAGAATATTATATTGTGGAGTACCCCACATTGGGGGAACCACATTAAATCTTGTGTCTCAATTGTGTATGGTGACTTGTTATCTTGCTTACTATTGCTATCTAAGTTATTAATGCACACTGCTATATTTGGTTATTGTAATTAAGGACATTAATTGATATTGGTTTATAAAGAAAGTAAAAAGTGGTCTTATACTATTCACCCCCCTCTCGGTATAAGCTTATGTTCTCCAATTGGTATCAGAGCAAGTTCCTTCAAAAAGGCTAACAATTTAAGGGTGGATTCTACAAGAACATAGATGGCTTCATAGAATGGATCATCTACAAATAAGGCTCCACCATTTGATGGTAACAATTATGCTTTCTAGATCATGAGAATGAATAACTACTTGATATCACAAGGTTATGAGGTATGGTAGATGGTTGAAAAAGAGTATAAGGTTGAAGGTGATCCTGAGGCAGATAAGACTATCAGGAAATTGGTTGAGATCAATGCAAGAGCAATGAATTGTATTTTGAATGGGCTACGTGAGATAGATTTTGCAAAGGTCATGGTATGTAATTTAGCTAATGAAATGTGGACCAAGTTACGGAATACTTATGAAGGAGATTCCAAGGTAAAGTTGGAAAAACCAAAAACTCATAGAAAATATTTGAGGAATTAAAAATGGAAGATTATGAAGATATTGCAAAGTTTTTACTTCGAGTTGATGAGATTACTAACACCATGATAGGCCTAGGATTTGAGATGAAAGAACCAAAAGTTATCACTTCCCATGGAGTATGATGCAAAAGTTTTAGGAATAGAAGAAACAATGGATATCAACAAGCTAACAATGGAAGAATTGCAAGGAACTCTCACAACTTATGAGATGAGGGTGAGTAAACATCAAGTTCCAATAAAATAAATTGCATTCAAGGCTTCATATAACAATAAAGGAAAAGTTACAGAGATAGATAGATATCCATATAATTATGAGGAAGCTAACTTCATCAAAAGGAATAAGGACTCAAAGAATTACAGATATATGAGGAAAGTCAAATGCTACAAATGTGGTGATTTTGGTCACTATGCACACATGTGTCCACATGAATAAAACAGTGATGATGAAAAATAGGATCATAGAAGAAAAGAATATGGAAAGCCTAAGCATGACAAAGATGACAAATACAAGCAAAACAGGTATGAGAAGAAGAAATTTTTTTGTAAGGTAAAGAAATCTTACTACATTGTAGAAGCAAGTGATAGCTCAGATCATAGTGATAGAGACAAGTCAGATGATGAAAAGGAAGAACATATATTCCTTGGAATAGAAGGTGAAATAGAACAGTGTTTTGTGTGTGGTCAAAGAGATCACATATCGAGATATTACAATGGTTTCAGTGATAGTGAAGATGAGATGACACATCAAGGAAACTGGCATGGTCAAAGAAATCATGAGAGTTTGTTTGCTATAGAAGATTATAATAATCTTAGTGATAGTAAAGATGAAGAAGTCTCACTTTTGGTAATAGAAAAAGAAGAGGCTGAGCCAAGAAAACAAAAATCATAAGTCAAAAATCTAAAAGAAGAAATCAGGAATCTTGAAAACAAGATTCAAACATGTCAAAATCAGAGAAGAACTACTTTAGACAATCAGTAATCTCAAAGAAGAGCTTCAAAATGCAAAAAGAATAGAATAAGGGATGAATTAAGAACTAATGGTAATAACGACAATACTTGACACATTAGATGAAAAGGTTCAAAAAGGAGTGGAAACTTATTTAAAAGTTGTATCCTATTTCCAAGAAAAGTCACACTCAAAAGGAAAGGAAATTCTAAAATATGAAAGCAAGGAAGCACCTAAGTGTTATGAATAAAGTTCTAAAGTTCCTATGGCTCCAAATATTCAGTTTGGATCTTGTTTTTAGATAGGTGAATCAAGTTCAAAAGGAAAAAAAATACTTGAAGAGAAAAACAAGGAATAAAATAAGAGGATTTAGATACTACAAAGAAAGTTCAATAATGCAATGCACAAGTTGAAGATGATCATATGAATTATGGTCAAGAAAGGTATGAGAAACAAAGACATGAACAAAGGGCTTTTCAAGGACATTGTTTTTCTTGTAATGGATTTGGACACAAGGCTATACACTGCAAGGTCTATGGATCAAAGAAGTTTGATTTTGCTAGAAGGAACATCAAAGGAAGAAGGTATGGTTTTCAGGAACATTGCTTCTCATGTAACAGGATTGGTCATAGAGCTTCTCAATGCAAAGGAAATGAGCAACATGGTTTTGGTTTTAGAGCTACACAATTCAGAAGTCATGGTAATAATGGTCATGAAAATAGAACTTCACAATACAAGGTTTAGGAAAGGAATGGATATGGAAATCATTTCAATAAAGATTTCAGGATATGGGCACCATCCAAAGGCTACAATATCAAGTGTTTTAACTGCAATAACTTTGGACATATTGCAAAATGGTGTAGGACTCAATTCCAAACAAGTTCAAGGCAAGAAGGTCAAAAAAGTTCAAGGCAAGAACGTCAAACAAGTTCAAGGCAATAAGATCAAGAGAAGGATATTAGAAAAACATGGAAGGAAGTTGATAGAGGAAAGAAACAATGTAATATGGGAGTAAAAGTACTCCCACCCCAAAATTAATCACCTCAAGAGAGAAGGTGGTGAGGGGGCTATGCTTAAGAGTCATATCTTTTAGCCCCATAGGTGTCCCTTTTGCCATTGATGTCAAAGGGGGAGAGATTTGGGTAAGGAGGAGATCCTTGAGTTAGGGGGAGTAGCCTCCAAAGAGAGCATTAAGTTAAGGGGAGCAGCCTCCATAGAGAGTATTGAGTCAGGAGGAGCAAATTTGATTCTCAGAGATGGTTTTTATAGTGATTATGGTTTTTGCATTAGAGCTGTTGCCATCAATGACAAAGGGGGATATTTTTGGCAATTTGAGTTATTTTATGTTGTCATTTATGTCACATGGATCACATTGAGTTTTGGTGGCCAAATGATATTTTGGAAAGCATGGATAAATATAGGCTTTTTGTGAAAACCAAGGCATGTAAAATAAAAGGTTTTATTTAAAACCATGGATGATAGATTTGAACTGGGTTTTTCTTAAAACCCAAGTTGGCCTTTCGTTTCGTCAAAAAAGGTGCCCCGGTGATGGAGATATTTAATTTTTAATATTTAGTTTAAATTTTAATTATTTAAAATTTAAATTTAAATATAAAATTAAATTTGCAATATTTTCGCCGATGTCATCAAAAATAATGAGGCTATATAAAGGGGATACCTAAGGTTCATAAAATTATCCTTGCTCGTGGTTAATAATCGTTGGCTAAGCATCCGAATTGAGCTCGTGTGAAAATATTTTAGAAAGCAGAAGCAACGAATAAACGAAGGTTGGTCAAAGTCCAAAGTCATCGTGGGTAGAGTGGTGCATTGGCAATTGGATTTTGGCTAAGGTGTGTGGTAGCACAAATGTCAAGGTTTTGAATCCCCTTGACTGCGTTCGAAATGCGTTGGAAGAAAAGCGCTCGAAGTGCTTTTGATTTGTGGAAAGGGAGGAAAGGTTTTAAGGCACGTTGTGCCTTTCCATTTCGAACGAGCAGCTAGCTCGTGTGGCAACCTTAGCCACAACTAAGGCGCTCGCTGTGTGGGCAAGTTGGGGGTTTGAATCCCCTTGAGGAGTTAAATACATTTTTTCTCTAATTAATTTTGTTAAGCCCTAAGTTGGAGTTATAAGGTGGTTAGAAATAATTAAATTTTTTAATTAAACTTTGTTTTATAAGGGCTGTGATTATTATTTCAAAGGTGGATGAGTTGATTTAATTTGTGTAGACACCTAAATCGTGTCATGCTTAGGGGAGCTACTTACATAGACACACTCATAAGATCATAAGACATAATCTTGGACTTTCCAAGCATCAACAGTGGTTCTCACCACTCATTTGGGGCCTTTTCAAGCCATCCAAGCTTGGCCGCTCAAGACAAGAGCGACCAGATTCTAGCTGCTCAAGCCTAGAGTGGCCAGACCTAGCCATTGCAATTGATAGTGGCCAAATCTTAGCCACTATAGATGACAACAACTAAGACATAAGAAGCAATTTGCCAACAAACAGGCCCAATCTCGGGTGGAAGTGGCAATCTGCATGCAATAAAAGTGAGCGAGAGTGACTTTGCATTCCTTTTCATGACCGGTTCACATAGGAGACTTGAGTTTGCATTTAGACTTAAGTTAACTGACCTCCAAGCATAAACAAAGGACAAAAGCTTCTCATGCTAACGACCAGTTCGCATAGAAGACTCAAGTGGGCAGTTAGATTTCAGTTAACTAGCCTTCAAATATAGACAATGGACAAGAGCTTCTCATGCTAACTTGCACTACGTATGAGAAATTCATTTCTAGGGCTTGGACATAGACCTAGGGTTTCACACTATAGAAGATGCAAGCCTAATAGCACCAATTCATCTTAGATACTTTTTTGAGCCTTTAATATTTTATGAGATAGATAATAGAGACCCGAATCACATACAGGAGATCATTTTAGAGAGAGAGTTCTCTTTGAGATCACGTGTGTGGCGGAGCTTGGATAAATCAAAGAGCATAACTTCATTCAACATCAAATCATAGTATTTGACCCATATATTTGGGTCAAAGAGAGCAAGGTTTTATTTAGCGGTCGTTGTCCTGGACAGTGGCCCGCAAGCTTAGCTTAGATAGATATAGCATATTTTATCTTATTTTCTTATATCATTAGCTTTGATTTACTTGATTACATGGTATTGCTTTATCATATTTTTGTTAAATTCTTTGATTACTAACAACCTTATATGGGGAGGCAATCTCAGGCAACTAAATGTGTATTATTGTTTGAATTGCATACACGACCACAAGTTCACGAGACATAATCCACAACATACGAGAGCAAGAGGATCCATCCGAGATACATACCTAGAGAAGGAGGCATCTGTAAGCCCTCAAAAATTTTTATGTGCGGAATCGAGAAGCATTTTAGAGCATGCCACCCCTTTTGCAAAAGGGGACATCTCTTCATCCACTTGTAAATCATTGTATCAAGATGGGTATCCCCAAGAGGGACTGACATGTAACCAGGGTTTAATATTAATGAAAGATCCATTCTTTGTCATTTTTGTGTTATATGTTTTCTCGTAATATTTTAGCTTCATTTTTGGTATAGTAATAACATCGCAAGTAGAGTTAAGAGCGGTGCGTGCACCCCGGGGTCGCTACAGATGGCGATCACGGTGGGACGACCACTAATTTTTCATTTTTTGTCAGAATACTAACTTCATTTTATGTGCAGGTCTAGCCGCTCTGAGATATAGTAGCCAAAAACTAGCCGCTCTAATCTACAGCGGCCAGAAACTAGCTGCTCTGAGCTATAGTTGCCAAGAACCAGCCGCTCTGGTCAACAACGACTAGGACTAGAGTGCAAAAGAGGTCAAAACATCGACTCTCTGAGCTGGATCAAAGGTTGGTATAAATTTTTTGATATTTTACAGCTTTCTATCTACTTCTTTTTGTTCAAAATAGAGAACTTGAAGCATATTTATGTTTGGAAATTGAAAGAATAAAGAAAAAAGAATTAAGCATTTCACATCTTAGATCTTCTTTTAAATTTTCCACTAGGCATTGCTAGGAACAACGGCTTATGCCTAAAAATTTTGCCCTAGAATCCAAAGTGCTAGACATTGTATGTTGTTTGCTTGCTTTGATTCCCTATTAGAGGCCATAGTTGCACGAGATAAAGTGTGCTCATACAAATCATAGTAGTTCATGCATCTTTTTGAATATTGAAACGTATTTTTGCACTTACGCATATAGGAAAGACTCATTGTTGCTATATGATGCACTTTATGTTACATAATCTTAAAATGAACACCACACATGCATGTTTTATTTAAACATTGAAGAGTTGGATTTCATCACCAACCTTCAATTCAGTCCAGTGACATTGGAATTCATCTCCTTCCACTGGTTTGCCCCCTAGAGCTTCCTAGAAATAGATTGGGAAACTTACTTATAGTGACACTAAGTTACTTGTGTTCAAACTGTCTCCCACTGTTGGAACAATCATTGGTTTAGAGTGGAGGAGCTAGGTGAACCCCCCATTGGGTCTTCAATGATGTACCCTAGCTTATTTTGAGAAAATCATGTTTGGCATGGGTGTACTTGATTGTAACTATGGATGAGTCTTCTCATTCTTAATACAAGAACAAGAGCAAATAAATCAAGAGAACAACACATCAAAACACATCAAATAGTTTAGGGCACACTCAAATTGGTAATCAAGATAAAAATTTATTTGGTATTGTGTGGTCATTCCTAAATTGCAAACTCAAAATATCAAGTCACAAAATAACATGGTCAAGACAAGAAGTAAACACCCTCGGTATGATGTCAAGGGAGAGACAGAAGAAATTCATACCCATAGGCAGAGTCATAGTAATTTTGAACGACCTACCCGTAAGACCGTGAGACGTAGCTCCATGAGCCTAAGGGGTAATAACTCAACTCTTGGGAGATCTCCTCGAGAAACCCCAAGTAAGGAACCACATCATGGAACAAATTCACATAAAAAAAATAGGTTTCACAGCCATCCTCATCAAGGAGACATAAGGAGACCTCAAGGGCCTCCTCTAAACACACAAAAACATCTCAAAGACATGAGGAAGCTTCAAGGGCTTCCTCCTCACATGGACACAAAGAAGTTTCTAAGACTCATTCTCCACACAGGGATGATGAGACTGCCACATCTCCATCCACATGGAGAAAATATGTCACCACAAATCCCTCTTCATCAAGAAGGCAAACAAGAATTGCAACACCTCAAGACTCACAAGAAACATATGAAACAGGTCTACCCACTGAAGAGCAGGAAACTAGAGCTACATCTAGTCATGGGAATTATATATAATAAACCCTTCACACAAAAGGAAATATTCTCATAGACTATGACCTCATAGGAGTAAATGACACCCCATGGGACCAACCATGGAGAACAAGATAGCTAGATAGGTTGGATCGATTTCCTACTCAACCAACCCAAAGAACTATAGCTATTGAGAACTCTACATCTGGAAGCTCACGAACTGTGACTTCTAAACATACCTCCCAGTCTGGGGGTACCTCAAAGCAACCCCGTAGAAGACGTGTGGAGTCTGATCATAGGGATATTCAACAGTACACTGAAAAATTCACATTAACTAGCAAGAGCACAGATACAACAAAAACCCCCTCAAGGAATCTGTGAATTAATACAAAGAGAATAGATTCAGATAAACATGAGTCTTTGAAAATAGCACAATCTGACCGAATGAGGCAGTTAGAAAATGCATTAGGAAAAGAGCGAGAGTTAGTGGAAGCTCTTGAACAAGAGAAACAAAGAGAAAGACTCTTGTGCCAACATGAGCAGCATTTAAGAGAGCAAGCTGAGCATCTAGATCTTAACAATTTACAGATAAATGGTGGTGACCACCAAAGAACAAGACACACTGACTCACCTAAGGAAAGGCGCACTAGACAAGATAGTCCACAACGAAACCCCCCACCAAATCACGAACAAAATCCAACTAATGGGGGAGGGCAAACATAACAAACCAAGATCACAATCCTGAGTCCCCTCACAGGAGGGAGGAAAATGGAAAAAATCAAATGGATAGAGAGTTACCTCCATTGCCAATGCGAATAGGCTTGCACAAGGAGGAAATCCATGCATCAAAGGTATTTCAAGAACTTGCTGAAAATATGAAAACCTTTGAGAAACAAGAGGCAGTTGAGAACTCACCAACATTGAGCAAGATACACAATCAACCATTGTGCCCATCAATCCCTAGCCCTCCATATCCTAAGCACTTTGAGATGCCTAGGTTAGAAAAGTTTAAAGGTGAAGAGGATGCACAAGAGCATATCACCAATTTTATCAATGCTTGTTTTCATCTTGAATATAATGATGCTCTCATTCTAAGAACACTCATAATGACATTTTCAGGTGCTGCCACTCAATGGTTCAACCAACTACCTAAGCATAACATAACCAATTTTTAACAACTAGTAAACACATTCTTGAAGTGTTTCTCCTTTGGTGCTAAGAAGAAGGTGAACCTTTCAGATCTGGCTAACTTGAAATAGTATGATGATGAGCTAGTAATGGATTATGGGAATAGATGGAGAAAAATCATGGCAAAATTATCATTCTCCATTCCCATAGAAGAGATCATTCATATGTTTACCAAAAGTTGTTCTAAACATATCTCCATCTTGCTACAACTCCAACAATATCCTTAATTTGAGGAAGCTTTGGCACGGACCAAGCTCATTGAAGAGATAAAAGTAGATGAGGGAACCATTAAGCTCCAAAACAAAAAGGAGTGGAACAAGAATTGTAAGAATGACAAGTACAAGCAGAAGCAGGACATCCCTGCTCTAGTCAATCAAGTCGTATTAGCTACACCCAAGGATGGGGGTGCACAACAATCACATAACTATCAAGCACATCCCTAGCCAGACAACTACAACCAAAAGAACAATCAAGGAAGAAATCGAGAACGTAAGTTGCCTCGTTATTTTACTCCTTTGACAGAATCAATGCAATCAATATTTAATCAATTGAGTGATGACAGGAGGATCAGATTTCCTGATACACCTCTTATAGATCCAAACCATCCTAAGCCAAAAGGATATATGGAAGATCAATTTTATCCTTATCATAGGATACCGGGGCATGGCATTGATTCTTGCATCGGGTTTAAGCATTAAGTGCAAAACATGATTGAGGTGGGAGAGCTCAAAGTTGACAACCCACTAGCTCCCGATAACAAAGATATGGGCATATACAAAAACCCATTACCCAATCATGAAGTCCCTTGAGAGCAAGGGGCCCAAGTCAATCAGGTTCGAGCTAACATACCTACCCACGGATGCATTGGGATGGTTGAGATTGTTAACATAGCAATAAGGACTAGGTGATATGGTCAACTGTAATCACCTGCATCTCCCAAAATATCCTAATCACTCCTAGGAAAAGGCAAGACAACCTTCTAGATACACCAACGAGACCTGTGGTAACTATTCGGAGTATATTGGAGCAAAACCTACAAATGACTCTAGCTAAGTTATCCATCTATGAGCTCATACAACAATCCCCAAAGCATAGGGAGACTCTAATGGAGATTTTAATAACAATTGAGCTTCAACCGCAAGATGCGAATGCATTCACTCACTTTGTGGGACAAGTACAAGAATGTCAGGAACCTTTAATCCAATTCTATGATCATGAGATTAAGACAGTTTCTGCTACCTTACCAGACCCTCTGCTAAACATTGTAGCGACCATCAACAATTTACCTTTCAAGAGGGTTTTGGTTGATATAGGTTCATCGATAAACATCATCACAACAATTGCAATAGAGCACCTCAAGATACCCAAGACCAATATCATTCCAGGAACTTACACATTGAGAGATTTTAATGATGCTTTATGTAATACTGTGGGAACAATAGTCCTACCCAGCAAGGTGGGGTACAAAACCATCTTCGTGATATTTCATGTCTTGGAAGGCGCTATGCAGTACAACATCCTCTTAGGGTGCCCTTGGATAAGGGCCATGAAGTGTGTGCCTTCGATCTTGCACCAATGTGTCAAGTATATGCACAAAAAAAAATTCTATGTGGTTCTAGTCGATGAAGAGCCTTTTAAATATGTCAATCAGGTGGATATTCCAGGATAATTCATGATCCCTTCTACTCACCTATATGTGGCACCTTCATACCAAACCACACAAGTGGATAAAAAATACAAAGGGGTAAGAAAAGACCCATGCACTTCAACACATTCGGATGCACTCAAGACAATCAATGCTTCTAAAGTACCATCAACGTCAAAACCAAAAGATAATCAAAAGCTAAAGGCCCCCTTAGTTAAGGAAGAGAGGCCCAAAGAAGTGCCAACTATAGCCATTATTGAAATGCTAAGTCCTATGGAAGAGGAAGATCCTCAAGATCAAGATGAAGATAGTGATTATCACCCTGCTTCGCCAGTATCATCCGTGGGGTCATCCACATCGCATGCATCAATACACTTGGCAAGCACAGGCATAGGGGATTACCTTGTGCAGAACATTACCTTTACACCTATCATTAAGTCTGCACAGGACATAGGGAAACCTAAATACTTGAGACCGCTAGTAGGAATAGTGGTTCCACTTGGAATCCCTCCCAACCAAACCAATTTTGTCTATGCTGGCATGGACTACGCTCATAAGTCTTCAGATATAGAAGGGGATGGTGATGAATTATTCACAGTAAATGTTTGTTACCTCTCTAATCTCAAGTTTGCTCTAAGCTACTTTGAGCGTTGCCATTTGCATGGCTATGGCCTGGACGTATATGAGCAGGGGCGTAGGAGGCCTTACGAGGCACTATATCAGCTCCCTTCCCCTTCATAAGGTGAGTAGAAACTTTTAAGAAATTAATAGTATTTGTTGAGCAAGGTGTTGCAAGAGTTTTGTCATTGTTGTCAACACAGGCAGTTAGATCTAATGATGCAGTGGACAGGCAGCTCAGAAGTCATTCAGATGCAGAGAATAGAAGTTCATAGGTTATTCAGATCATGGACAAGTGAGTTTCCCAGAAGACCATAGTTGCCCTTTTCCAAAAATCAAAGAAAAAGACAAGTAAGAAAACTGTCGCGATATCGCGACATGTTTTCTGTCGCGATTTCGTGACATGGCCGAGGAGAGAGAAGGCGCAAGGAAAACTGTCGCGATTTCACGACATGTTGGAGGCCAAGAAGCTAAGTCGAGAAACTGTCGCGATTTCGCGACATGTTGGATTTTTGTTGGTCGAAGCAAAGAGAAAGCGCTAAGTGAAAAGTTGTCGCGATTTCGCGACATGTTGGATTTTCGCTGGTCAAAGCAAAAAGAAAGTGCCAAGTTGAAAAGTTGTAGCGATTTCGCTACATGTTGGGATTTCGCTGGTACATGAAGAGAGAATTGTACGGATGCGAAAGATGTCGCGATTTCGTGACATGTTCCGTTTTCACGGGCGAAAGGCAAAGAAAAGCGCTAAGGCAAAAAGATGTCACGATTTCGCGACATGTTTCGATTTCGCTGAGGGATGCGATGAAGAATGTACGGCAGCGAGAAGTGTCGCGATTTCGCGACATGTCATGTTTTCACGGGTGCAATCCTAGAAAAGGACAAAGAGGCGCAAAGTGTCACGATTTCGTGACAGGTTGCAAGAAAAGCCTTCGAAAGCTGAAAGCGTCATGATTTCGTGACAGGATGAAAGGAAAATGTACGGATGGAAAAAGTGTCACGATTTCGCGACAGGCAGCAGTGAAGTAGCTAGCAGGATGAAGATGTCGCATTTTCGTGACATGTCACGGTTTCACGACTCTAGGAGGAGAGAGACTGTACGGTGCCAGAAATGTCACGATTTCACGACAAAAATGGAGAAGAAGGCCTAGAAGCAAAAAGGGTCACGATTTCGTGACAAGAGTGAGAATGACGTCAGCGAAAGATAGAAGTGTCACGATTTCGTGACAAGAAAGGTGGCAAAGCTAACAAAGGCCAAAAGTGTCACGATTTCACGACAGCAAGGACAAGAAGGCGTACGGATGTAAAAGGTGTCACGATATCATGACATGTTGGAGTTTCGCGAGGAAAGCTACAGAACCTATAGAGGGGAGAGGTGGTTGAAGCCGACAAAGTTAAATCTGGGCCGACATTCATTAGGGTTTTGAGCCGACATTTATTAGGGTTTTGAAGCCGACATTCTAGGGTTTGCAAATTGACTATTCTTTAGGGTTTGTTCCTAAAATTTCATCTATAAAAGGAGGGTTACTTCGAGTTTGAAAGATAATGTGTGAATGCGAGTATAGTGTTTGCGCAAGTGAAGTCCGCATCGAGCAGAGAGCGAGTCGTATCGAACTTGTGCGAATGAAGTGCGTGGGGTGCAGATGTTGAGTCATATCGATTCGAGCTGAGTGCGAAGTCGTAGTTCATTTGAGTCGAAGCGAAGTGTGCGTATCGTGATTGCATGAATTAAGAGCGTGGGGTGCAGAGGTTGAGTTCTAAGTGCGAAGTGATAGCGCACAGATAGCAGAAGTGATCGATCATCTGGTTGCAGTAGAGAGTGCGAAGAAATTCATAGAAGCAGTCGGATAGTGCGAAGCGTTTGCATAGAAGCAGCAGAATGCATAGGAACTACAGACTATGAGAAATAAGGTGAAAGTATTATTCTATAATTTTCATTATCTTTATTGATTTCCAAGTTGCAGCTTGGCATAAGGGGTTGGTGCTTCTTTCCAGTAGGTGCTGGTAAATCAGGAGTTGGTGCTCCATTCTATTTGGTATAGAAAAATCTAAGGGGTTGGTGCTCCTTCCAGTTGGTGCTGGTAAAAGATATTGTAAAGTTGTAGCTTTGCATTGGCTGGATTTGGATGGTAGTCCAAGCAGTCATTTTGAGGAGTAGCCACATTGGTGAACCTCGTTAAATTACTGTGTTGTGTGTCATGCTCTCTTGCTGTATTTGATATATCTTTTATTATTTTTAAACTGCTGCTGGATTTAAAGCTATATATTCAAAATTTAAAAGACCACACTGATTCACCCCCCTCTCAGTGTCACTGTGATTACAACAATTGGTATCAGAGCCAAGTTCCTGAATAGGCTCAATAAGCTAGGGTGATCTTGGAAGTGACGCAATGGCAAGTGGTGAGGGTTTCTCCTCAAACAAAGCACCATTGTTTGATGGAACTAACTATGCTTTCTGGAAAATAAGGATGCAGACATATCTCCGTGCTTTGGGTTTTGACATCTGGGGTGCAGTAGTTAATGGTTACAAAGCTCCCGCCATCTGCTCCAACAGACACTACCGGCAAGAAGGCATTTGAAAATGATTCGAAAGCAAAAAATGCCATCATGTGTGGATTAGTGGACAATGAGCTAGTCAAAATCATAAATCGTGAATCCGCAAAAGATGTATGGGATAAACTAGAGAACATTCATGAAGGAGACGATAGGATCAAGGAGGCCAAGCTTCAAACACACCGAGCTCAATTCGAATCCTTAAAGATGGACAATGATGAGAACATAGAGGCTTTCATGCTAAGAGTCAACGGAATCACAAATTCAATCAGAGGTCTCGACGAAGATATGGATGATGCTACGATTGTGAAAAAGGTATTAAGATCTCTCCCTCCAAGGTTTGATTCGAAAGTCTCAGCCATAGAAGAAGCTAAAGATCTAAATCGCTTTAGTATGGATGAGATGCATGGTTCTTTGACTGCTTTTGAAATGAGAATAGGAAGGTCAAATCCCACAGATAGAGAAGCAACTTTCAAAGCTCTAAAAGGCAAAGACACAAAACAAGAGTCTGAAGAAGAGGATGTATCAGATGAAATGGAAGCAAATTTTGTCAAAAATTTGAGAAAAGAAAAAGGAAAATACAGAGGAAAGCTACCTTTTAAATGTTTCAACTGTGGAGGCATTGGACACTTTGCTACCAAATGTCCTCTCAATGACAAGAACAAAGGTGAAGAAACTCCGCATCAAGAAAGAAGTGAATGGAGGAAGAAAACAAACTTCAGAAAAGGCAATTTCAAAAAGAAAAGTTTTATCTCCCGAAATGCAGATTCTTCAGAGGACAGCTCTAGTGAAGACTCCGAAGAAGGAACAGGTGAAGCTCTCTTTATGGCGTTTGAAGTAGAAAAATCAGAAGAGGCAGAAAACCCAGAAAAGAGAGAAGGAATGAACTCTAAAGTGTCTATTGAAAAAGCTGAGGCTGAAGTTGATTTAGAAGGTGAGCTGGTTTCTGCTCTTGAAGAATGGAAATCTGAGAAAAGAAAGAATAAAAAACTTTCAAGAAAGCTTGAGGATGCAAATGACATTATAACCAGCTTTAAAAATACAGATAGAAGAATACAAGAAAATGTCCGAAGATCTAGAAATTCAGGTAACCACGAAGATAGATCATTGCTGCAAACTAGAAGAAGAAAATGTTGGTCTTCGAATGCAGATACAAGAGCTGGATCGAAAAATTAGTTGCCATTACAAACGTGAAGAAAGTTCAATGAAGCTGGATAAAATCTTAAGTGATCAAAGACCTGCAGGCATCAAATTTGGCCTGGGCTTTATTGAAGGAGAATCATCAAACGGACCAAATGTTGAATCTGTAAGAAGTGAAGATAAGAAACAGGCTGATATAGGAAAAACAAATCAGGCAAAGAAAAGCAGTAATGCCAGACCCGAAAGGAGAACAGACAATGATGGCTTTACCAAGGTCACACATCAGAAGAAGAGAAGATCTATGGCTCCTGCAACAACCTGGCAAAGACCATCTTTCAGGTTCAATCATTACTTTTATGGTTTCTGTTTCAAATGTAATGGTTATGGACATAAAATTGTAGACTGCAAGTACAATGTAGGACCAAGAAGTTTCACTAGCAGAAATTCTTTTGCTCCTCTTATAAATTATGCAGTAGAATGCTTTAATTGTCACAACTTTGGACATATTGCTAGAAATTGTCGCAGTACCTCTGTTTCGAATCAACCTCAGAAAAGAAGAGTTCAACCATATAGGGCAAATCAAAATAGAAATCTCTCTGAAAGTTATGCTCAAAATATTGAAAAGGGAAAATCCAAGCTAGAGCCCAATACCATAGTCAAAACAGAGTGGAAACAGAAAGAACAGCTCAGGGAAGAAAAGGAATCTTTAATAGTGCAGACAACTTTCAGGGCTCAGAATAAATGTGTACCGTGGATTCTTGACAGTGGTTGCTCAAGTCATATGACAGGTGATAAACAAAAATTTGAAAAACTACAGAAATATGAGGGTGGCTCTATGAAGTTTGGAAATAATGATGGAGCCAAAATAATAGGAAAAGGATCTGTCAAAATTAGTGAAGGGAAAATCAAGTCAGAAGAAGTTTTATTTGTGGATGGTTTGAAACACAACCTGTTAAGTGTCAGTCAAATCTGTGATAAAGGACATGAAGTAGTCTTCAAGAAGCAGGGTTGTGAAGTCAAAAAAATAAACAGTGGGAAATTGATAGCAACTGGTTCAAGGACGTCTAGAAATTTGTACACACTCTCAAAAACTTCAGAAGGTACGTGTTTCATTGGACAAGAAGAAGAGAACTGGCTGTGGCACAAGAGGCTTGGACACATAAGTTTTGATAATTTGGTGAAAATCAGCTCGAAACAAGCAGTGAGAGATATTCCAACCATTAAAAAACCTTCAAACAATGTTTGTGCTTCATGTCGAAGGGAAAGCAAACCGGAGTCTCATTCAAAACAAAAGAGTACCACACTAGCAGGCCTTTGGAACTTATTCATACAGACTTATGTGGACCCATGAGAACTCAAAGCATAAATGGCGACAAATACTTTATGTTGTGTATCGATGATTATTCCAGAATGACATGGATATTTTTCTTAAAAGATAAAACAGAAGCTTTTGAAATGTTCAGATCCTTCAAACATCTAGTTGAGAATGAAACAGGAAAAAGGATCAAATGTTTACGATCAGACAGAGGAGGAGAATTCATTTCGAATGAATTTACAGAATACTATGAAAAACATGGTATCAGGAGACAATATTCAGCAGCTAGAACTCCCCAGCAGAATGGTGTAGTAGAAAGAAAGAACAGAACTATACAGGAAATGGCACGCACCATGCTGGCAAAAAACAAAATAGCAGACAGATTCTGGAAAGAAGTAGTTCACACTATAGTATACATCCAAAACAGATATATGTTAAGAACTCATGAATGCAAAACACCTTATGAGTTGTGGTTTGGTAGAAAAGCAACAACAAAACATCTCAAAGTATTTGGCTATAGGTGCTACATCAGAAAAACTGATGACAACCTTGGGAAGTTTGAAGATAGAGCAGATGAAGGTGTTTTTGTTGGGTATTCATCAAAAAGCAAAGCTTACAAATGCTACAACAAGAGACTCAAGAAAATTGTGGACAATGCAGATGTTAAATTCGATGAAGGTGGGAAACGATTAGCTGACTTTGAGGAAAACTACCCAATCTATGAAGAAGTCTTTGAAGGAGATGAGGTGAATGAAACAGAAAATAAATCTACGTTTGATTCAGATGAATTAATCGATGACTCAGAGGTGCAAGAAAACAAGAAATTCAAAACAGGCAGCTGGCAGAAAAATCATCCAAGAGACCAAATAATTGGAGATCCCACAGCTGGTATTCAGACAAGAAGGAAAGTAATAAGTAATTACTCTCTTTTATCCAACATTGAGCCCAAAAACATAGATGAAGCAAGCAAAGATGATAGCTGGATGAAGGCAATAAATGAAGAGTTAGATCAGATTGAAAAGAACAGAACTTGGGAATTAGTACCTAGACCTGCGAATAAGAATGTAATCGACACCAAATGGATATTTCGAAACAAATTAAATGAAGACGGACAGGTCATTAGGAACAAAGCAAGACTGGTTTGTAAAGGATATGCACAGTGTCGAAGGCATTGATTTTGAAGAGACTTTTGCACCAAGTGGCCGGATTAGAAGCAATTAGAATGTTTCTGGCCTTAGCAGTCCACAAGAACTTCAGAGTTTATCGGATGGATGTAAAATCTGCCTTTTTAAATGGGAAACTCGAAGAAGAGGTCTATATTGAACAACCGGATGGCTTTCAAATTAGTGAAGATCCTAACCTTGTCCGCAAATTAAAGAAAGCATTATATGGATTAAAACAAGCACCACGGGCATGGTATGCAAGGCTAGACAACTATCTCTCTCAACAGGGATTCAAGAAAGGGTTGGTCGACGATGAATCGTATGTGAAAACAGAAGGTGGGCATCTCATAGTTCTTGTTGTCTATGTCGATGATATCATATTTGGCAACAACAAAGATGAATCTTGTAAAGACTTAGCACATAAGATGCAGAATGAATTTGAAATGTCTATGATTGGTGAACTGTCTTATTTTCTTGGGCTACAAGTTAATCAAAATGAGAAAGGCATTTTCATTTCCCAAATCAAATATGTGAAAGAGATGCTAAAAAGGTTCACAATGGAGGACTGTAAGCCGCTTAGCACTCCCATGACAACAGTCGCAAGTTGAGTAAAGAAGACAAATCTCCACCTGTAGATCAAACCATGTACAGATCAATGATAGGAAGCTTACTATATTTAACAGCTACCAGACCTGATATTCTACAGGCAGTTTGCATGGTAGCAAGATTTCAAGCCAGTCCCAAAGAGACTCATGTAACAGCCGTAAAAAGGATTCTTCGGTATCTCAAAGGCACCATGGAGTATGGGTTGTGGTATCCAAAAGGCAAAGACTTCACTCTTATATCATATTCAGATGCAGATTGGGCAGGTTGTGTTGATGATAGGAAGAGTACAAGTGGAGGTGCTTTTTATCTTGGTGACAGGTTGGTTGCTTGGCACAACAAGAAACAAGAGTCAGTGTCTTTATCAACAGCTGAGGCAGAATATATTGCAGCAACAACTTGTTGTACACAAGTTTTGTGGATGAAACAAACTTTGAAAGATCTTGGTATTAATTTCAGTGAACCAATATCAGTTAAGTGTGATAACACCAGTGCAATTAACATCTCCAAGAATCCAGTAATGCACTCACGGACAAAACACATTGCTATACGGTATCATTTCTTGAAGGAGAAAGTTGTAGAAGGAGAAGTTAAATTGGATTTTGTCCCAACCACAGAACAAGTAGCAGATATTTTTACAAAACCATTGCCCAAGGAAGTGTTTGAGTACCTTCGAAGCAAATTAGGAGTAGTCACACTTCCCAAGAAGTGACTAGCTACGGGGATCACTTTCTCAGGGGGAGCATTTGAATATTTGCCTATTCCTTTGCTCATGATCATAATTTGTGCTAAGTGCAACAAATTGTGCCTGAGAATTGTATGTATGGACTCAGGGGAGTCTGCAGTGAGCCCTTTGGTATTATTGACAAAGGGGGAGAAGAGTTCCAGGAATTTACATAGGTGTTGCCAACAATTCCAAAGGGGGAGATTGTTGAGCAAGGTGTTGCAAGAGTTTTGTCATTGTTGTCAACACAGTCAGTTAGATCCAATGATGCAGTGGACAGGCAGTTCAGAAGTCATTCAGATGCAGAGGACAGAAGTTCAAAGGTTATTCATAACATGGACAATGAGTTTCCCAGAAGACCATAGTTGCCTTTTTGCAAAAAATCAAAGAAAAATACAAGTAAGAAAACTATCACGATATCGCGACATGTTTTCTGTCGTGATTTTGTGACATGTCCGAGGAGAGAGAAGGTGCAAAGAAAATTGTCACGATTTCGCGACATGGATTGGAGAGAGAAGCTAAGTGAAAAAATTGTCACGATTTCAGTGACATGTTGAGGAGAGAGAAAGCGCTAAGGAAAAATTGTAGCGATTTCGTGACATGTTCAGAAGAAAAGTGCTAAGGCAGAAAATTGTCGCGATTTCGCGACATGTTTGGAAGAAAATTACAGGAAGGAAAGATGTCACGATTTCGTGACATGTCGAGTTTTCCGACCGAAGAGGAAAGAGAATGTTCTAAGGCAAATAGTGTCACGATTTCGTGACATGTTATATGTTTCTAGGGAATGCGAAGTGAAGAATTAGAACAAGGGTGAAAGTGTCACGATTTCGCGACATGTCATGTTTCGCGTGTAGCCTAGAAAAAGGACAAAGAGGCCAAAAGTGTCACGATTTCATGACAGGTTGCAAGAAAAGCCTTCGAAAGCTGAAAGCGTCACGATTTCATGATAGGATGAAAGGAAAATGTATGGATGGAAAAAGTGTCACGATTTCGCGACAGGCAGCAGTGAAGTAGCTAGCAGGATGAAGATGTCACATTTTCGTGACATGTCACGGTTTCGCGACTCTAGGAGGAGAGAGACTGTATGACGCCAGAAATGTCATGATTTCATGACAAAAATGGAGAAGAAGGCCTAGAAGCAAAAAGGGTCACGATTTCGTGACAAGAGTGAGAATGACG
Source organism: Wollemia nobilis (assembly GCA_028583015.1). Lineage (NCBI taxonomy): Eukaryota > Viridiplantae > Streptophyta > Pinopsida > Araucariales > Araucariaceae > Wollemia > Wollemia nobilis. The sequence goes on along the minus strand of JAQPPZ010017176.1, from coordinate 91,346 downwards.
TCAACGAAAGATAGAAGTGTCACGATTTCGCGACAAGAAAGGTGGCAAAGCTAACAAAGGCCAAAAGTGTCACAATTTCGTGATAGCAAGGACAAGAAGGCGTACGGATGTAAAAGGTGTCACGATATCGTGACATGTTGGAGTTTCACGAGGAAAGCTACAGGAAGGTGACAGAGTGGTAGAAGCGGTTGAAGCCGACAGAAGTTAAATCCGGGTCGACATTCATTAGGGTTTTGAGTCGACATTTATTAGGGTTTTGAAGTCGACCTAATCTTAGGGTTACTTAACCGACTACGTTCTTTAGGGTTTGTTCCTAAAATTTCATCTATAAAAGGAGGGCTACTTCGAGTTTGAAATGACAGGGTGTGAAGATAATGTGTGAATGCGAGTATAGTGTTTGCGCAAGTGAAGTCCGCGTCGAGCAGAGAGCGAGTCGTATCGAACTTGTGCGAATGAAGTGCGCAAGTGCAGATGTTGAGTCATATCGATTCGAGCTGAGTGCGAAGTCGTAGTTCATTTGAGTCGAAGCGAAGTGTGCGTATCGTGATTGCATGAATTAAGAGCACGGGGTGCAGAGGTTGAGTTCTAAGTGCGAAGTGATAGCGCGCAGATAGCAGAAGTGATCGATCATCTGGTTGCAACAGAGAGTGCGAAGAAATTCATAGAAGCAGTCGGATAGTGCGAAGCGTTTGTGCAGAAACAGCAGAATGCATAGGAACTGCAGACTATGAGAAATAAGGTGAAAGTATTATTCTGTAATTTTCATTATCTTTATTGATTTCCAAGTTGCAGCTTGGCATAAGGGGTTGGTGCTTCTTTCCAGTAGGTGCTGGTAAATCAGGAGTTGGTGCTCCATTCTGTTTGGTACAGAAAAATCTAAGGGGTTGGTGCTCCTTCCAGTTGGTGCTGGTAAAAGATATTGTAAAGTTGTAGCTTTGCATTGGCTGGATTTGGATGGTAGTCCAAGCAGTCATTTTGAGGAGTAGCCACATTGGTGAACCTCGTTAAATTACTGTGTTGTGTGTCATGCTCTCTTGTTGTATTTGATATATCTTTTATTATTTTTAAACTATTGCTGGATTTAAAGCTATATATTCAAAATTTAAAAGATCACACTGATTCACCCCCCCTCTCAGTGTCACTGTGATTACAACAGTATTGAGAGAATCACCCTTCATAATAAGGTTCTAAATATAGATCTCTTTTGCCACCACCAATCCTTGAAACACTCATTTAGCTTCGACGAAGTTATTGGATTGACACCCTAAATTTTTTTCTAAGGTGAGAAAATTTTTGGCTTTATTATCTCTGATCACTCCTCCACAACTGGCCCTACTGAGGTTGTCTTTTGCTGCCCCATAGAAATTAAGTTTAAGTCAATCCGGTGGGGTGGGGTCCAAGACACCAAGGACCTATCCATAGTGGATCGAATTTGAATATTGGGGTAGGGAGACAAATTGAGGGTGCACACCGACCTGGATTCAGATTGGACCATGGGTTTGTCAGCTGAAGAAACCAAGTTAGCATTTTTTGTAGCTAGGACCAATTTTTTTGAGAAAATGGATTCTAGGCTCCTAGTTTTATTTTTGAATACTCTTCCATTCCGCTCCAACCAGATCTATCATAAATAATGAGGGAGCAAGAAGGACCACCAAGATTTGAGACAAGAAAATTTGAACAAAAGGGCCATTGGATGCACAGGTCAGCTAAGATATTAGGGATAGTCTATGCTAAATTGACCAAAGCAAGTAGGGAAGACATGATGCCAATGGAGAAGGGACATTCAAGAAAAATGTGGTGGACTAATTCCCAAGCTGACAAATGAAGAAAATAATGGTTTGGGATAAGCATTCCTTGGAAAATAATATTATTTGTGGTAAGGATCTTATTTTGAACAACCAACCAGAAGAAGTGGGTAATTTTGGGAATAAGATTTTTTAACCAAAAAATTCTGACAAGGAACCAATTGCAATTAGATTCATATTTTATGAGATAAGTCGTTTTGACAGAGAAGAGGTCAGATTCACAAGGCTACGAAACAAGGGTGCCCTATGAAGGAATGCTTGAGGTGATAATGTCTCATAACATAGCAAAGATGGCTTTGCAAGCCAGGCACTGGTTGGCGTTGGGGTTGCCTTAATTTTGGGGCAGAGCTTTCCAGTTGGAACGACCAGATTCATTAGGTATGAAATTACTAACTCTGTTACCAAAGAAGTGGTCAAAATTTGGTTTAAAAATTCTCATTGTAGGATCATTAATCAACGCCTGGTTGGTTACCTAAGGGTCTTCCCAAAATCTGATTGTAGAACCGTCTCTAATGCGCCACCTGATTATTTTTTTAGGATAGGTATAATATGAGTGATGGTGTTCCAAAATACATATCCTTCAGGAAGGGGGTTATCCATAAGTAAGGATTCTCTCCTTAAATATTTTCTTTTGATAATATCGATCCAACCAATTCTATAATTTTTAATAATTCTCCATCCTTGCTTGCTAATCATTGATAAATTCATTTTATGGATTCACCTGCAGCCGAGGCCTCCTTGTTCTTTTTAGAGACACACCTTATCCTACACCATTAAGTAGAATCTGAATTTATTTTTAGCCTCAGACCAAAGAAATCATTTTTTAATCTATTTAATTTTGTGGCAGATTGACCGAGGAGCTTTGAAGAGAGATAGAAAATAGATTGGAATACTCTGGAGGTTGGTCTAACCAAGAGTGGATTTTCCTGCTTGGTATAGAAGAGCACATTTCCACCCTGCAAGTTTTTTATTATTCTTTGGATGACTTCGTTCCACATATTAGCAATTGGTTTACCCAGAAAGAGGGGTAGCCTGACGTAGTTGGAAGGGAAGGAAGAAATATTACACTCTAGAATTTTAGCTATTTTAATCTGCCTTTGGATAAGAGTATTTATAAAATAAATGTTGCTTTTGTTGAAGTTGATTTTTTGGTCGGCTTCTTGCTCGTAGGAATCCATAATAGATTTTATGACTTTAGCTTCAGGCACAATGGATCGGTTCACCAAAATGGTATCATCCACAAATTATTGGTAGAAAACCAGATGAATATCAGAGGATGGTTTGATGCCTGAAATGTCTCCGAAGGAATAGACAGCTTTAAGAGTTCTTCCCAAAGAATCGGCTAGGATGATAAAGATAAGGGGCAAAGACGGTCACCTTGCCTTAGACCACATCCACTTCTGAAATACCCTGTAGCAGAGCCATTAACCAAAATAGAAAACCAAGCAGATGAGATGCAAGATTTAATTAATTTGATTCACTTGGGATGAAAACCAAACCTGGATAGCACAATAAATAGAAATTTCTATGAGACCCTCTCAAAGGCTTTATTCATGTCAAGATTCATGAAGAAACCTGCATTTTCACTTTTGGTGATAGAATAAATAAGCTCATGAATGGTGAAAACATTGTCAGTGATTACCCTCCCCTTCACAGAACTTCCTTTTCAAGGATCGATGATGGACAGAAGGATGAATTTCATTCGATTGGCCATGGTTTTGGTTAAAATTTTGTAGAACACATTGCACAAGCTAATTGGTCGATAGTCATTCAGAGAGCAAGCATCTTGGGATTTGGGGATGAGGGTTAAAAATGTGGAGTTGATAGCTCGAGGAACAAAGTTGGATTTTTGGATTTCCTGGATGGCTACAGAAACATCATTTCCAACAATATCCCAAAAGGTTTGAAAGAAACATAGAGGAAACCCATCTGGACCAGGGGATTTATCTATCGACATAAAAAATAAGGCTTATTTTATTTTGTTAGTGGAAAAGGGTTGAAGTAAGAACTCATTAACATCATCACTGATGAGGGTGGGAATGTGTTGAAGAAGAGAATTGGACACTTGATCCGAACAAGTTTGAGCTGAACCTAAAATATCCTGGAAATGATCTACTTCCTTAGATATGATTTCTTCCAAGTTGCATGTAGTTGAACCATCCCTTTTGTGAAGATCCTTGATTTTTTTGGCACTTCCATACCTTAGGGTAGACACATGATAATATTTGGTATTGGTATCTCCTCCCTTGAGCCATAATATCCTAGATTTTTCTCTCCAAAATATTCCTTCCTTGTCAAGGATGTTATGAAATTCTGAATGTAGATTTCTTTCTTTGAGCCTGAGACTTTGGCTTGCAATACTAGACTCGAACTGATCTTCAATATCCTTGATTTGGCTGCTAATAACCTTCTTGGATTCAAAAATGTTGTTGAATACTTCTTTATTCCAAGTTTTGAGTTTTTCTTTTACATATTTGAGTTTTAATGAAACTTGAAGGGCTCTGGATCCACAAAAAAATTGCTGCCACCACTCTGAAATTTTGGGTCTAAGGGCTTCGTGTTGGATCCACATGGACTCAAACCTAAAGGGAGACTTGTAGAAAGTTCCAGAATTTTGGATTTCAAAATCTAGAGGGTTGTGATCAGAGGCTTTTCTTGGTAGGGAAAATAAAGCGTCTCCTAACAGGGGAATAACTTCCTTAGAAATGATAAATTTGTCCAGTTTGAGTTGGATAATATGGTATCCTACTCTCTGATTAGACTAGGTAAATTTAGAGCCTTTGAGTTCTATGTTCATAAGATCATTGGAGTCAATAAAATTTGCAAACTATTCGAAGCAATGGGGCATGATGGGTATTCCTCCCACTTTGTCAGATGGGTAAAGGGGATTATTAAAATCACCAGCCAAGATCCACTTTTTGCAAGGAAAGGAATTTTTCATTTGGGTTAGGGTTGACCATAGAGAGGTTCTATCGGTAGGGATATTAGAAGCATAAACATTAGATAGGATCGATCGGGTGTTAGGTTTTTTGCAGCTAAAGAGGATGTTTATGACTTTGTTTGAGTGAGAAATGAGTTGCCCTTCCACTTTTAGAGGGTCCCAAAGATAGAGAAGGCTGCCTAAAGCTCCATAGGTCAGGCTGGCTATGTATTTATAATTTTTCTAAAATTATTTGATAACCTTTTCAATATTTGAAGAATCGACCTGTTGGATCTAAAATTAACTCATCATCAGATACCCCCAAATTTGATTTTTTTGGTTTCGAAGCTTTCACCCAAATTATTGGTCTCTATTGCATTCGAACTTCTGAAAGGTTGGTCTTTAATTTTTGACCCTTAGGAGCCATTATAAAAAGGTTCATCTTTCCCTAAGTAATAAGGATAAATCAGATTTAAAGTTGTAGCCAAGAATTGTTAAGTTGAATACCTTTTGGTCATTAAGTGAAACAACCGTTGAAATTTTCTCTATTATGAAAAGACTTATAAATCCTAGGAAATGAAATTTTCACTAAGAAGGTCCCTAAGAAAAATTAAATAAAGCATTTGGTCCTAAGTAGAAAGAAATAGTTTTGCCAAATCCTAAGGTCTAATAAAAAATTAAATGGTCAAAGGAGGGTATGCGCTCCCTTTGTGGTAAAACCCATGCAACTCCTTCAATCTAGACGGACACGTGCTCCCCCACAAGATCTAGATGGATGCACGCTCACGAACCACTCAAAGGTTAAGGCAGTAATACCGTAGTCTAAATTTGCATGATATAAAGTCTAAGGCAAGTTAAATGTGATAAACTCAAAGTGAGGGTAATGTGCCCCTTTGGTTAAATATCAGGTAAATCACACGATCTAAACGACAACACTCGATCCATGATTAATCCAATGAAGCATGCCCAGTAAGCTGCTTGAACCTTAAAAGCTAAAGTCGAATATCAGTCATAACCTAAGGTTTCATGTAAAATTAAATCGAGGGTACATGCCGCTTTCAATTAAACAATGAGCAAGTTTGATCATCTCGACGATAGTACTCGAACCCATCTTGATCCGATGGTAGGCGCTCATCAAGATTATTAAAGGTTAATCACCAACTTTATTAAGAATTAACCAAGCTTAGCATTAATAATCTGATGCTTATTAAAGGTTTAAAATCATCAACCACATGTTAAAAGGCTTGCAAATTTGCCGATCTGGACGAGCATGGGCGAATCCTCATTAATACAACGGTGAGCGCGCCAAGAAATACAAGGTCTTTAATAGGTCAAAGCCCAAGGCTGGTCAACGTCGATAAAAGCTCGATTAACCTGTTTAATTAATATGTAGTAAATCTAATATCTCAATGGACACTAAAAGATAAAAAATGTGCAACTTCCCAAATATGAACAATAGCGCATGACATGGATGAGATCTACTCATGCACGCTACCTAAGATGATCGATCATTAATGTTGAGAGTTTAATAGTGTCCAGGAGTTAGGTTCTAATTAATCCTCATTAGTCTTAAGCAAAGCATGATTAGCAAGGGTTATGAATGTGTAATAAATGATTCCCCCTTAGGATAAAAAATGCACAACTTCTCAAATCTTGACGACAGTGCTCACTTCCGCTTAGATCCAACGACAGTGCACTCCCAAAGTACCCAAAGGTTAATACGTTGGGTGTTATCATATAATTAATCAAGGGTTTTATTAAGAATTAATATTCATGCATAATCATGATTAATGAGGGTCTAATACATTGATAATGATCCCCCTTATTTTTGGTTAACCCGCGTGCATATCTAAAGAATTCAACGGGCGTGCATGTCCATTACTTGATCTAATGGTAAGCGCTCAGGGAAGTAATCACAATTTAAAATACGTGTGGTTTAGTCGAAAGATATTAAAATATTTAATCATTGATTAATCTTAATAAATTTGGATTATGTGTGGGTTTAATACATTAATTAATAATGAACGTATCGAGAATTATGAAGTTTTAGGCCTAAGTGTTTTAAATCAAATTATTGTTAATCTAAGGTTTTTGGCCTAATGTTTGAGATTAATCTAATTAATTGGGCGAGCATTTATATCATTGGACTAATGGGCATGCAGGTTTTAGGGATCTCGATGACAGCGCACAAGGTAAACTAGATCTAATGGTAAGCGCTCTATGTGGTGCTCATATTTTAAATTGGTAAATGTTTTTCCTAGGCGCCTTAAGTCTTGATTAACCACTGATTAATTTTAAGATAATCAATTTTAGGCTAGGATCTAATACATTGTAAAATTTTCCTCTTTCGGACTAACCAACGTGCATATTGGTGAATCTTGACGGGCGCACACCTCCACAAGTATATCTAACGACAAGCACCCAAAAAGATGATCGATTTTTAATGGTATATGTTTGAGCTGACCCCTCTACAGGGCCAAGGTGGTGAAACGTTTACAAAACATATCTCGTGAAAGCTGCTATCAACCACATTTTTAAAACCACGTCAGAAAGAAGTGCAGCCCAATGACCAATGAAAATGTTGCAAATGATTGTAAGTTCACAAACCAAAGTCCTTGCGAACGTACAGGTCGAGGAAGATCGCATGCCATAACTGTCTGATTTGAGAAGTAATACAATGGCAAGCATCTATTGGTTGGATTCAAAAGGTTGTTGGTGAAGCAAAATTAATGATACTCCATGCACGATGAAGAAATCCAACCCACCCTCAAATACTTAAACCCCCACTCTTGATGTCACTGACATCCTGGTTGTCTCAAGTAAAGGAAACATAGAGCAAGGAACTGTTGTTGGCAAGCAAAAAGTTAAAAGAGTGTGTTTCTATGAGTCAAAGTGTTTTTGAAAATGAAATGGACGCCTGGGGAGCTAACTTCGTGCCTAAAGATACTAAATGGTAGTGAAATTTATCACCGACCAGTCACCATATGTTGAGCTCCTTGGAGAAGTTGTTACTGGGATGGGATTGTATGATTTCTCTAAAAGGTTCGGGCCAAAAAAGCAGCTCGCATTGGCCCAACAATATGAAATTGAAAACACTTGTATTCAGAGCTTTACGCCCACCTTGAAAAATCTACAACGCGTCCCATGGCTGCTAGTCAAATTATTCTTCAAGGTATAGAAATCACAAAACTAGAGTGTTCCCAGGAGCAATCGATGGACCAAAAACATAGGGAAGCTGATATATCCTAGAGTATACTACTCTTCGGACCTGATGGTATGGTTGGTAGTGGTCTATGATGAAAATACCAAAAATTTCCAAAACAACAATGACCGACTAGTGTTTAGCATCGCGGGCAAATACATCTAGAGAGTCTTCAACTTGATGTCTTCAAACACGTTGCTATTTCACCAATTAATCGAAAAACTATCCCACATGTTAACTGATTTAGAATCTTTCAAATTTTTTTCTGAGCCATATGAGCCTATATAGTATGATTTCCCCATTAGGAAGACTACCTTCAAATCCTAGTTTAGGGATTTTTGTGATATGATTAACATCATTTTGGGAATAGAAGAACTCGGTGTGGTAGGGAAAAATATTTTGTACCTAGTAGCATAGAGTAACAAAAGAACAAATCCCCCCATCTACGCTTGGGAAGAAGAGTTGAGCAGACAAATACACTCACAGTTAACATAGTTAAAAATGCAGTTTTAGAGCAAAGAAAAGAAATGCCCCCATTCTCCCATTACTCAATCCTCATGCACCTGATAGTTGGGTAGTTAGGAGACCAAAGTAAAGGAAGACTAGGAGCCACTGAGAGCCCCTATGTCCAAAATAGGTTTTGGAAGATACATGAAGGACGCTCTCACTTGGGATGGTTTTGTGACAATTTCATGGTAGAGATTCACTGGATCCTAATGGGCAACCTCCCTAAGAGAATAGGACCTAGAGTCAAAGCTTTCCTCAAAGAGAAAAAAATAGGGGATTACTTCTTCTTAGAAGGTTTCACATACATTAGGCTTTACGAGGCCAAAATTCCCCCTAAGTTGTTACCTATGTACTACCCTTTCTCTCTGGCTGCCCTAGAACTTGTGAGATAGGTTGCTTGAAGAAGCCAAAATGAGGTCAGTGAAGAAGCATGGTAGGGTCCCTTGGCTCAACGTTCCTTGTAAGTTTGGGTATTACATATTTTTAGGATATCCAGCCCTGTTCAAAGGCATGTATGATTTGGAAAACCTAGATTTCTAGGAAGTAACTTGGAGGCCCTATGATCCTACTAAAAAAAACATGAAGATGATAACTCACCAATACGCCTATGTACAACACAGAAAAAACCATTACAAAGAACTCTTGGAAGCCATAGATAAGGGAGAAGACCTACGCAATGTATGTGAAAAGTTTCCTTATGAGCAAAGAGGTAATTCACAGGTTGAAAGGCCATACAAATACCCCCAGAGTTACTCTCAGAAGGAGGATTTTTGTGGATGCAAGAACCCCTCTCTTCCTGTAGCAACCCTGATAGTTTGTGAAGATGCTATATTAGAAATTATAGAATATTAGGGTATTGATAAAATGGATATTGTAATGAATATGGCGGATATCGTATATCACCAAATTTAGGTTCCTGAGAGTTCTCACCTCAGGATAGAAGCAACGTCTAACACTCCCCAAGAAACTTCTACATGATCTAAAATAGAGAAGGGGAAGGAGATTGCCATTGTATCTTCCCAAAAACTTGCAATTTCAGAGAAACAAACTATAGTTCTTGTTTTTGAAAAGTTGTTAACCCTTACTAGTGTGAGAAAGTTAGCCCCAAGAGCCATTCCTAGGTCCCTAAATATCAATAACAAAGAAGTTCAAGTCCCACTAATGATACAAATAAACATGATGAAAGCAGGTGGTTTTGGAGACATATTCATAGGACATCGGGTTAAATTACAAGAAGTTATACCTACCCCTAAAACAAAGAAGCCCAAGCTAGCTCTAACTTCAACAAAGGTCACACTAGAAAGGGTGGACGAAGAAACAACTTTTAGTGCTGTCGATGAACAATAATTACAGATGATAGCTGGAATGGGAAGCATGGAAGAAAGTTTTGTCACAAGAGCAGAAGAAGACATATCCAGGACACCCATGGCGAAGATATCTATACATGCTCCGAATAAGTCCTTTACCTTTCAAATTGATGATAACACAGAAGAAATTTCACTACAAGGAGAGGATGATGACATGGTCAGATTGAACAAAGCCATGACAGAGAAATTGCGAAACATCTACTCCAGAAAAATAATAATTTGAGGATTCAACTCGAGGAGAAAGATAGCAAGATAACATAAATGCAAGCCATGATCAAAATCTTACAAGAATAGTTGTCTCGAGAAACCATTACACAAGTATAACCTCCTAGAACTAGAAAGTTGATGAGGAAATAGATTATGCAGTCTGCCTATCTAAAATCATGAGAGAAATATCTTTTAAAATACAGGACATAATTTATGGAATCACATAGATGTTCCAGGATATCGGATTGATTCAATTCACTGCCCAAGAGATGAGGAGCCTGTTGTATCAAAAAGGACAAGACTTAGAAATCTTTTATCCCACTCTCTTGTTGATGGCTGAATATTTTTAAGAGATGCAGGTTAAGGAGGTGATCCTTGGGGATGGCACTGAAGTAAAGGACAACTTTGAATTCATGAAGGTATCACTATTTGAAGTAAACTTAGAAAAGTGGTACAATAATGCAGCAGAGATGAACTCCTTACTAAACGACATAAAGGAAAAAATGGTAGAGATTGGACTATTATTAGAGGAATTCCTATAAACTGCCAGTATAGAGGATATCATCATGAACAAAATAGAGGAGTTCAACTATGAACCAGATGATGAAAAAGAGATGGCTAGACAAGCTACATTCTTGGTTAATACTATGGATTATCTTGCTACAATGTACGAGAAAAATAATTTTTTTATTAGTGTACAAAAGAGTAAAATACTGCAAAAATATGAATACAATGAGGTTTATTGTGACCTTTCACACTGATGCGTGGAGGTTCATTAAAAATTAGATCAAAAAACTTTAGTAGATCAAAAAAATGAAGGAAACCAGAGTACGTGGTCTATAGATAAAGCTGAATACACCTCCAGGGAAAGAAATAAGGATCACTGAAATAGACCAAAGTTCAAAAATAGAAATTCAACTAGAATATGAGGTTGGAACAGAAGAAGAGTATTCATCAAGGACAGAGTCAACAAACCAATGAGATAATCAAACAAAAAAAGTCATGGCCAAATCCATAATATGGATGAATGGGGTAGTGGGAGACAATTGTACAATATTTGAGAGATCAAGCTAGAGGATGACAACTGTAAGGTCCAAATGAAGTCAAAAATAACAGATGCAAGAACTAGGGGTCATAAAAGAAACAACCATGGCTAGAATCGACATCAAGCTTTAGAGATAGCAAATTCTTGCTAGGAGGTATACTGGAGCGCCCTGTAGTTGTGTTTTTGTATACCCTTTGTGTCTATATTCTTTTTCATACCTCATTCTTCTTCTTTACTATCCAGGTTTTGATAGAATAGTGCTCAAGAAGTTGAGATCATTTCCAGATCTATTGAGCTCGAGGTCCAAAGGCTTTTCTTGTTACCAGATTGGAATGGGAGAGTAGAAGAGTCTTGTTACATTATTTGAACAAGAATTCTTCATTGTATTAATATTTTTTTTATAGAGTTTAATGGCATTTTGCTAAATCTGCATGTGACTCCTTTAAAAATTAATACAATTCTGGGTTTCATTTATGTTAACTCGATGTATTCAGCTTTGTTTGTAGCCTCATGATATATTACATTATTTGAATATGTTATGAATGTTTATTTTGTTGGTTAACTATTAGATTTATTACAATATTTGAATGAGTTTAATAGCGCCAATTTCTTCTTTCCCCCATTCTCTCTATTCATTTGAAAGTGTTATTAAAATTGCTATAACAACCCAATGAATCTAGGCATCGGTCTACACATAAGGCATAATTAACATTGTTATCCTATCTTGATCAATTTGATAAAAGTAGTTTAAAACTAAAATATGGAAGTGCATAAACTTGTAAAATCTTTAAGTTTACCATAGGGGTTTCCTTACCCATTTTGGTCCATTTAAATCTAACAATAAATATTTTACCAAAATAAAGAGGTAGGTTGACTAGAGCCTGTAATAGCTCTTTGGTTTCAAATAAATTCTTGCAGCGTGACAACTCGATCCTATGGATGCAAGAAATTGTTCCAATACAACCTTGGTTTCTTGGATGATCATTATTGATGGTTTAAGATCTTTCCTCAATGAGGAAACAACCCTATGTTTTGTTGAACCATTGAGGCCTCTCGCATTCCGTGAGATAACAATAATTTGGTGATTTTGGATGAGGAATTTTTCCCTCCTTTGGAATGGGAGGGTTTAGGTCTTTTACCTTCTTCTTTGGACATTTCCTTGATTTACGACAGAGACAAGATCAAAGTTGTATGTGTATTGTTAGCAATATCGTCCTCAATTTTTTTTCTTCTTTGTTCTTGCCCAGATGGTCTCCCTTTTTTCTTATCGGCTCCAACATCAGCAAGAGGTTTCTTATGGCTTCTGGTATTGGACATGGGAGGGCTAGATGATTCACACACAATAATAGAGATGGGGTTCTTATATGGAGAAGCTCCAGGATTTGGGGAAAAGGATGGAATCATGGATGCAAAAGATAGTGATCGGTGGTCAAACTAACATGAAGTCTTCTTGCTAGGAAAAAGAAAAGGAGATTTTTTATGAGAAATAATTTCGGCAAGCTTGGGAGAATGGGGAGTTTCGATGACTTGGGCTGGGCATGGAGGGTCATCTTTGACTACTCCTTGATTAGCTGAAGCAGGATCCAGATGGGGAACTTTTTCAATCATAGGGGTAGAGATCTCACTAGGGTCTAAGTTAACAACATCAAACAAAGCCTCAAACAAGTTGGGGTTTACGAAAATAGTGTACCTTGGAAGAGGACTGAAGAGGCAAATTGTATGAAGGACTGGAGATAATGCATTTCCATTTGTCCATCATCGGTCCTTTAGAGCGGGGCCCATTGCTTTGTCTCTGTCCAGAGGGTTTTTGGCTCAACCCTGGTCGAGAACCTCTGGTTTCTTTATTTAGGATAGGACACTACACTCTGAGATGACCCTACTTATAGCATTCGATGGAGAAGGCCAATTTGTTCTCATATTCAAACTCTTACCGTCTTTGGTAGGACCCATAAGTGAGATCGATGAAAGTGGGGAGCTCAGAGTTTAGATCTACCATGACACAAAATCAAGCATATGACATTCAAGACTGGGCTTTGGATTGCAGGGTTGAAAGCAACGAGGTACCCAATGGCGCTAGCAATGCTTTTGAGAATGCCCTCATCCCAAAAATGCACAGGCAGTTCTAAGAGCCTCGTCCAAATGGATGCAATGCTAATGCTTTAATTTTCCAACTTGAAGCTGGAATCCCATCGTTTGAGAAAGAGAGAGCGTCACCAAAAAAACCACAGTCCTCTAGTCAGAATACACCTGGTATCACTTGTGTTATTTAGTCGTATGAAGAAAAATCCTCTAGAAAGGGCAATTAGGTTCATATGGCCGCTTGGTTTCCATTTGCTGAAAGCCCATCTGTGGATATTTCATATCCAAACGGGAGCCAATAAACTTCCCAACAAGGGAAAGAGAGTTTCTGCTAAGAATGGTAGTCATAACTTCCTCTGAACGACTTAGTTCCCACTGCTGTGTGAAAGCACAACTTAGGCAGCTCAGTATCCTTCTTAAGCCTTTCCGCAAAGGAGACTTTTGGGATGGAGGAAAATTTCAAAGGGCATGATTTTTCTGGTAGTCTCATTAGGAGGCCCATTAAGGGGGTCGCCCCAAAAACCCGTGATTTCCACATCGTCAATATCTTCATCTTGGTTGTCCAAGAAGATTTCTGTAGAACCTACAAAGCCTTGGTTAGGTCCGAGACCATCTCTGCGTCCTGCATTGTTCCTGCCTTTATGAGGTTCAAAATTCACCAGTTTGGTAGCTTGGGGGGATCCGCTGTGCTCCATATTTTTAAAAATCGATAATAGATAATTTAGTCAATCACAATATTGATCTTCATCTTGGTGAAATTAAAATTTTAGAAGACAATTAACCAAGTGAGATTTTATCTCTTAATGAAAATAATGTCAGAACTTTCATTGAAAACTTATTTTAAGATTAGTTTTTGGAATGAAGAAATGTAAGACAATTTTACCTTTTGAATTGATTAAAAACAATCAATTTTATATTTCAATTTTCTACATAAACTAAAATTATCAATAAATAAATTTGATACCTAACAAAAAAATATATATATATATTTATATAAATAATATAATTTATTTTGATTTTCTTATTTGATTGTTCTACTTATAAAAAAATAATATACTCTCAATTCTTAAAATAAAAATATTTTATATGAAATCTATCAAACAAATAACACAATCAAAATTGTCTTGAATGATTGCCTTCTTATTCTAATTTATTTTTTTGTCACATGCATTGCATGGTTGAGCAGTAATAATCTTATCCTCAACGCCCAAGACTTAAAATTTTGGATTTGCAAAAGATTTTGTCGTCACTACACACCCTCCTCTGCACATGTGAGAGTGTACACAAAATCACCTCTGTTTTTATTCTTATCAGCTGTCACCCCTAAACCCCTCCCTAATCTCCCCTTTCACAATTTTTTTTTTTCCTTCCTTTCTTTTCCGAGCAGGAGCTTTTCGGTTGATAAGGTTTGTTTACTTTTAAATGTCGCACTTTTCTTCTGATTGATGGCTGCTGATGTGAAGGATCTAACAACTATCGGGAACAGGGAATACAGTACAAATCTATCACGCATGTGCGGATATATATAAAAGTCCGGTTCTTAACTCAAGAGGATAGCTCAGTCCCTTTGATTAAGGATTTAGATAGGCGTAAAGCATACCCCACAAATTTTAGTTCACCCAGTGGCAAGTAATTAATGAGTGCACAGGTAGTCTTAAACTTCCCTTTTCATGCATGCAATTTATATAATACCGTTAGGTTTATTCAATTATTTATGCTTCTTCATTGTTACATTAAAATTACTTATCTAACAATTAAATTGTAATAATTTTTTTCTTTCAAGTATTATTGATTCGTAGAATCATAAACAACTCACCACTCAGTCACTAGGTACATAAAATTCTCATAGATAAATAAAAATATAAAATATTAGCATTAAGGTCTTACATTCATATAAGTTATTTTATTATATTATAGTTTTTATTTTTACATTTCATTTTTAGTACAAATAATTGATACCTCTAATATTTATAATTAGAATGTTTGACACCATTATATTTATAACAACATAATTGGCTCCATTTATAGGGATAACAAAATATTTGACACTTTCAACATCTACAACCATTTAAGATAAATTATAATTAACTAAAGCTCAAATCCCGGTAAGAAAATAAAAATAAGACAATATAGGGCTTTTATTTGTCACCTCATTGGACTAACATAATCACAAATAAGTTATGATGTAACTACGTTAATAAATGTTTTCCACAACACAACAACATAGACATTGATGAACATGGAGACCTACACTTAACCATCCTCATAGTAGGATTATCGCTATGTAGATCACTACCTTACTAGGCTAGCACACAACCACCTGAAGACCATGGTATAACGATATGATCACAAAAGAAATAAGGTGTAATAACACAAGCACATGATTATCATAGTTAGCTATAGGATGAGCACATGCAACCACACAAAACTCACACTCCATTTATCATATTCACATATTGGCTTACATAAATGGATTGCATCCATTTTTAGAGAAATTGCACTTATTCTAGCAATTTCTTGATCAAGAGATCATATCGTCTTTAGAGAAGTCACATTTAGACATGATATTCATAATAAGCATCGAGCAAAACCATAAACACACAACCCAATTGTAATAGCATTTGCGTTTGTAACAACCTCACCGGGTCGAGTCAGCTTATACGTATCACATCCATATTCATAGAAGTCACACTTCATCCATATAAATAAATATATATAAATACATACATATACATATAATCCTTAGAGATGTCACACATGCTTTTAAATATGCATAAAATAACTCCATTCATATATATATATACATATAATCCTTAAAGATGTCACACATGCTCTACAATATGTATAAAATAATTTAGAGCAATGCTAAGTATAAGAAGAGTACCAAGAAATAACATTGACAAAGTAAGTATAGCAAGATTTGTGCCCACAAGGATGGTGCAGTGCTTAGTGTGTTGGCCTCTCTTTGGGGAGGTCCAAGGTTCCAACCACAACATGCTTAGAAGGGGATAGGTTGGATGGTATCAGTCGATGCCTTAGAGGGAGGTGGCATCCAACGTTGTTATCAATTTCCCTATGTATCAAATTTATATATAGAAATATTTGTTACATAGAATTATAAAATAACCTTAGAGGGAGGTGGCATCCAACGGTGTTATCAATTTCCCTATGTATCAAATTTATATATAGCAAGATTTGTTACATAGAATTATAAAATAATCTTATGTTATGGAACTTTATTTGTGCTAACCCTTAATACTCTTTAAGGAATTATTTTACAAGATCTTCCAAGATGAGAGGCCACTCCATGGGCAAATATGATTACAAAGTAATACTTGATATGGATTATGATTCTTACAATGACATTCTCCCTTATTTATATATTCATCTTCTAATGCTACTTTGGGAGGGTATAACCTTAACTCTAACTGTCTTCTAAACTCTTTTAACTAATTATTATTATAATATAATTAACTTTAGGTTATTTGTGGTCCACACTAACTATCCATAACACCAATGTACAATATAATATCATATCCCTATGTACCATAGCATTTTATTTGAGCTCTTAAAGATCTAAATGGGAGGATATGATTTTCTTATTTATTTTTCTTTTTTATTTTTCTTTTTAAATTATCTTGAAGCTATGTTTCCCACTAAAAAAATATTGATTTTTTTTTCATTTTGACACATTTGCTATTTATTAGTCTTTTAAAGTTTTTTAAAACTCTACTTTGAAAGGAAAAGATTGACATTATGGAAATATTTCTTATAGATTTTGATGTTTTGCTTTATTTACCAAATCTATAAATAAAATTGTGTGTCAATATTTTTTGTTGCACAAATTTTAAAAGTAGTACATCCCCTATGCTTAAAAGTAAAGCACTCAAAAATCTAATTTTTGGTTTGTTTAAATTGATGTTGTTGGATATTACTTACAAATTTAGTACATTCATGAGAATATTACTTGAACTTATAGATATTTCTAAGATTAATATTTTTCAATTGTGCATATACATGAAGTTTCTTAACCCTCATATTTGTAATAAATTCATTCATTAAGATGACTTTAAGACACCTAAACATCAATTTTTAACTATATCTATGTCTATGTTAGTACTTGTTTCCCACTTTTTTTAATTGTTTTCATTAGATTTCTAATACCAATATTAATAATTTTAAAATATATTGGTCTATAAATTCTTTATATGGTTCATAAAGATCATGTCCATACCCTAAGAGTATTTAGGTTATCTTTAAAACAATCCAAATGAAGTGTCAATGTTTTAAGTTATAATTTTGATCTATAAAAATCATTTCCTATTGGAGTATTTTCATATTTTTACTTTAACAAAAGTTTTCTTCTTAATTAGAAGAGTGGTAAGAACTTCCTATTGAAGATTTATTTGAAGGTTATTTTTATTTAAGCATTGGAGGAATATAAAGTAAATTTGCATTTTGAATGGAAGAAGGGTCATCAAATTTTGGAGATCTCCTTTCTATTACTAAACTAGAACCAAATTTACTATAAAAACTTGAATTCTTATTCTTTTGATTGTTTATTTATTATTCTACTTGAAAAGCAAGAGCCTATAAATTTAAAGATATATATTTGTTAATTATTTATATATTTTATTATTATTTACTGAATATATTGTATAATTTAACGAATAAATTGATGCATCCTAGTGCTGTATCTTGAAATCAACAAATTGAAAAATATATTTCTCAATTATTTATCAATAATTATTGGCTTGCAATTCTATTTTAAATTTTGAAAAGTAAAATATGAACATTTTTTTGGCCACTTCCAACCTATAAAAAGGAATATGAACAATGAAATCTTATTTAAGTATACAGCTTGTTTACCTGCTTTGTCTATGTCTAGGAACATAACATATAAGTTTGAGTTGTCCAAGGTGAAGGATAATTTTTGGTTTTTTACAAGGGAATTGATGGAATATAAAACAATGTTGGTGTAGGGTAATTTTTGGTTTTTTACAAGGAATTATGGAATATAAAACAAATGTTAGACAAAGATTTGACTAGAAGAAAAGAGCAACTAGACTAGACTGCTTACTAACCAAAGATTTTTATATGATTTTCTATTTTATTTTATTATTCAAGAGTATGGAGTTTATGTATAATTGATCCTTAATTCAAATTTTGTACAATTTTCACGTTGTAATTTAAGTTTTTATATAAAAATTATTATATACTAATTGATAAATTTAAAATATAAAGAATTTTTTATAATAAAGGGGGTTATACTCGGGTCCCTCACCCTTAATAAATCATGACTATCTTCTATAAAGTTTAAGAATTTACAAACATGTTCACTTCTCATCTCAATTGAGATGCTATAACTAGATATCCATATATTTTTTCACAAAAAAAAAAAAATTTAGTAGAAAGGGTTTTGAAATGGTCCCTGAATCGAAGAAGGGAGAAAATCCACTGGTCAAAAAACCAAAACATGCAAGAGAAAAAGAGCAACAAACACCACCAAACATAAACAACTTAGGTAGAATAAACCCAAGCACACGGACAACAACAAACAAAAATAGACTCAAAAGGAAGAATCACTCCACCATTTTCGTCATTTTATTAGGGAAAAACATTTTGATTTCCCAAATCTCTCTCATGATAGTATTGTTTAAATGCAATACAACCTTCCATGAGGGCTTACAAAGTAAGTTGTGGGTGAAAAAATTGAAAGAGGTGATGCCTCTTGATGAAATTCAATTCTTCAAGCGATCCAAGATTACAAGAAGTAAATATCATCAACATGATTGGCCGTCTTGAGGTGCTATAGAAAATCTGTCTGCTACACATGAAGGGTCTCTTCTCTGAAACCTGTGTTGGCCAATCGATCGGCTGCCTTATTCCCTTCTCTATAAACATGATGGATAATGATATTGGAATACTTGCTTATAAGTCTTCTACATTCACCTATGATGTTGAACAAATTCCACGATGGGGATTGGGTGGCTTTGAGGCAATTGATGATGAATAATGAGTCTCCTTCAACAATGATATTGTCAACATTGAAACCATCCAGAATAAGCAATCCTTGGTAAAGGGCTCTTGCTTCAGCCATATTGTTCATTTCAAAGCCAATATTTTTAGCATAGGTGAAGATAATTCTTCCATAATCATTTTTTACTATGCCTCCACTGCCCACTGCTCTAGTATTTCCTTTAGCCACCCCATAAAAATTAAACTTGATCCACTCTGCAGGGGGAGAGGTCCACCTGATACTAGACCTATCAACAACAAAATTAGTTGTGTCAACTGACAATTTAGTGAGTTTAAAATGAGCAAATAATTGAGACTCAAGACTATGTTTGGGGACATCAGTAGATGAGATGAGTTGGGTATTATCAACAACAAAGGTGGTAATTCGTAGGACAACAGAGGTCGGGTCTTTAGCAATCCCATTGAAAATCTTGTTGTTTTTCTCAAGCCAAATTTACCACAAGTAGTGGTGTAAGCAAGAGGTTCAAAGAAAACTAAGTTGGGGATTGGTAAGATCTTGGGCCATTGCTAGAATAGGAGATTAAGCGATGAAGGATGGACCCAAGCAATATTAACAAGCTCAAAAAGAGAATTCAGGATTACCAACGATATGGGGTATTCTAGAAAAAGGTGGAAAGTTGATTCTCAGTTTGATTTACAGAGAGGACACCAATTAGGAATGTACAGGCCTCTGGTAATTAGGTTATCCATGGTTAGGATTTTATTTTGGGAAGCAAGCTACCAAAAAAAGCCAATTTTAGGTATTAAGTGTTTAAGACAAACAAACTTAGCTAAGACCCAGGATGCAATAGGTTGGTCTTGGGAATAATATGTAGATTTGACAGTGAAAATACCTTTCTCAGTCAGTTTCTAGAAAGGGAAATCCAATCTCTGATTATTTGAGATAACACAGATTCTTAAGAAATTTTGAATAATTTTGGCCGTTTCATTAATCTCATTGTTGGGGATGTTGGTAGGAAGGAGTTTCCACTGCCAGCAATTGGAAATTTGGATAATAAAATTGGAAATTTTGCTGCCAAAGATATGATCAGTAATAGGTTTGAGAATAACTAGGTTTGGTTCATTGATAAGGGGTTGACCCTCAACCAAGCATATTCCCAAAACCTTATAAATTTACCACACCCAAGACTCCATATCAAACCTTTCTTGATGATGTCCTTCATTTGGATGATTGAATTCAAGAAGTAGGACCCTTTGGGAAGGGTTTTCTCATCCATGAAAGAAGATCGTTGGAGATATTTTCCTTTGACTATCTCTATCCATGTAGCTTTCTCATCATTGATGATTCTCCAAGCTTATTTGGTCATAAGAGCCAGGTTCATCTTGTGGACTTTCCTGAAGCCTAATCCACCCTGATATTTTTTGGAACAAACCCTATCCCATGCTACCAGCGAAAACTTGTTGTGGTTCTCATTTTTAGACCAAAGAAATCTTCTTTGTATTTGCTCATTTTTTTGCCCTATGGAAGAAGGAACCTTGAAAATTGACATGAAAAACACATGTATGCTCTGCAAACATGCCTGAACTAGGGTGGCTTTGGTTGGTTTACTCAAAATTGATTTTTTCCATCCTGCCAGTTTCTTGGTAACATACTCAATGACCATATTCCACATGTTTACAGAAGATTTCCCATGGAAAAGTGGGATGCCGAAGTAGGTGGAAGGTAAATCAGATATGGTACATTCCTGAATCCTTGCAAAGATTTACCTGTGGATAGGGGTGTTCATCAAGAAAATTTTACTTTTATCAAAATTGACTTTGTGTCTTGCAACCTCTTCATAGAAGTTAAGAATAGTTTTTATTATTTTGGTTTCAGGGATTGAGGATAAAGTGGTAAGATGGTATCATCCACGAATTGTTGATGAGTGGTCGGCCTAGAAATAGAAGAGGGTTTAATTCCTGATAGAAGGCACAAAGAGTAGGCTTCATTAAGAGATCTGCCAAGAGATTTAGCCATGATGATGAAGATGAAAGGGGAGAGAGGGTCACCTTGCTTAACACCTCTAGAACTCTTGAAATACCCGGTAGGTGAACCATTGACAATAATAGAGAACTAAACAGAGGAAATGTATTCTTTAATAAGAGCTATCCAATCCTCATGAAATCCAAATTTGGCTAAAACAGCAAAGAGAAAATCCTAGGAAATTCTATCAAAGGCTTTATTCATATTAAGCTTCAGGAATAGGCTAGGTTTTTTGTTTTTGACTATTGAATGCATAAGTTCATGAATAGTAATTATGTCATCTGTTATATTTCTTTAAATGATCTCTCTTGGCAGTGGTAAATGATGGATGGAAGACTGTCCTTAAGCATATTAGCCATGACCTTGGTGATGAGCTTATAAATTACAGTACAGAGGCTAATGGGTCTATAATCAAAGATGGTGTTGCAGACTTGAGATTTAGAAATGAGGGTCAAGAAATTGAAATTGACATTCCTTGGTAGCAGCTTAGTTTGATGAAATTCTTGCATAGCTTCTGTAACCTCTTGACCAACAACATCCCAAAAGTGTTGAAAAATACGAGAAACATGGCTTCTTTAATTTCATTATTTATGAATTTTTTGAGGAGACCTAAATTTAGGTCTTGAGACACAAGACGAGGAATATTTTGCAGGAGAGCATTGCTAGCTTGGATGGAATATGGTAGGCTGGGACCCAAAATATTTTCAAAATGAGAAATGACTTCAGACTTGATTTCTTGGATGTCGATGGTCTTTTAACCATTACTTCTTGAAAGCTCCCTAATTCAATTGGTGATCTTGTGCCTGAGAGTTGATGCATGAAAAAAATTCGTGTTAGAGTCGCCTTCCATCAACCACAAAGCACGAGACTTTTACCTCTAAAAAGTTTCTTCTCTGACCAAAATGTTATGATTCTTAGCAAGAAGGTTTTTCACAAAAAGTATGAATTTTTATATTCATTTTATTAATCTTCTTCAATTGTTTTTTCAATACAAATATTCAATGTCATTTTTCTTGAAAATTTCCTGTTCATCCATCCATCCAAGTGAAAGCTTGATTAGTGATTAATGATAATTTTTTTTTACCAATTTTTTTTCTTAATTCAAGTGAGAAGAACTTTCATGAATTTTTTTTTTAGTTTAGTTTATGGAGTGGAGGAATATAAGGCAGTTTTGCCTTTTGAATTTATTAAAAGCAATTGATTTTTATGTCTATTTTCTACATAAACTAGAACTATCAATAAATAATTATTTTGCCTAACCAGAAAAAATTTGTAAAAATTGTGACTAATTTTGACTTTCTTATTTGATTGTTCTACTTGAAAAAGTTGGATCCTCTAAATTGCCATATATATATATATATATTAGATGGAGCTTATCAATTATTTTTTTTGTTGAAAGTGACTTGATATTTTTAAATCAAATAATAAGAGTACACTACTCACAAAAAGAGGGTGATATGGAAGCACACCCCATAAAGCCTATATGATAATATCATTCTAGGACCAATTAGTCTTGGGATAACTACAAAGTGCCTAACAAACCAAGGTAAAAACTTGCTAACATTCAAGTTACCATTAGTATGGGGGAGTGATCCGAGAGAATAACCTTGGGCATCAGTTCCACCAGGAGACCAAAACAATTACTAAACTTAAATGAGATTTGCCTCAACAAGATCGCCCTATCTAGTCATTTGAGGATCTTTTCAGTGTCAACCCGTAAATTGGACCCCATGTACCATTGAGATCATAAAAACCTAGTTTGTGGCGCATATAGAACCATGGAACATTTCACCAACTATCTAGTGCATGTGGTGTCCACCTTTTTTGTTTGTGACAACTTTAGTCATACTAAAGTCACCAAAGATGACTCATGTGGTAGAGGGTAATAAATTTGTAATCCAAAGCCAGAAGTAGATTCTTTCTATGTCATCATTGGAAGCCTAGATATTAATCACCCACCCCCAATACATGATAATTAATGTTGAGTCTGGACTATAATTTTCTATTGATGGGATCACAGTTGCGATCCACCAAATAGGGCTTTCATCACACCACCATAGAGGTGGTGAAGCCACCTCGATCTGGCTCATGGTTATATAGAGAATGACTATCCGGTCAAAAGGCATGGCACATTGAGGACAATGAAAAAAATTGTAACTTCTCGATGCAAAATTCCTAGATCTGGAAAATTTTGTCGAACGTTGTAAACTTTTGTCGAACCTTGTAAACTACACAATTTTGCCTGGAGTCCGTTAGACCTTGGACATTCCATGATAGGAAGTTCATTTAATAAAATAGTCTAACAACATATCCTCATTGTCAAAGTACTCTAACACATTGTAGTTGTTGGATGATTATGAGATAAAACTACCCAACTAAATGTTGGACATATGCATATTTTTACCTGGTGTGAAATATTCCTGTGCCCCCTTACCTCGAGCTATGAGAGAGTCGAATTCTTTCTAGAGGGGAGTGGAAGGGAAGTTGGTCTTAGACACCGATTGATAAGGAATCAAAGTTTTTGCCCTCGAGGTGTAAGTCTATCGAGGTTGAGGAGTCTCTTTGTTAGTAATTTTTGGTGGTGGAGGACCAACCTTATGTTCTTCCTTTGCCTTCTCCACAAGATTTGATATAGGCATCAAAACCATCTTTGTTTGTGTGTCCTTAGAAGCCATAGACCACGTATTATTTTTCCCACCCACTACTGTCCAAAAATTCTCTTTGGGTTGAGGGGCAAGTGCACTAGATGGGTTAGGGCTCTACTTGTCCTTGTTATGGGGCATAAGCGGATAATCTTTCACCTTGTGCTTAGAATACTGACAACGAAAACATGTGTTAGGCAAGTTGATGTACAAGATTTGTTGTGAAATCATGGAGTCACCAACATGAATATCTATTGTTTCCTTGAGGTTATAATAGATATTAACTTCCATGCATACATTATTTTGTGGTGGTGCATGAAACAACTTATTTTTCTCGATAAGAATGACACTTCCCAAAGGAGCCACTATATGGCTCAAGAAGGGCCAAAGGGAAAGGGGAGACCAGAGAATTCAATCCAAATAGGGACCTTGGTAGTCCTTTATTTCGATATAGAGAAGTTGTGGATCCATGGTGAAAAACAAGCAATGAGCCATGCTCGTAAATTGCTTGAGCATGAGTAGATTCTATGAATCAAAAAAGAAAAATTCCTTTTCTAAGGTTTTGTAGCATTTTTAACTTAACTCCATGAGGAATCTAAACTGCATTCATCTAGGCCCAAAGGGATGATTCATTGGGAATTTGACCCATAAAATACCAAACCAAGGTAAAATGACTCCAACCATTTCCATGCATTATCGAAAGAGGCAAAGGAAGAATTACATTGGGGGAGGAAGAGTTACCTCGTGGACCACTTTCGAGACAAACTTCCTTGAATGCTTGCTTGAAGCCATTATCACTTGCATTTTTTTCCACGACGCCAACCCTATTTGCTGGCTTGCCAAGATTGGGAACAATTTATAAACTAACAATGAGCACTCAAACCCTACCCAGGCCAACAAGCTCACACTCAAAAAAACTAAAGCTTCATCCCAAGCTCATACTTCCATGTCTCATATTTTTTAAAATAGTCTATCAGTATTTAATGGACTTATGTATTATTTTCTAACAAATAATTACTTTGTTTTATTGACCAGGGTTGAACTCAAAACAATTTGTCAATCATGTATGAATGATTTCCATGTCATTTTACTTTATATTTGGGAGAAGAAATTGTAAATATATATATATATATATATATATATATATATATATATATATATATATATATATTTATTGGGTGGTCACTTTCTACCTTGAATAAAATTCTTTACCTTTAATCACCAAGTTCTTCTATTTTCACCTTTAAATTTTTTTTTATCTGTGGTCATTTATAAATTATTATTTTCAAATTTTTATTTTTTTATATATAAAAATTAATCTTTTTGTATCATAGTAATTTAAGTTGAAATAAAATAAGATAAATTTAACAATCAAATTCATATTCATATCCTATTTAAAATTAATATTTCATCATGTTTAAAAGTATAAAATTTATCTTTATATTATTATAATAAAATAATTTTTAATTTAAATGAAAAAATTAATGAATTCCTAATAAATAAACTAACCAAACTTTAAACAGAAGAAAAAAACTATACTATTTATACTCAATAATTAAGTTATATAAGTTTAATTTTAATCGCGCTTTTAATCATAAACTTCTTCATCCTTACAACAGTTGCAAATATATGCTATTTCCTATAATAAAAAATAAAAAGTAAAGAAAAATTAGATTTAAAAAAAAAAAAATTATCGTCACTACCCACCATACTCCACCACACATGTGAGAGCGTACACAAAATCAAATCACATCACCTTTGTTTTTATTATTATCATCACTAAACCCCTCCCTGAAACTCCCCTTTTATTCTACACAATTTTCAAAGTTTTTTTAATTTTATTTTAAAAGCAGGGGCTTTTCAGTTGATACGCTTTGTTTTTTTTTTTCAAATGTGGGATTTTTTCCTGATTGGTGGCTGCTGCTGTGAAGGTTGTACCGATCACATGTTCAAATAGATATATATACAAAAATTCATGCCAGCCATTGTAATTAACCAGGCTTTTAACTCACGAGGATAACTCAGTCGATTTGATTATGGACTTAGATTCAAAGCCTACCTCATAATTTTAGTTTACCCACTCACAAGCAATTACTGAGTGCATAGTAGTCATTAACTTCTCTTTTTTAACTAACCACCTTCATGCAATTTATATAAGATTTATTCAATGATTTGTAGATCTATGCACGACTCACCATCCAGTTATTAAGGAAATCCAAGAGCATAAAATTCCCAGGGGCAAATAAACATGTATAATACTAACCTTAAAATTTTACATTCATATTGGTTATTTGATTATAGTTTTTAGTCGTACAACCGTTTCAAATTTTAATACAGTAAATAATGCTTTTAATACTTATAATTACAATGTTTGATACCATTATATTTATAGCAACATGATTGGCCTTCACCCACTCTGATCACAAAATGTTTGACACCTCCAACATCTAAAAGTAGCAATTAAGTAGAGTTCTAAGCCTCATAACAAAATAAAAAATAGTACAATATAGGGCTTCTATTTATCACCTATTGGAATAGAAATACAATCACAAATAAGCCATGATGCAACCACATGAATACATAATTTTTATAGCACAATAACATGGACATTGATGAATATGGAGATTTGTTGCTATGTGGATCACTACCTTACTAGGCTAGCACACAACCACATGAAGACCATGCTAAAACCATATGATCACAAAACAAGCAAGGTGTAATAGCATGGGCACATGATTATCAAAGTTAGTTTTAGGATGAGCACATGCAACCATAGAAACTCACATTGCATTTATCGTCTTCACATATTGGTTTACATATATGGATTGCATCCATTTTTAGAGAAATTACAGTTATTCTAGCAATTTCTTGATTAAGAGATTGTATCCTCTTTAGAGAAGTCACATTTAGACATGATATTCATAATAAGCATCGAGCAAAACCATAAACATACACAACCCAGATGTAATAGCATTTGAGTTTCTAACAACCTCATCATGTTGAGTGAATTTATATGGATTGCATCCATATTTAGAGAAGTCACACTTCATTCATATGAAATATATATATACACACACTTATATACATATACATATAATCCTTAGAGATGTCACACATGCTCTACAATATGCATAAAATAATCTAGAGCACTCTTAAATATAAGAAGAGTACCAAAAAATAACATTGGTAAAGTACATATAGCAAAATTTGTTACATAAAATTATAAAATGATCTTATGTTATGAAACTTTATTCTTGCAACATAAATCATTCATCATATACTAAAATAATAAATCATTCATCCACAATAACAATCTTAGATACAATTTTCAACACAAATGAGATAGGGATAGATAATACCCTTATGGTAAGGCAACACCGTTAATACTCAAATAATAATTCTACAAGATCTGGCAAGATGAGAGGCCAGTATGTGGGTAAATATGATTACAAAGTAATACTTTCTATGGATTATGATTCTTACAATGACATTTTTCCTTCTTTATATATCCATCCTCTAATGTTACTTTGAGAGGGTATAATTGTAACCCTAGTTGGCTCCTAAACCCTTTTAACTCATTATTATTATAATATAATTAACTTTAGGTTATTTGTGGTCCATACCAACTATCCATAATACCCATGTATAATATAATGTCATATCCCAATATACATATCCCTAAGTACCATAACATCTTCTTTGATCTCCTAAAGATCTAAATTCGAGGATATGATTTTCTTAATTTTCCTTAATTTTGTTTTTTCTTTTTAAATTATCTTGAAACTATATCTCCTACTAAATATATTGATTGTTTTTTCTAGTCATTTTGAGACATTTCCCATTTATTAGTCTTTTAAATTTTTTCACAACACTACTTTAAAAGAAAAATATTGACATTATGAATAGCTTTCTTTTGTCAATAAGTTTTTTTAGATTTGATGTTTTGCTTTAGTTACCAAATCTATAAATAAAATTATGTTTAGATATTTTTTGTTGTTTAATTTTTCGAAGAAGTACATCTCCTAGGCTAAAAGTAAAGCACTCAAAAATATGATTTATGGTTTAGTTAAATTGATGTTGTTGGATATTATTTACAAATTTAGTATGTTCATGAGAATATTAATTGAATATACAAATATATTTAAGATTAATATTTTTCAATTATACATACACAAAGTTTCTTAACCCTCATGTTTGTAATAAATTCATTTCTTAAGATAACTTCTAAAACACCTAAACATCAATTTCTAATCATATATATATATATATATATATATTATATATATATATATATATATATATATATATATATATATTAGTACTTGTTTTCCATTGTTTCCTATTTTTTCCATCACATGTCTAATAACAATATCAGTAATTTTAAAATTTATTGGTTTAAAAACTCTTTATACAGTTCATAAATATCATGTCCATATCTTAAGAGTATGTAGATTATCTTTAGAACAAACCAAATTAAGTGTAAATGTATCAAGTTATAATCTTGATTTGTGCAATTTTTTTCTTATTGGAATATTTTCATATTTTTGTTTAACTAAAGTTTCTTCTTAATTACAGAAGTGGTAGGGACTTCTATTAAAGATTAATGTAGAGGTTATTTTTATTAAGTCTTCGTAGGAATATAAAGTAAATTTGTATTTTTATTGGAAGAAAGTCATCAAAATTTGGAGATCTCTTTTCTCTTCCTAAACTAGAATCAAACTTACTATAAAAACTTGATTTATTATTCTTTTGATTGTTTATTTATTTATTCTACTTGAAAAACAAGAGCCTCTAAATTAAAAGATATATATATATATTTTTGACTATTTGTAGATTTTATTAATATTTACTCAACATGTTGTATAATTTAACATATAAATTACTACATCTTAGTGTGATATCTTGAAATCAACAAAATAAAAAAATATATATTTCTCTATTATTTATCAATGATTGGCTTGTAATTCTATTTTAAATTTGGGAAAGGAAAATATGAACATGTTTTTTTTGTGGTCACTTCCAACCTTTAACAAAATCCTTTTCATGGACCACCCATGATTTTTCATGTTGTTGACATGAAGTTTGGTCTTTGAGCATCTTATGAGTGTGAATTTCAAATTTATATTCATATTCTTTTTAGGATTGTCATAAGATTACAAGTTTTCTTTGTCTAGGAACATGACATACACATTTTGCATTGTTCAAGACGTAGGGTAATTTTTGGTTTTTTCAAAGGAATTGATGGAATTTAAAACAAATGTTAGACAAATATTTAACCAGAAGAAAAGAGCAACTAGAGTAGACTGCTGACTAGCTAAATCTTTCTATATGATTTTTTATTATATTTTTTTTATCAAGAGTATGGAGTTTATGGATAATTGATCCTTAACTCAATTTTTGTACACTTTTAAGGTTGTTATGATGAATTTTTCCAAATTAATTTTTAATAATATTTAGAATATAATCTTAAAATTAATAAAATACTAATAAATAATCAACTTAAGTTTTTATATTAAAATAACTATCTTTTATTTTTATGCTTGAGAAAAAGGAGTTGTACTCAAGTCCCTCAAATCACAACTTTCTTCTTTAAAGATTGAGATTTTACAGACATATTCACTTCTCATCTCAATTGAGATGCTATAAGTAGAGAACTATATCTTTTTTTTTCACAAAAAATCTGAATTTTTGTATTCATTTTCAGGATATTCAATGTTTTTTGTAAATACAAATATTTAACATCCTTATTCTTGATAATTTCCAATCTTATTCATCCATTCATCCCAAGTGAATTTTTTATTAGTGATGGCCTTTGATGATGCCAAGCTGTAATTGTGTCGCTTGAATATCCATAATTGCTCTGATGGTTCTATGCTTTTGATGCTTTGCTCTGATGTTTTGAATGATTGGTCATGTTGTTCCTTGATGCTACTGCATCCCTTTGAAATAAAAAACATTATCTTTTTTTGGCCAAACACTATCATACTTGATGCCTTTTTGACTCCATGTAGGTCTAAAATATTGATGCCTTAAGCCATGCCTCCAAGATTGTTGTCGTTCACGGTGGTGTAGGTGTCGATATGCTACAACCTTAACTTGAAATTTTGTTTCCTTTGATTCTTTAACATTTTTTTTTAATTTTTATTCATAATATTCTCTCTTATATATTTATTTTGGTGCATCCTTGTGCACTTTTGACAAGGATTCCTTGGAATTTGTGGTTGCTTCTTTCATAGACTCTATTGTTGCTGCTACTCTAAATTCAACTTTTGAGTTTTCTAATTGTTCTTCAACTTGTTCCCTTGCCATAATTGCTTCCTACTTCTCCTTGGATCCTTGATTCTTAAGATTTTCTTTCTAAATGCGACCATGAGCTTGCACATTGTCATTTGTATTTGTTTCTTCTATTAAAACTTTTTTATTCATTTCTTTCAATTCCCTCTGAAACCTCTTTATTTATTTTTTCATATCCTTTGATGGTGACCTTCAAACTAGCTATCTTTTTATATGGGTTCCATTGACTCAAGAATGCATGCTCCATTTCATCCCAAGTCAAATTCGTTTCCTTAAAAAAAATGTTCATTGATCATAAGCTTCCTCTCTTAAAATATAGAAAAGTTTGCATTCACAAAAACGGTCACTAGAATATAGAGATCTAAACTTCATCTACCATTCTAGAGCATCAATGTCATCTTTTCCCGTGAAAATTGGTAACTCCATGATCTCAACTCAAAAGAAAATAAAAAAAAACCTATGATTTTATGAAAAATTGTAGGTTTTTAATATATTAATCTCCTCTAATCCTTACTATCACTAACAGAACAATTAAAATACAATATAATTAACATAAAAAAAAATTAATTAATTACCCATTACCACTTTGTATTAATCCATTACGAAACTTCTTTTAAATTTTTTTTATCACAAACTACTACTGCTATTATGAAGATTAGATTTAACACAAACTACTATTATGAATGAAGAAATGTATATTGCTTCCATAATAACAGTCCTAAACAATATTGGTTAACCAACACAGATTCCTCTATAAAATACACAAGTGTAAATGAAGAAATGTAGATTGCTTCCATAATAACAATCCTAAACAATATTGGTTAACCCACACAGATTCCTCTATAAAATACACAAGTGTAAAATCCTTTCCCCTACCACGAAGTTTGTCAAGATTTTCATATAAAGATTAGGAGAGCTAAGTTTGAAGACCTCAATCAAGATTTGTTTCAAAAGTGCTTGGAATTCGTGAAAACTGCCTAGAAGATGCCAAGATGGAGAAGCATCAAATAGACGAAGATGCCAAAGGTCCAGGAGTTATTGAAACAATTCTTTGACGACGAGAAGCTTTGCAATAGTGTAAATACCGACGAAGCCGTTGTTATCTTCTCCTTGCAATTTAGCCTTCAAAATATTGTGGTTGTCCTCAAATTTCCCAAAACTATGGGATCTACAATCCTCTCTTCTCCTACAATCTCCTTGTTCAGTTATGGCTTAAAAAAATTCTCCTTCACTTTCTTCTTTCTCTATTATCTAAATATCTTAAGAGCTTCAACTTCTTTCTTCAAAATCTGGAAAACTTCTTGCCAAAATTTCCTCCTCTTGGGCTTGTTGTTTTATTGCGATAATTTTTCTAAATCCTTCTTGTCAAAAACTTCTCCTTGCTCGCAATCTCCTGTCACAAACCTTCTCATAAACTCCTCCAATAATTACTTATTCAACTTTGCAAAGTTATTCCTTGCTTGCAATCTCCTGCTTCTAGCTTTCTCCAATAATACCTTCAATGAATGCTTCTATAATTTTGCAATAGGGCTTTCTATAGCCTTCTTCCTCTTCTCCAAATTCTCTTGATACCACTTCTCTTGTATATTCTAATTCTACAACTCTTCAACTCCTCTCTACAATGATTCAATGAGACCCATCCTTGGTCTTCTCAATCTTCCAACTTTATTGGAATTCTTGTAATGAGATCTCTTTCTTGGATCTCCAAAATCTACTACTCCTCAATCTCCTGAATCTTCGAAGTCTACTGCTATTCAAATCTGTAATAGGATATTTTCTTAGGTCTTCTCTATCTCCAATATCAAATATTTAATGAGGATATTCTACATGGATCTCTTCAATATTCAATCTACAGTCTTCAATCTATAATATTGTATCTTCTATCTTCTAACTTCCAAATCTGGAAGTTCTTCAATCTGACCTCTTTCAGGTCTCTTCAGCATCTCCAATATGCAATCTTCTATGGGGACTTCCTTCTCTAGTCTCTTCAATATTCAATCTCCAATGGGGTATTTGCCTTGGACTTTATCACTCTTCAATCTCTAATTTTTTGCAACAAAGAACTAATCCCTACACGAGGAAAGCATATAGAATTTTAGGCAACGAAGGTGAAATTCTTCTCTATCTATTGTAAGACGCTTCTCACCTGTTGGGAGTTAATTTTTTGCAATAAGAAACTTATAGCAACAACCAGATATAAATCTTCATAATCTTCACTAGTTATCTTCAAAACTAGTGGAAAGAATTTTGTGCTAAGTCCTAGTATTCACAACCCTATGTAAAGACTCTAGACAATCTGCAATTTGTAGTCTCCTTCAATCTACCAACTTCTTAAATAGGACCTCCTTCCTGGGTCCCTTAATCTCCTCAACATATAGGTCTGTCTTCAAGACCTGAAATCTCCTTCTATTCTGAATGTGTTCTTGGAATAGGTCAATCTACAAACTTCTGTAGTTTCTCCTTTCTAGATATAATCTCCTTAGCTTCACTGGTTTTCTCCTTGACTAGTGGAAACCTCCTTTGTAACTTAAAAACCTGTGCAAGTCACAACCTTGGTGAAGCTCTAATACCATTGTTAGCTTTTGAAACTATATACTTAAGATAAATTAACCATAAGATTAATAATAAATTTACAATATGAAATATATATCAATGGAAATATTCTGAATATATAAAACTCAAAAATAACTCTAGCAACTACACATAAACTTACCATAAACAAATGCTCACGAAAATGGTGCCATAGCTTTATAAGTACCAAGAAGTGTTACTTCATATCATGTTACATATGCACATTACTCTACATATATAATGTAATGTGACTCTTCATATGGTACACTCTTGGTCTTTACTCTTCTAAAAACTCTTCCACTTCCTATTCTATGGACTCATGTACACATAGGTTAATGTGCACATTTACATTACTGAATATTATGTGCACTTGTGCATTTATTACATTGCATAAAGTAAAGACTTATCCTAACATAATTATGTACCCATGGTGGTACATTAACATGTACCAAATAATTTAATATATTCCAACAGAAGGATCATCAAATTTTGAAGATCTCTCTTCTCTTTTTAAACTAGAATCAAATTAAAAAAAACGTTCTTTTGATTATTTATTTATTCTACTTGAAATCAAGAGCCTCTGAATTGAAAGATATATATTTGTTAATTATTTATAGATTTTATTATTATTTACTCAACATGTTGTATAATATAACAAATAAATCACTATTATATCTTGAAATCAGCAAAATGAAGATATTTTTCTCCATTATTATCAATGATTGACTTGTAATTCTATTTTAAATTTGAAAAAGGAAAATAAGAATGTTTTTTTTTTTTCCACTTTCAACCTTGAATAAATTCTTTGTTATGAACCACCCATGACTTTTGATGTTGTTGACATGAAGTTTTGTCTTTGACCATCTTATCAGTGTGAACTTAAGGAAAATTGAGCTTCTTAGAACAAAATAACTTGAAAGTAAAATTCAAGTTCATGTTTTTGTTGGAATTTTGAAAAGACTACAAGCTTTTCCTATGTCTAGGAACCTGACATATACCTTTGTGTTGTTGAAGGTGTATAATAAGTTTTGTATTTTTACAAAATATATATATATATATAATGAAATGTAAAACAAATGTTACACAAAGATTTAATTAGAAAAAAAGAGCAATTGGACAAGACTGCTTACTAACCAAATATTTTTATATAATTTTTTTATGGTATTTTATTATTCAAGTGTATGAAGTTTATAAATAGTTCATCCTCAATTCAAATTTTGTACAATTAATTCACCCTCGTATTTTATGAACTATTGTTTATAAATAGTTCATACTTTTAATAATATTTGAAGTATAGTGGAGTGTGTGGCTGTGTTATCACACTACCCGAATTAAAAATAAAAATAATATTTAAAATATAAACTTAAAATTAATAAAAACTAATAAATATTTAATTTAGTTTTTATATTAAAATAATTATATACTAATGGATAAATTTTAAAATATAAAAAATGTATTTATCACTGATATATATTAAAACTAAATCAATATTTAAATTGCAATAATTTTATTTAATAAAAAATTAAAAAACGTGTATTATATATATATATATATGCTTGATACAAATTGCGTAGTTTAACAATAAAACAGTGCATTATAAGAGGAAACCTAGGTTCAAACGTTGGAGCATGCCCAATAAAGGTAAAGGTAGTAGTCTGTCTTGAGTCCGATGAACGCACACTAGTGCGCCAGCTTGATGACGGAAGTACTAACTCTGAGGCATTGGGGTCTCCCTCACTTTTGGCCGCGATTATAAACGCAACTTCAATAATTTAACATGTGTTTGAAAAAAAATGTTTGTGTCCAATACCTTGTTAAAGATAAAAGAATGTTACCTAATATTAAAATAAAAATGGAGGAGTTGGAGAGAAGTGGGTAGTTGAAACTCTTGTATTGGAGAGGCCTAAGGTTCAAATCTCTCCCTCTCATATGTTATTAAGGACCCTTTTGGAGGTATGTTTATCATATGCTTTAATGATAAAGCGACCAACATTTAAAAAAATATATAGTAAAATTAAATTACAAAATAATAATAATAAATAAATTTAAAAAAAAAACTACATGAGGCACCTTCATTCCCACCCCAAGAGGGATAGGTAAATATTTCTTTAGAGAAACGCACTTTATTTTTTTTCTGTATACTTGGATGAAGAGGAGCCTAAGCAAGTGACAATCATGGAGATTATTTGAGTAAGGAGGAGCCTTGCTTCTTTGAAGGAGTTTTTGAAGAGTCTTGTGAAGACTCATATGAAGATATGTCTTTTGAAGAAGACATACATTATTATGATGGTGAATTCTTCCTTGAAGAGGAAGACATGTTTGAAGAAGAGCCTTGTGAGGAAGAGAGTGATGATGAACTTCTTCTTGAAGAGAAGAAAGAAGAAGATAAGGAATCTCTTCATGGAGAAGAGGATGAGGAAACAATGGGCTTAGATGATCATTATTATAGTTGTTTGAAAAGACATGAGGAATCATTGTTTTCTCACATTCCTACTGATGAAATTTCTATTGATATGTAGGATATTGAAAATTCTACCTCAAATGAAAATTTTGCAATTCCCATGCAATCAAAAGATGGCAAGCCACTTGCATAAATAGAGAAGGTTTCAAATTTCAATCATTTTTAAGAAGATTTTAATGAACACCTTGCTGAAATTGAAAATGAAAACATGGTAAATATTTCTTATGACTCATTTGTTAGGGATGAGGAAGAGGTAAAGTCTTCTCTTTTACCCTTGACTACTGAAAATTTGAATACAAATTCACGTGAATGGTTTGGATTTAATGTTGGTGATGACCCAAAATAAAATGTCGATCTAGTTGAAGTAACTCAGGTGGTTTATCAAGAAGATTTGTTATTTAACACATCTTGTGATCAGCCAGATTTGTGGTTTGAAAAGGATGGGCATATGTTTAATTGGGTGCCTAATTTTGGTATTTTTGAAAAGCAGGTTTTACATGAAGATGAAGGAATACAATAACTCGACCCTACCTTAGCTAGATTATATATGTATTAACGAGTCGATCTTTAATATGGTGAAGAGAGGGATTTATTGACACCAGAGAGGCATTTAAGACACCCTATTCAATAACTCCTCTAGGATACCTTTACTCACCTATTAAAGGCGTTTAAGACAAGCAGAGAGATATTTATTACGTTTTAAGAGAAGGGATGTATTCTACCTCTTTAAAAAGCCCTAATTAAAGTTAGAAGCTTACGAGCTTTGCCTTTTTTTCTCAAAGCTTATATTTCAAGAGGCTCGATCCTCACTCCGGGGAACTTATTCAAACAATCAATAAACCCTTATAAGACGATAGAGACAAGATGGTAATATGTAGCTATAGGATTATAAGACGATAGAGACAAGACGGTAATATGTAGCTATAGGATTATAAGACGATAGAGACAAGACGGCAATATGTAGCTATAAGATTATAGCTATAAGATATTTATTACGAGATAGAGATATTTAAGAAAGAGAAATAGAGATATTTATCTAGTTATAAAGGAATAACCATTTAAGACAAACTGAAAGAGAACTATTTCAGACAAGCAAAGAGGTATTTATTGACAAGACACGCAAAGATATATTTATTACTTATAAAAGAAGGGATCTATTCCACCCAAAAAAATCTTTATTACGTTTTAAAAGAAGGGATGAGGAATACGCCATAAAACTCGGGAGAACCCTCCAAGCACCCCTGCCCCCTCACCCCAAACCTCTATCACCAGGAACAAGGAGACCTAGAACTCTTTCTACCCCTCCCTTCAATCCCTATACATGTCAGACGATCATATACTCGTCACACAATTATGTCCCACTATCACCTCAGGTCAGACGATCATATACTCGTAAGACCATTATATCCCACAATCGTCTTAAGACTCCATCAATCTCACACTCTCTATGCTATGTCGTTACCCCAATTATTCCGTCGTTACCACACTTATGAACACCTATTCCCATTGAATTCTATTCCATATTAAAGAAAAGAAAGAATGCTTTTGCCTTTTTTACCCTTTCAAACATGGCATGGGGGATCTAAAAAAGCAGCTTTTAATAACGGGTATAGAAACGAATTAAAGGTCGGCGGACATCTTTAACACGTACACATTAAATAAAATTCCGCATTACTTTATTCTTGAGACTAGATGCCTTGCTTCTGACTTACGTCTCCTTTTGAATTATTGCAGTCTTTCCCCTCTGCTTTTGTGTATAGATCACGCTGCACACTATTTCGCCATGATACACCCTTATATCATAAAGGCTGTTTTTAGCTCTTCAATTAACACCTGTACTCGGAGAAAATAAAGATGGCTGAAACGGGCAAAGATAAGGCTATTGGCATTGATCTAGGAACAACTTACAGTTGCGTGGGAGTATGGCAGCATGACAGGGTTGAAATCATTGTCAATGACCAAGGTAACAGAACTACTCCCTCTATGCTTGCCTTCACCTCCGAGGAAAGACTTGTTGGAGACGCCGCCAAGAACCAGATTTCAACTAATCCCCATAACACTGTGTTTGACGCCAAGCGACTCATTGGAAGGCGATTCACTGATCCTTGTGTTCAGTCCGATGTCAAACTCTGGCCTTTCCCTGTAGTCAAGGGAAAGGATGACAAGCCTATGGTGGAACTGTCTTACAAAGGTGAAAAGAAGCTATTTGCAGCTGAAGAAATCTCCGCTATGGTGTTGATGAAGATGAAGATGATTGCCGAACAACATCTTAACTGTGATGTAAATAATGCTGTCGTTACTGTGCCTGCCTATTTTAACAATTCCCAGAGGAGAGCAACGACAGATGCTGGCACGATTGCGGGCCTGAATGTGATGCGGATTATCAATGAACCCACGGCGGCAGCAATAACCTATGGTTTCGATGCTGTAAACACCCAAAAGAAAAATATTCTCATCTTTGACTTGGGTGGAGGCACGTTTGATGTGTCTGTTCTTACTGTTGAAAGAGGTAAGATCGAGGTTAAAGCTGTTGCAGGGGACACGCATTTGGGAGGTGAAGATTTTGACAACAGGATGCTCAATTTTTGTGTTGAACGGTTCAATAGAAAGTATAAACTGGATCTGGCGACAAATGCCAGAGCCCTTCGAAGACTTCGTTCAGAATGCGAAAGGGCAAAAAGAAATTTGTCTTCGGCCATAGAGACGGTTATTGACATTGACTGTCTCTACGAGGGTCATGATTTTCATATGAAGATTAGGAGAGCTAAGTTCGAAGAGCTCAATCAAGATTTGTTTCAAAAGTCCATGGAGATCGTGAAAAACTGTCTGGAAGATGCCAAGATGGAGAAGCATCAAATAGACGAAGTTGTCCTGATAGGAGGTTCGTCTCGTATTCCAAAGGTACAGGAGTTATTGAAACAATTCTTTGACGACAAGAAGCTTTGCAATAGTGTAAATCCCGACGAAGCCGTTGCTTATGGTGCAGCGGTGCAAGCAGCAGTCTTGAATAATGAATTCATAAACTTGGTCCTTGTCGATGTCACACCTCTCAGCCTTGGCATTGCACTTGCGAGTGGTGTGATGGAGGTTGGCGTTCCAAGAAATACCACGATTCCTACTCGTAAGGAGATTTCTGTCACAACAGCATATGACAATCAGGACAGTGCAGATTTTAAGGTCTATGAAGGTGAGAGAGCTTTGGTTGCTGACAACAACTTTCTTGGTGATTTTATTCTGCGCGGCATTCCACCGGCCAGATGTGAAGTGCCAAGCATTAAAGTTTGTTTCGAAGTGGATGCTGATGGAATTCTAAAAGTCTCTGCTCAGGAACGGGCAACAGGACGAAGCAACGGCTTAACTATTTCTAACGAACGTGAGATACTAAAGAAGGAGGAGATAGATAGAATGGTGGCTGATGCAGAGACATTTAGAAGAGAGGATGAAGAAGCGAAGAAGAAGCACCTTGCCAAACACAATCTCGAATGCTATATTTTCAACATGAGAAGCAGGGTAACGGAGGGAAAGATCAATGGGAGGGTGAAAGCGTGTGTTGCAGAATATGTGATGAAGACACTGAAGGATGTTGAGGAGTGGTTGGATGAAAATGATGATGCAGGGCTTGGTGAATTGACAGCTAAATTGGAGGAATTGAAGATTAAGCAGCTGCCACCACTTGTTCTGAATCTCTGAGGTATGACTGAAATTTTACTATCGTAATATTTTCTTCGATTGATAGCCACGCATCCTTTCCTATTTCTCAGGTAGAAGGAAAAGTAAGTCAAGACGCTGAGCATATTCTTTACAGTTAGGGTTTTGGCTGAATAGGTATAATTTATCTTTCCCTTATGACAGATCAGTTATTTGCAATTTGCTGTTTCAGGCGTTCTCTTCCGGAGTAAAGCTCGATATAGTAACAAATTTTCCGTGGACTTTAATCCCTGTGAGTACCGAATGAAGAAGGGCTGGTTGAGTAATTTTCCGTGGACTTTGCGTTTGTCCTGTTCAGCTTATTGTAGCCGTGTGGAATAGCTTAATTTAGGGAAGATTCACCATGTCATTCTGTTTGCTGAGGGGGGTCAATTTTGTTGTTTCTGACGCTGTAATGATATATTTAAGAAAACAATGATTGTAAGTGTTTATCTTATTGTTAAAGAGATATGTATCTTGATAAATTAACTGATAATTGAAATACGGTGTATAAATCTACGGTTGTATAATTCAAATCTTCAATTTTCAAACAATAAGAGAAACCTTATAACAAGGTTAGGATGTTCTTTACCTTAAGATTGATTTTGAGAAGGCTTATGATAGAATAGAATGGTTCTTTATTACTTCTATGCTAAAGGCTCTGGGGTTTGACCTTTATTTTATTAGGACTGTACTTATGTTATTCAACGATGCCTATGTTGTATTAACTCTGAACAAGAGACGATCTCATAATATTTAATTAGTCGGTTTCGTCAGACAAAGTTGTCCATTGGCGTCTTTTTTGTTTATTCTTGTTACTGAGGCTTTTGGTTATCTTCTAGCTCATAGATTTGCTCAAGGATTGATCAAGGGAATTTATCTCCCTTCCTCCCCCAAACAGCTGATTAATGGTCATTTTGCAGATGATTCTTTCTTGACTATTGCAGAAGATGAGATCTATGTTACTCATGCTTTAGATTGCCTTCATACATTATGCTTAGCTTCTGGCTCTAATATTCAATGGAGAAAAACTTTTTTCTATAGACAATATGGAAAAGATATGCCTCCCTGGTTAGCTGATAAGCCTTGGAAGTGGATTCAACCTGGGGAAACCTTTAAATTTTTGCGTATTCCTTTTGCTTTTTTGCGTTCTTCTGCCCGTTTGTGGGATTATGTTGTTCAAAAGGTTGAGAAGAAGCTTTTATTGGTGTACCAAAAAATTATCCTTAGTTGGCAAGTTTCATATTTGTTCCAAGGTATTGGCCTCTACTCATGTGTATTACTCTTCTTTTTGGGTCCCTTCCAAGACTTGTTATGCCAAATTGGAGAAGTTGCTTCGAGATTTTATGTGGTCCAATGTTGTTGGTAAGAAGGGATTTCATAGGGTGGCTTGGGATATTTGTTGTCTTCCTAAAACATTTGGAGGAATGGGATTGTTTGACTGTCAGCGACAAGGCTTTTTCCTCTGTGCTAAATGGATTGTGAGAGTTTTACAAGGGGAGGAAGCTTGGAAACTTTTAATTCGTCACTACCTCTCCACGGGGCTTCCTTTTGGTAAGAAGGTGTGGAAAGGGCTTGATTTGCAAACCATTCTTACAACCCATGTTCCAATAAATATTTCTGGGTTCTTTGTTATGCAAAGCATTTGGAAGGCCTAGGAGGCCATTAAACCCTAGATTTCTTCGAAAGGTCACAAGGGGAAGTTGGGGGCTTCAATAACTTTGCTTAATGTCTGGTGGTCTTCGGCCATCACTTTGCAAGGGACTCCCCTTGCTCAAGTCCAGTGGATACATGTTTGATCTCACTCAAACTATAGGCTTTAATTGGATGG
Organism: Wollemia nobilis; assembly: GCA_028583015.1. Classification (NCBI taxonomy): domain Eukaryota; kingdom Viridiplantae; phylum Streptophyta; class Pinopsida; order Araucariales; family Araucariaceae; genus Wollemia; species Wollemia nobilis. The sequence continues at coordinate 50,726 of JAQPPZ010017176.1, read as the reverse complement.
TATTTCTATTCTATTATGTTGTCCAAGATAGCTTTCAAACTATTTTTATTCCTCTTCAAATCTGCCCAAATAATCCTTTTGGAAATGTGGTCTTTGATTGCACCTTAGACTTGGATTTTATTCTTCCTTTCAAGATTTTATTTTCCCTTAATAAGTTGATTTTCTTCTCCAAATTTTGGAGGTAATACTTGACCTTTTGGTGGCTACTCCTTTGCCACAATATTCTGCAAGTAAACTGCCTTTTCCTTCTTCAAAAGAGCTCTTGTGAAATCTACCTTTAACTCACTATTTTGGTTGAGATAAAACTAATATTATTATTGCCTTTAATATTTGGCAATATCTTCCTTGCTTGGCTATTTTTTCTTTCAAATCCAAGCTTCTCAATAAAATATTTGCACTATAGATTTATGCAAATTTGTAGTCTTCTTTTGATTAGAATAAGCAATAGAATGTTGATACGTTTCTTTCTCTCAAAATATACCTAACTTCTATTTTCTTCTATGTGCAGGTTTGATCCTTGTAAATTATAAATTGTGCACTATTTTAAAGATTTGAAATGAAACTTTTGATGCAACCTTTAAGATTTGTAATTGGTGCTTTAAAAATTTAATAGAAATCCAAATATAAAAAGCTCAACTAATGAACTTTTGCACCTTTTTGTTGCATACCTTTTCAATATTGTAGATGATGAAGATGATGGTGATTCTACTCACCTCAATGTCTTCCCTTTTGTAGATGTTATTACAACTCTTATAGGCTGTCCAAAACAGCTCATTTTCTCACCTTTTATCAGCTTCAATACTTGACTAATATGCTTCCCAATATTGTAACTTGGTGGCTTAAATAATCCTTCAGAATGTACCTCTAAAATTTGATCTTTAGCAGTCACTAATGCTGCCCAAATTTCTGCCTTTTTCTATTCTCGAATCTAAAAAATTCAGATTGTAAGGCAATCAATACCATCACTAAAAATTTGTCCTTGAATCCCAAAAATTTGGTAGGATTCTCCCCAAATTGCAGCTGAGATGTTCACTCAAGAACCCTTTAATGATGGCCCCCAAATCTCTTAGATTTGGTGGTTTTTCTATCTCTTTTCTCTTGTTGAATTATGGCTTTAAAGTAGATCTCCTCCTCAAAATATCTATTAATTTTGAGATCTATTTCATACTACCTTGTGATTTGATAATATTCTTGCCAAACCTTCTCCTTTGGTCTTGTCGTTAAATGGCGACGATTGTCCCAATTCCTTAGCTTCTTCCTTGGTAGTAATTTCTCCAATGAGTCCTTCTAAGAGCTCCTTCAATGAGGCTCACAAAGTCTTCTTGTTTCTCCTCGAGACCTCTCCAAGATTCTCAATCTTGCAGCTTAAAAATTTTAATGAGACCTTCCTTGGCCTCTTTAATCTCCAACTATGGATGTGAGAACTTCTTCTAGGATCTCATGAATATGCTACTACTGAAATCTGCAATAGAACATTTGTTAGTTCTTCTCAAAGCTCAATCTTCCACTATGAAAGTTATTCAATATGGCCTTCAATGAACCTCTTCTTCAATAGGACCTTCAATGTAAGTTTTCAGCCTTCAATGAAGATCACCAATCTCCAATATTTGCTAGGAATCTTCTCCTTGAGTCTCTTTGAACATCAATGGGGTATTATTTCTAGGACCTCCTTCCTAGATTTACAATCTTCAATTTGGCTTCCTTGGTCACTAGCTCTCCCCTTGATCTTTCAATGAGGAGTCTCCATTCTACAAATATTTCAATGGGACCTTTCTCCTTAGGCCTCCAAATCATCAATCCTTATTTTTTGCAACAAAGAACTAATCCCTACATGAGGAAAGTAACATCAAATTTCAAGTAATGAAGATAAATTTCTTCTCTATCTATTGTAGGAAGCTTCTCACCTTCTGAGAGTTAATTTTTTGTAACAAGAAAAACATAGATGATAGTAACCTAATGATTCTCTTGAAAATTTCTTTTTCTCTCTTGCAATGAAATATTAGAGATGAAAAAATTCCTATAACTCTAAAGAAAATATTCTTCACTAGTTGGATTGCTAATCTAGTGGATGCAATGTTGAGTTCTAGTCTTGACAAGTGTTACAAATCTTGTGGAAAAACTATAGATAAATCATGTGGATTTCTCTATTTTCTATTCTTCTAACTAGAGCTACTTCTATAAAAAAAATCTATTATGATGGTATTTGCATGCAACGGTGCAATATGGCTGGTCTAGTTTGCAAATACTCAACAACAACAATGGTGATCACTTGTGGCTTTTATTTGATCCCCCGTGTCTCTAATACCATTGTTTGACATTATACTTCATTTAAATATTTCATTTTATGTTATTTGCTAAGGTTTTTGCTTTTAATTTAAGGGCAAAATATTATATTTAATATTTAATTTTATTTCTTTTTTTATTCAATTAAGGTTTATTTTTATCTTCAACATGCCCTAGGCCAAGATTTTAATTCAAAAAGTTAGAAGAAATCACTTTTTGATCGTGATACGTAGTCAACTCTTGTTCAGGATTTAAATCCTCCAAGTTAGAAGAAATCACTTTTTGATTGTGGTACAAAATGGGCTCTGGATCAGGATTTAAATTCTTCAAGTTAGAAGAAATCACTTTTTGATCATGGTACAGATAAGGCTCTAATTTGGGATAAAAAATTTAAAATTAAAGAATGATCCTCTTTGGATCACGGTATGGGGAAGTCTCTTGGTTGGGATTAGAGTTCAAAATTTTAAAATTTCAACAAACTGGATCACGACATAGGGTTGAGTCATGGTCATAGATGGCTCTAAGTTGGTACTAAAATTGGTAAATCATTAGTTTGACCATTTTTTACTATGGCATGGAGTGGATTTGTGACGTGATTGCATTGCACTTTAGAATTTTAAAAGTGAAAGACTTCAATTAATTTAAGAATGGATGCTGAGATTTTTTTGGTTTCAAGCCAATAAAAGGTATCCCTACGATTAATAAAGGGCTAAACCCTTATCTTACAACTATGGCTTGAGATGGCTCTAGGTCACGATCGATATCCGAGATTTTCCTTTATTTACCAATTTGATCATGGTATGGAGCAAGCTCGTGGCTAGGATTGTGATTAGAAAATTTATAAGTTGGGTATTGTTTATCAGAGCATAGAGTCGACTTGCGATCGTGATAGAAAAATAAAATGCACCTTCTTTGACTCATTTGATTGCTTGATTTTATGAAAATTTCCACATTTCTAAAATAACAAAAGTGGACTACCCCTGCCTCCTTGGGTCTTACCCGAAAGTGGCATCCCTTTTGGGATGTTTTACACAAATTAAAATAATAATAATAATAATAACAAAATGGGTATCCAAAATATTTAAGAAAATTAAAAAATTCATTATATATTGAGAGAAAAAGCCATTTTAAGCTCGTGGACTATCATGGGGAATTAACATGGCTAAAATGATATTTTATCCAAATTTCCTAGAATATTAGGGTTGTGCATGTAAATTTAGTATCACTGTGAAGATAATTTCAAGATGTTTCTACCAGGCTTTGAATCACATCAAAAGATCTATGTATCAAATGTTTTGGTCGTTTTAAGTTTACAACTACCAAAAGTGGCAAAATTTAGAAAAATCCTAAAAACATTTCAAAAAAATGTTTTTTTTTTAACTTTTAAGAGTAATTGAAATCCAATCCATTCTAAAATATTCAATGCAAGCAAATTTAAAGACTTGTACAATGCAAGAAAGCTTTAAAAAATTCATTCAATGCAAGAAAATGTAAAACATGGGTGCAAACTTGGTGTAAATAAATTTAAAAACAATTTCAAGTGGGTCCCCAATTGGGGTGAGTTGTGCAATGGCAATAACACTTAGGAGGTAGTAGATAAATTTACACTATTATTGAAATCCAAACAAAGAGAAGATCATATTTTGTTCTATCAACAATTGGCCAAATTATATGAAGCCCGTAAGGATGCTATCAAATTGAAATAAGTAACATTTTTTGTAGATAATAACGACATGGGAGAGGAAATTTGTAGTAATACAAATAGTGATTTTAACCTATCCTTTAACATTGAAATTGAGAATGCTCCTTTTATCACTTCTATTTATGAGGTGGATTTGGGGTATTATCAAGTAGGCTCAATGGAAGTTCTTGTTTTAGATTATCAGGATAGTACATTTGATATATTTTTATGAAATTGATAATAGTAATTTTTTTGCCTATTGAATTCAATTAATATAAAGCTAGGCTAGATAGGCATTGAGAAACTAATGTTTCTATTATCTCTAATAAAAATATTTGTATAGGCTAGGTGAAGCATGAATTATTTCATTGCCTAAGTATTTCACAAAGGATGAATCTATCAAATTTAAAATTGCTATGAAGACTAGATCATTTAGTTATTTTACCTCTTAAAGCATTTATTATTATACTATTTTTAATAGTCCTGATTTAAGACCCACTAGTGGCTCACCTTTTGTTGAATTTTCTCAACAAGACTAGGATTACCTCATTAAGTGGTGATCCTAGTCAACACTAATATTTTAGTTGTTTTTGGGCATGTTATTGCTCTTTTGAAAGTTCCTTATGACTACTTGACCTATGCAACTCATGCTCTGCCTAGACTATTTAATATTTTTGATAAAATTTCCTTGCATCCAAGATCACCCCTTAATACGGTAATTCTAGTTTATATAGTTTTCTAGAAAATAACAAATACCCAAGCATTCATTACTATCCCTAATAGTCGATTTTCATATCTAAAAACATTTACCTACTCAAATATGTTTTATGACAAATGGCTTGATAGTTTGATTAATCCTACACCCACCTATGCAACGAGGAATTTAATTGAATCTATTTTTTTATCAAATTAAAAACCAAGGTTGTTAGTAATATTTTTATGAAGGTTTACAAGCAATTAGATCCACATCCTAACCCCTACACACCTATCTTTATCAATACCCAATCATATGGTCACATCCTCTATAGGATTAGGGGTAAGAAGTATGTGTAAGAACAAATAATTTAAATCTATAACAATATCCTCTTTCAACTATCATTACCCAATGATGAATCCGATTAGAAAATAAAATTGATTGGGATCAGTTTTTGTTTTGCAACCTGGGCATAATGACCAAATGTTAAATTTTTTGGATGCTTATAGTTCTCACACTTCACATGGAGCTCACAATTTAGAGGTTTGAGGAGCATAGGGTGTGGCTCCAGGAATTACCTTTAAGATTTTTATCACAGTGTTAGATACTAGTTTGTCATCAAGGTTGAACCTCAAAGTATGACTATTATCAAAAGGATTTTGAAGGTGACCACCCACCAGTCACAGCCTAGACCAAAAATTGGAAGAATCAAATTACTCTAATTCAACCTCAAAAGTAGGTTGGTATACCTTGTCAACTTAATAGATGTTGACTCTCTTTTAGCTCAAAATTAATAAAAGCTTAGGGATAGGGATGGAGGGTTAATAAATGAATGGATTAATGATGGACGAATGAAGCTAACAACATAGGCATCCATAAATGATTTTTTAGAAGCAAAAGGTGAGTAAGAGGTGGGAGTAACAAAAGAAGAAACATGGGAAGGTCTCTTTCTTTCTTGTTGATGCTTGTGCACATATTCTATCGAACCACCAGAAGAGTAGCAAGGCATCCACCATTGTGCCACGAGCTTCTCCTTATTTATTTGTGCATGTTTGAATGCATAGTCCAATGTTGTGCAAGTAGTATATTTGATCTCCCTATACAATTGTGCGAGAAGACCATTTTTAAACTTTGTAATCAACATAGCATTAGAATCTAAAATTCCAAGTAAGACTCAAAGGCGGTTAAAATGATGAATGAAATTTTCTATAGATTCTCTTTTTCCTTGACGAAGGTGTAACCATTTATTCAATAAGTCCTCATAATTTTATGGATAAAATGAGGCCTTCAAAACTTGTACCATCTCCTCCCATGTACAAATTGGATTATGGCGATTGGCAATGAGAACTTTGGTGATGTTGGAAATTTTGAGCTTTGTGAATGAAACCGTTTCATTATCAGGAGTGTGAGTATATTCAAATTAGGTCTCCATATCGAGGATCCATCTATTAAGTACATTAGGATCTCATAAGCCTTCATATATTTTTACTTCACATCTTGGACGAGGAGGATGGGAGAAACATTGAAGGTTTTGTAACTTGGTAGCTATTTCCACTAGTTTTTCATCATGAGCAATAATGATTTTAGCCAAATTTTCAAAAATGGTCATGTTTGTATCCATAGGTCTACTAGGGGTTGTCAAGGATTTGTTAGGCACTAGTTCAAGAAACTAAACGATAATTTATGACAAAAAATATTTGTGGGTAACTTATAATGGGCCTTCCCTCCCTAAATGGCCAAGGATTATATTACAAGGTAATTAATTAGGCAAGAATTAATGCATTAACAGTCAACACAATCACCACCACAACCAATGGTTAATACAATCTCTACCACAACCAACAGTCACAATCACCACTCAATCCAGAAGGATACAATGGTTAATACAATTTCAAGCAATGGTCATCATAATTGAACATGCTTAAATGGTTACAAATCAACTTTGAACCTTACGTTGGCCTGCGACTGAACACCCCACAACATCAGAACAAATAGGAAGACCAACCCACGTTACGAGTCTACGACGACCAACGAGTGACAAACTATGACAATCAATGAGTGGAACCTACGACGATCGATGAGTGACATAAACTATGACAACTAGTGAGTGACACGATTAAGCGATGTGATCGAGAACAATGAGGACTAAACAACAAAAAATAAGGGTCGATGGCACTGATTATGAGGACTCGGAATAAACATGATGTGAATAATGATGTCCAAATACAATACAAAATATGACTTGAATGGATAGTGCCACAGACAACAAGGACCAATCGGATGAGGTGATAACGAGGATTCAGACCAATCAACGGAAAGGTGACAAAATTTAGGGGTGTGTGAATAGGATAGGCAACTTTGACTCATGGTGAGAGGCAACTAATGGGAGAGGGAATTTAGCCAACGTAAGCTGGATGCCAATAAATATGTGCCTTTGGATATAAAAACAATAATGAATCCCTCGTCTAATACATGTGGGATTAACCCACCAAAAGTTTAAAAAAAACTTAGCTCTTCGATTGATGTCGGAGATAATACCGTCCTCGATGAAGATGAAACTCACTGTGAATCTGAACATGATCGAAAAAGAAAAAGAAATTAAGAAAATCTTACTATTTAAGAATTTTGGCTATCAAAATATTTTTGAGTCACTAAAAAACACAAATTTTTTTGTGATGTCAAACATAAGACTTCAAAATCATGTTTCGAAGGTCGATTTGAGGTGGTTCTGACATATACGATTGGATATTACATAGATGAATGGTGTTAGCCACCTTTTTTTCAATTTACACTATCATAGAGAAGAGGTAATTCTCATGGCCTTGCTCGTCTATGTCTTGGAATGCTTGATCGCAATAATGCTTGAGTGGAGTACGTTGGGGAGTTTCCAAAAGTACGAATATGTGCACAACATATTTCTATTCGAGATTGCTATTGAGGATCATTGGATGGGAACAAGGGAGCATAGGATCTATGATTTGAATGCACCACGATGTATGCTATTGAAGATGTACATCAACAACAATGCACAGCAGAGCGTTTTGAATGATGTAAAACAAACATTGATTATAGCTTCTTCCTTAGTGTTTAATCATCAATTTATGTAGGAAAGACACCAAAGATATCATTTTTGATGAAAGTAGAACCAGATTGCATCGATCTAGATATGTGAGTAGTTATACTCCACCTATGTTTTACGATAAGCTAAAATAATCACCAATACACGTAGAGGATGGAATGATTTTTTTCTCTCTTAGATCTATATGCTGAAATCAACCAATATTGTTAGTCTTACAATGGCACTGAGAGGGGGGGTGAATCAGTGTAGTTCTTTAAACTTGAATTTATAGCTCTTAAAACTGAAATAATGAAACCTTAAAACCAGATAAAGCAAGTATCACAAGAGAACATCACACAACACAAGATTTAACGAGGTTCACCAATTTGGCTACTCCTCAAGAATGACTGCTTGGACTACCATCCAAATCCAGCCTTTGCAAAGCACCAACTTTACAATCAATTTACCAACACCCACTGGAAGGAGCACCAACCCCTTATTTATCTGCACCAACAAGAAGGAGCACCAACCCCTGATGCCAAGCACCAACTTGGACTTCAATTCTGAAACTAGAAGATTGATAGTAAGATACCTTTGCTTTTGCAAGACCCTAACTGGTCTTCTTCACCTTTGCATTCTCTGCGCACTCTGCTCTCTCTACGCAATCACTTCGCACACTCTACTTTGTTATAGTCGAACTTCACGATCGTCTTCTCCCTTTGCCTCTCTCGCTCCTTCGCTTTCTCTGTGCAATCATAGATGCACTTAGGACAATTCGACATGACTCTTCGCTCACTTTGCACTTCGCCATCATCTCGCCGCTTCTGCGCTTTCTACGCTCTTACGGCCACATTTCACACTTCGACACGCATTCGACGACTTATGCAACACTCACAATTCTCCAAACAACCCTCCTTTTATAACAACATTTTCATGATGAAAACCCTAATCTTAGTCGGCTTGCATAACAACTGAAAACCCTAATTTTAGTCGGTTGTCATCGGTCTTCGTCGGCTTCAACTCAACCGCGAAAATACATGTCGCGATATCACGACACTTTTTCTCTCTCCTCTTTCTCTTTGCTTTGGCCCATGAAAATGCAACATGTCACGATATCGCGACACTTTTTCTCTCTCCTCTTTCTCTTTGCTTTGGCCCATGAAAATACAACATGTCACGATATCACGACACTATTTTCTCTCTCCTCTTTCTCTTTGCTTTGGCCCATGAAAATGCAACATGTCATGATATCGTGACACTTTTTCTCTCTCCTCTTTCTCTTTGCTTAGACCCGTGAAAATACATGTCACGATATCGTGACACTTTTGCCTCCGTACCTTTTCTTGCTTTTCTCCACTTTTCTCCTTCTTCTCTTTTTTTCAGAACTTCCTTCAAGTCTTCTTTCGCTTTTGTCATGAAATCATGACACTTCTGCCTTCAAAGTCTTCTTTTTCTTTTGTCATGAAATCATGACAGTTCTGCTTTCGTACGCTTCCTCTCTTTCTTTTGTCACGAAAATGCGACATGTCGCGATATCGTGACACTTTTTCTTTCTCTTCCTTCTCCCTTTTGAGTCACGAAAATGCGACATGTCACGAAATCATGACACTTTTTCTTTCTCTTCCTTCCTCCCTTTCCAAGAGTCAGGAAAAAATGCGACATGTCACGAAATCGTGACACTTTTCCTGTTACTTTCTCTCTCCTATTTTAGTCAGCAAAAGTCGACATGTCAGAAATCGTGACACTTTTAAACAATTACTTTCTCTCTCCTATTTTAGTCACGAAAAATGCGACATGTCACGAAATCGTGACACTTTTCCAACTTACTTTCTCTCTCCTATTTTAGTCACGAAAATGCGACATGTCACGAAATCGTGACACTTTTCTTACTTGTTCTCTTTCTTCGAACTTGTCATGAAATCGTGACACTTCTTCCTGCTTTCTCTTTCTCTTCCAACATGTCACGAAATCGTGATAGTTTTTCCACTTGCCTTTTTCTCTTCCAACATGTCACGAAATCATGACAGTTTTTCCACTTGCCTTTTTCTCTTCCAACATGTCACGAAATCGTGACAGTTTTTCCACTTGCCTTTTTCTCTTCCAACATGTCGCGAAATCGTGATAGTTTTTCCACTTGCCTTTTTCTCTTCCAACATGTCGCGAAATCGTGATAGTTTTTCCTGCTTTTTCTCTCTTCCAACATGTCATGAAATCATGACAGTTTTTCCTACTTTTTCTCTCTTCCAACATGTCGCGAAATCATGATAGTTTTTCCTGCTTTTTCTCTCTTCCAACATGTCGCGAAATCGTGATAGTTTTTCTTGCCTGCTGTATATGTCGCGATATCGCGACACTTTTCTTACTTGTCTTTTTCTTTGATCTTTTGCATATGGGCCCCTTCGGTCTTCTTGGAAAATCACTGTACATACTCTGAGTAACCTTTGAGCTCCTGTCTTCTACATCTGAATAGCTTTTGAACTTCCGTCCACTGCATCAACAGATCTATCTGACTGTGTTGACAACAATGACAATATCGTTGTTGCACCTTGCTCAACAATCTCCCCCTTTGGAATTGTTGGCAACACATGTGCAATTTCTTGTAACTCTTCTCCCCCTTTGACAATAATACCAAAGGGCTACTGCAGACTCCCCCGAGTCCATGCACAACATTCTCAGGCAAAATTGATTACACTTAGCAAAAATCATGAACATGAGCAAAAAGATAATCAAATACTTAAATGCTCCCCCTGAGAATGTGATCCCTGTAGCTAGTCAATTCTTGGGAAGTGTGACCACTCCCAATTTATTGCGAAGGTACTCAAAAACTTCCTTAGGAAATGGTTTTGTGAAGATATTTTATCCTTGCTCTGTAGTTGGAACAAAATCCAACTTAACCTCACCTTTCCAACTTTCTCCTTCAAAAAGTGATACCCGTACAACCTTGTGCGCAATATATTTCTACTGTCGATAAAGAAACCGACTCTTGTTTCTTACTATGCCATACGACCAATCTGTCTCCAAGATAGAATGCACCTCCATTGGTACTCTTTCTGTCATCGACACCTCCTGCCCAATCTGCATCTGAATATGAAATAAGGGTGAAGTCTTTACCTTTTGGATACCATAACCCATATTCCATAGTACCCTTGAGGTACATAAGGGTGAAAAGGCTTGTTTCAAATCTGCTTAACAAGATCACACATAACTTATCCAATCTCATAGAATCATAAAGAGAATTGTTAGAGACTCAATATGTTCTATACTTAATGCTCAATCAATATATCAACTAAATCTCATAGAAGCATAAAGAGAATTGTTAGAGACTCAATATGTTCTATTCTCAAATCTCAATCTCAACTCAAATCAAGAATAGTTTATTTTATGGAACTTGAACAACCACATGCATCCAATCACTTGACTAGGCTCAATCAACTCTACTCAACCAATCACCTCAATGAACATCCCTTTATCACAAACCCTAGTCGAAGCATGTATCAACCAACTCGCGTGCAAGCATCAAACACTGTACCACAACACCAACCAAATCCCTTTTTACATTTTCAACTTGGTCTATGTTTTCTACAGTCACCGTGGTCACACCTTACTTTCAACTGTTCGAATCAGGAGACAACATTTTGTTAAACACTTCACGGCCAACTATAGTGCACCTTACTCAAACTCATACTTCTGGACCTCGGATAGGTATGATTCACAAAGCAAAGTTGCTCATCTTGATGAGCTAAACATGAATCAATAATCAGACTTCAATATTTTTCACCACAGCGTCATAATAGATCTAACAATCTTCACGTCAATGTGTAGTTCAAATACACACTGCTTTTATCGAAACACATATATGCGGCTAGGGCAACATTCTTTCACTAACCAAATTATCTGAACTATTATAATCCTTAACTTTGGATAGTGGCAGTAAGAACCATCACCAAGTACAACAATGACATATAGCAATACTACCAATAATGACAACTCTCAATTTAATCACCACCCTTCACGGCACTTCCACAAACAACTACATGAACTGAAAACACACTTCGACAACTATACGACAACTTCCCTGACTACTTGCCTTTCATCCTCAAGTAACCAAACAAATACATAGGAGCATTAAAATAAAACTTTAAGATTGCTCCCCCTGAGGATGTGCTACCTGGAGTTGCTTAGTGCAATAGAGGAGTAGTCTCCTTCAGTCCAAGGAGACATGATTTCCTTTCTTCTATCTTTCTCCAAACTTTCTTGAACTCGGGCTTGGATTTTTCAACTGCATCCCTGTTTTGCACCTTTTCGTGAACTCAAACATTTCTCTTGTGTGGTTGTCTCTTGTGCATCCTTGATGAATGATTATTTTCCTTTCTTTTATGTACATGATTTATTCCCTGTCTGTGTTGCGTTCTTTGCGTCTGATGAAATCTACTGTTTTGCCTTAGATTAGATACAAAATTGCTTGGACAAAACCTTGCTATGTGCCCATGACCATTACATTGAAAACATTGTACATAGTGTTCACTCGAAAACGTAGATGTATTTCTACCAGCATAACTCTTTGATTTATTATTCAATCCACAATAAGTTGCCTTGTGACCATATCGGTTGCATCTGAAACAATAGCCATTAAAAGTATTATTATGAATAGAGTGAGAGTGATAGAACCTCTTTTGTTGTGGTTGCTTTGTTGTAGATCTCCTTTGATATTTTCTTCCTTTTGAAGATTCAGCTTCAAACTTTTCTTGCTTCGATCCTTCAACAGTGAACTTCTTCTTCTCTGCAGAGTTGGAAGATGAAGGTTGTTCAGCTTCATATCCAAGACCACGCTTATCCGTGGAGCTTCTTTGTTGGCTTATCATTTTATCTAGCAACTCTGTGCTCTTCTCGAATTTGAGATTTGTATTGGCCTCTTCTAGTTGTTTCTTCAATAAAATAATCTCTTCCTCTTGTTTGTAGCAACCAATCTCTTTCTCATTGATCTGTGACTTGAGAGTTTCTTCAATCCTTTTGAATTCTTCTACCTATACTTTCAAACTGGTTATTATTTCATTTGCATCCTCAAGCTTTCTTGAGATTTCCTTATTCCTTTTTCTTTCTATCTTCAATTTCAGAGCTGTAATTAGTTCCTCTTTCAAATTTATTTCTGCATCGATTTCTTCTTCATCACATTCTTGTTCTTTTTTGTTTCTTCTTCGAGTGTCATGAAAAGACCTCCACCTATTTCCTTTTTAGAATCATCCTCTAGGACTTCATTAACTCTCAGCATATATGCCTCTATGTTCTCATCGTTATTCAACTTTAAAGCTTCGAACTGAGCTTGATGTGTTTGTAACTTGGCCTCCTTGATCTCATCATCTCCTTCATGAATACTCCTCAGTTTGTCCCATATTTCTTTTGCCATTTTACAACTCATGATCTTTACCAGTTCACTGTCTACTAATCCACACCTGATAGCATTCTTTGCTTTTGAGTCATTTTCAAACAGATTCTTACCGACAACATCGGTTGGAGGAGTGATGGGTATTGTGTATTCATTATCTACTGAATCCCAGATGTCGTATCCCAAAGCACAAAGATATGCCTGCATCCTGATTCTCCAGATCACGTAATTAGTTCCATCAAACAAAGGTGCTTTGTTTGATGAGAAGTCTTCAACCTTTTTTGGTTCAATTTTCTCTTTACCCATTGCATACTAATCCAAGATCAACCTTGACTGATTTAGCCTGAGAAGGGAACTTGGCTCTGATACCAATTGTTAGTCTTACAATGGCACTGAGAGGGGGGGTGAATCAGTGTAGTTCTTTAAACTTGAATTCATAGCTCTTAAAACTGAAATAATGAAACCTTAAAACCAGATAAAGCAAGTATCACAAGAGAACATCACACAACACAAGATTTTAACGAGGTTCACCAATTTGGCTACTCCTCAAGAATGACTGCTTGGACTACCATCCAAATCCAGCCTTTGCAAAGCATCAACTTTACAATCAATTTACTAGCACCAACTGGAAGGAGCACCAACCCCTGATTTATCTGCACCAATAGAAAGGAGCACCAACCCCTGATGCCAAGCTCCAACTTGGACTTCAATTCTGAAACTATAAGATTGATAGTAAGATACCTTTGCTTTTGCAAGACCCTAATAGTCTTCTTCACCTTTGCATTCTCTCTGCACTCTGCTCTCTCTACTCAATCACTTGCGCACACTCACTTCGTTAGACCACTTCATATCATCTTCGCCCTTTGCACTCTCTACTCCTGCTTTCTCTACGCAATCATAGATGCACTTAGGACAATTTGACATGACTCTTCGCTCACTTTGTGCACTTCACCATCATCTCGCCGCTTCTACGCTTTCTGTGCTCTTACGACCACATTTCACACTTCGACACGCATTCGATGACTTATGCAACTACTTCACAATTCTCCAAACAACCCTCCTTTTATAACAAAATTTTCATGATGAAAACCCTAATCTTAGTCGGCTTGCATAACAACTGAAAACCCTAATTTTAGTCGATTGTCATCGGTCTTCGTCGGCTTCAACTCAACCATGAAAATACAACATGTCGCGATATCGCGACACTTTTTCTCTCTCCTCTTTCTCTTTGCTTTGGCCCATGAAAATACAACATGTCACGATATCGCGACACTTTTTCTCTCTCCTCTTTCTCTTTGCTTTGGCTCACGAAAATACATGTCACGATATCGCGACACTATTTTCTCTCTCCTCTTTCTCTTTGCTTTGGCTCACGAAAATACATGTCGTGATATCATGACACTTTTTCTCTCTCCTCTTTCTCTTTGCTTTGGCCCATGAAAATACAACATGTCACGATATCGTGACACTTTCTCCTCCGTCTTTCATCTTGCTTTTGTCGTTAATTCTACTTTTTTTCTTTCTTCTTTTAGAAATCGTGACACTTCTGCTTCTGAAGTCTTTCTTTCTGCTTTTGTCATGAAATCGTGACACTTTCTCTCGAAGTCTTCTTTCTCTTTTGTCATGAAATCGTGACATTCCTTTCGTACGCTTCCTCTCTTTCTTATGTCAAAAATGTGACATGTCAGATATCGTGACACTTTTCTTTCTCTTCCTTCCTGCCCTTTTAGTCACGAAAATGCGACATGTCATGAAATCGTGACACTTTTCTTTCTCTTCCTTCCTCCCTTTGAGTCAAAAATGCGACATGTCAAAATCGTGACACTTTTATACTTTCTCTCTCCTATTTTAGTCATGAAAATGCGACATGTCACGAAATCGTGACACTTTTTCAACTTACTTTCTCTCTCCTGTTTTAGTCATGAAAATGCGACATGTCATGAAATCATGACACTTTTCCAACTTACTTTCTCTCTCCTATTTTAGTCATGAAAATGCGACATGTCACGAAATCGTGACACTTTTCTTACTTGTTCTCTTTCTTCGAACTTGTCATGAAATCGTGACACTTCTTCTTGCTTTCTCTTTCTCTTCCAACATGTCGTGAAATCATGACAGTTTTTCCACTTGCCTTTTTCTCTTCCAACATGTCACGAAATCATGATAGTTTTTCCACTTGCCTTTTTCTCTTCCAACATGTCATGAAATCATGACAGTTTTTCCACTTGCCTTTTTCTCTTCCAACATGTCACGAAATCGTGATAGTTTTTCCACTTGCCTTTTCTCTTCCAACATGTCACGAAATCGTGACAGTTTTTCTTGCTTTTTCTCTTCCAACATGTCACGAAATCGTGACAGTTTTTCCTGCTTTTTCTCTCTTCCAACATGTCGTGAAATCGTGATAGTTTTCTTTTTCTCTTCCAACATGTCATGAAATCGTGATAGTTTTTCACTTTTCTCTCTCTTCCAACATGTCGTGAAATCACGACAGTTTTTCTTGCCTATTGTATATGTCGCGATATCGCGACACTTTTCTTACTTGTCTTTTTCTTTGATCTTTTGCATATGGGCCCCTTCGGTCTTCTTGGAAAATCACTGTACATACTCTGAGTAACCTTTGAGCTCCTGTCTTCTACATCTGAATAGCTTTTGAACTTCCTGTCCACTGCATCAACAGATCTATCTGACTGTGTTGACAACAATGACAATACTGCTACTACACCTTACTCAACACCAATCAACAAGAATATCCATCGAATGAAGCTCCTCTAGAGGCGCCAAGTGAAAAGATTCAAAGATTACAAAATTATGTCAAATAAATGACGAATCCAAGGTTGGATACTTGGATCAATAGCTGAAGTCGAGAGTCAGAGGGACTCAACTAGCTTAGAGTCAGTAGTCAAAGGGACCTTAATGAGAGTTTTTGAATGAGGATGGATAGTATTTAATATTCATGATCCGTGTGAGTATTAAATGCCATATATCATTATCCATGTGAGTAGGAATAGTATTATAGAATATAATATTAATCCCTATAAAAGAAGCAAGTGAAGCTTTAATAGGAGATGCATAACTTCGGTGCAAAATATAATATTGCAAAGGATTTTGCATTACATTGGCATCGATTTTGTCCTTTCAGTTATAGGAAAGAAGGACAAAGAAAGAGTGTCTTAAAAAAATATTACAAACAGTAAGACATGGTCTCCAAGTGACCATATCACTAAATTTTGAGAGGTAAACTTTGAACAGAGTAGAGATCCATTCCAAAAGGGCTCAACGGCTGTCAATAGCAAGGTGAAAGCACACTCAATGTGCTTTAGAAAAGAGTCGATCCTAGAGAGCTCAATATCTGCATCACCAAGGTGTATCGAGACACCAAATCATCATCTACACATCAAGCAACAACCATAATCCTATGTAAGAAACTAGCGCTCATTGTAAGGTAGAAAATACAAATGATAACACAAGACATCCTACGTATAACAAGGATTGTCTTATCAAAGCTCGAAAGTGGAAGAACCACCAACCAAGAGGGATCACCATTACAACACTTGAGATTATTCATAGTTGGAGCCAAGCTTGTTGGAATACATCATCCATATTTGCTAGAGAAAAGGAGGAGCCATATCATAATTTGTTGTCATAGAAACGGCAAAAGAAAGCTTGCAATAGTTGGCAAGAATACATTGAGAATTCTTAAGATATTAGTACATTGAAGGTAAGAGTGCATGCAAAGAAGGCTCAAACACTTATCTTGATAAGGAGGGAATATTGTACCACTTGGAACAAAGTGTAAGATAATATTCAAACATTAATGCTTAAGCTCAAGGAGGAAGAGCACTCAACCAAGTAACATACTCATCCTATATCCAATGCTCAAAGAAAGATGACCATCTAAGTAACATCTTCCATCAATGCCCTAATGTCCAAGAATTTTCAACACTCAACAAGAAGGAATTCATCTTGTGCCATGTGGGGTAATGCTTCTCAAATACAAGTGCTACTCAAGGAGAAGATAAAAGAATATTGGTAATACCTCATACCACTTGGCACACCCATCAAGAAGGTGGTAGTGTGTCTTTAGTCACCATAAAAAAGAATTTTCTTGGAGAGAGTCGAAGCACATTCTAAGACTAAGCATATTCAAATATTGAAGTCAAGAATTCAAAGGTTTATTTAAGAATATCATAAGAGGATGTGCACTAGCTTATCATAAACCAGAAAGAGGATACAATGCATTTCAATGCATTTTAGTGCTTATCAACCTTACTAAGGTATTATAGAATATAATATTAATCCCTATAATTCCTCCCCACTATAGAAGCATTGGACTCCAATACGCTAAAAAATAGAAGGAAGTTGGGGAGAAACCCGGAGGTTGTGGGGATGCTCCATAATGAGGCTCCATGTAGATGTAATGTGGACTGCCAATATGAAGAGAAAGATAGTGTATGAAGGGCAATTGCTAACATGCCACCAAAATTTGAAAGTATTGCAATGTGAAGGAGGCAGGATGTGGAGTGTGTGAATCAAATGAGGAACTACAGGTTGAGTTGCAACTAGATCAGGAGCAATATCAACAAGAAGATATGTTTATGCAATAGGAGCATGTGCTGGTGAATCGCGAATAATTATTGGTGCAACAAAAATTGCTAGTACAACCAAAACAACCGCTGGTGCAATAGGAACTACTAGGACAATAGGAAGAACTTTTGGTGCAATAGGAAAAACTGCTGGAACAATAAGAACAACAAGAACAACTACTGGAATCATAGAAACAACTAGAGGTACAATAGGAATAGGATCCCGATGAATGTGAGGTGAAGTGGATAAAATTGCTCGTAGTTGGACCTCCTTATGCTATGGTGTGCTAAAAATCAAAGCAATTGGTTGTACCTGATGTAAATTAGTGTAAGTTTGATGTGTAGTGGATGGAACACTACAGACAATAAAGGATTTGTTCTCATATTGCAAAAAATAAGTATTGGGATAGGCATCATAAGTGGCATGCCTATCATATTGGTAAGTTTTACCTAGAATTAATCCACAACAATACATGGGTGTGATATCACATGTGACCTTATCCCGAAACTTAGAGCTAAATGCAAATGCAATGGTACACATGTGTGTGATTTTTGATGTGTTGGTGCTATCCTTCCACCCAAGAGAGTAGGGGTGAGGATTTTTTGATGTAGGGAGCTTGAGCCTATCAATAATGGATTTTGCAATTAGATTCTTTTGTGAGCCATTATCGATTATACAATCTACTACAAAGTTATGGAGCAAGTGAGCATGAGTGACAAATAATTGGTCACAATCACCTGCTCTGGAATGCTTATTCATGAGTTTTAAATTATTAAGTTGCCTTCTCAACTCCTCATAAATTACTTCTTATCTAGTAGAATCAATGGGGTTATCACAAGTGACCTCATAAGATTGTACAAAAAAATTCTTCTTTTGTAATTGTGGACATTGATTTTTATCATGGCCTTGCCTCTTACAATAGTTACAAAATTTAGCAATTTGAGCATGAGAGAATGAAGAAGAAGAGGAAGAAGAAAATGATTTTTAGAAGCAAAAGGTGAGTAAGAAGTGGAAGTAATAGAAGAAGAAACATGGGAAGGTCTCTTTCGTCCTTGTTGATGCTTGTGCACATATTTTGTCGAACCACCAAAAGAGTAGCGAGGCTTTCACCGTTGTGCCATGAGCTTCTCCTCAGCTAGTTGTGCATGTTTGAATGCATAGTCCAATGTTGTGCAAGTAGTATATTTGATCTCCCTATACAAGTGTGCGAGAAGACCACTTTTAAACTTTGTAATCAAGATAGCATTAGAATATAAAATGCCAAGTAAGACTCAAAAGCGATTGAAATGATGAATGAAATCTTGTATAGATTCTCTTTTTACTTGACGAAGGTGTAACCATTGATTCAGTAAGTCCTCATAATTTTATGGATAAAATGAGACCTTAAAAAATTGTACCATCTCCTCCCATGTACAAATTGGATTATGGCGATTGGCAATGAGAACTTTGGTGATGTTGGAAATTTTGAGCTTTGTGAATGAAACCTTTTCATTATTAGGAGTGTGAGTATATTCAAATCAGGTCTCCATATCAAGGATCCATCTATTAAGTAAATTAGTGTCTCGGGAGCCTTCATATACTTTTACTTAACACCTTGGATGAGGAGTATGGGAGGACCATTGAAGTTTTTGCAACTTGGTAGCTATTACCACTAGTTTTTTATCATGAGCGATACTGATTTTAGCCAATTTTTCAACAATGGCCATGTTTGTAGCCATAGGTCTATTAGGGGTGGTCAAGGATTTTCTAGGCACTAGTTCAAGCAACTAAATGATAATTTGTGACAAAAAATATTTGTGGGTAACTTATAATGGGCCTTCCCTCCCTAAATGGCCAAGGATTATATTACAAGGTAATTAATTAGGCAATAATTAATGCACTAATAGTAAACACAATCACCGCCACAACCAATGGTTAATAAAATATCTACCACAACCAACGGTCACAATCACTACTCAATCCAGAAGGAGACAATGGTTAATACAATGTCATGCAATGGTCATCATAACTGAACATGCTTAAATGGTCACAAATCAAATTTGACCCTTAAGTTGGTCTGTGATCGAACACCCCACAAAATGAGAACCAATAGGAAGACCAACCCACATTACGATCCTACGACGACCAACGAGTGACCATGACAATCAATGAGTGGAACCTACGATGATCGATGAGTGACATAAACTATGAAAACCAGTGAGTGACACGATTAAGCTATGTAATCGAGAACAATGAGGACTAAAAAACAAACAATAAGGGTCGATGGCATAGATGATGAGCACACGAAACAAACATGATGCGAATAATGAGTACCAAATAAAATACAAAAATATGACTTGAATGGATAGTGCCACAGACAACAAGGACCAATCGGATGAGGTGATAATGAGGATTCAGACCAATCAACGAAAAGGTGACACAATTTAGGGGTGTGTGAATAGGATAGGCAAATTTGACTCATGGTGAGAGGCAAATAAGGGGAGAGGGAATGTAGCCAATGTAATACGGGTACAAATAAATATGTGCCTTTGGATATAAAAACAATAATGAATCCCTCGTCTAATACATGTGGGATTAATCCACAAAAAGTTTAAAAAAAACTTAGCTCGTCGATTGATGTCGGAGACAATACCGTCATCGATGAAGATGAAACTCGCTGTAAAACTAAACATGATGTCGAAAAAGAAAAAGAAATTAAGCAAAGCTTAGGGTTTAAGAATTTTGGCTATCGAAATATTTTTGAGTCATCGAAAAACACAAAAAAAATTGTGATGTCAAACATAAGACTTCAACATCATGTTTCGAAGATTGATTTGAGGTGGTTCTAACATCTACGATTGGATATTACACAGATGAATGGTGTTAGCCACCTTTTTTTCAATTTACACTATCATAGAGAAGAGGTAACTCTCATGGCCTTGCTCGTCTATGTCTTGGAATGCTTGATCGCGATGATGATTGAGTGGAGTACATTGGGGAGCTTCCAAAAGTATGAATATGTGCACAACATATTTCTATTCGAGATTGCTATTGAGGATCATTGTATGGGAACAAGGGAGCATAGGATCTATGATTTTAATGCACCACGATGTACACTATTGAAGATGTACATCGACAATAGTGCATAGCAGAGCACTTTGAATGATGTAAAATGAACATTGATTATAGCTTGTTCCTTAGTGTTTAATCATTGATTTATGTAGGCAAGACACCAAAGATATCATTTTTGATGAAAGTAGAACCAGATTGCATCGATCTAGATATGTGAGTAGTTATACTCCACCTATGTTTTATAATAAGCTAAAATAATCACTAATACACGTAGAGGATGGAAAGATTTTTTTCTCTCTTAGATCTATAAGCCGAAATCAACCAATCAATAAGAGTATCCGTCGAATGAAGCTCCTCTAGAGGCACCAAGTGAAAAGATTCAAAGATTACAAAATTATGTCAAAGAAATGATGAATCCAAGGATGGATACTTGGATCAATAGCTGAAGTTGGGAGTTAGAGGGACTCAACTAGCTGAGAGTCAGTAGTCAAAGGGACCGCAATGAGAGTTTTTAAATGAGGAGTGCTCATGCAAAAAATGAAAGAGTATTATTCCCAAAGCCAAGATTCATTGGTGGTTTTATCGTTTCTCTTTTGAACCATACTAACTTAGAGGAAGAGGATACTCATCTATCCAATGCTCAACTATGATACCAATCATACAAAAATAATTCTTGAGAGCAAGATGCAAGGAAATATCATGATGAAAACTGAGAATTGCATTAATCAAAAACATATTTATAGGCATGTTTGCCTTTACAATTTAGCATAATATGCATGATCTGTGTGAGTATTAAATGCCATATATCATGATCCATGTGAAGAGGAATAATATTATAGAATATAATATTAATCCCTATAAAAGAAGCAAGTGAAGCTTTAATAGGAGATGCATAACTTCGGTGCAAAATATAATATTGCAAAGGATTTTGCATTACATTGGCATCGATTTTGTCCTTTCAGTTATAGGAAAGAAGGACAAAGAAAGAGTGTCTTAAAAAAATATTACAAACAGTAAGACATGGTCTCCAAGTGACCATATCACTAAATTTTGAGAGGTAAACTTTGAACAGAGTAGAGATCCATTCCAAAAGGGCTCAACGGCTGTCAATAGCAAGGTGAAAGCACACTCAATGTGCTTTAGAAAAGAGTCAATCCTAGAGAGCTCAATATCTGCATCACCAAGGTGTATCGAGACACCAAATCATCATCTACACATCAAGAAACAACCATAATCCTATGTAAGAAACTAGCGCTCATTGTAAGGTAGAAAATACAAATGATAACACAAGACATCCTACGTATAACAAGGATTGTCTTATCAAAGCTCGAAAGTGGAAGAACCACCAACCAAGAGGGATCACCATTACAACACTTGAGATTATTCATAGTTGGAGCCAAGCTTGTTGGAATACATCATCCATATTTGCTAGAGAAAAGGAGGAGCCATATCATAATTTGTTGTCATAGAAACGGCAAAAGAAAGCTTGCAATAGTTGGCAAGAATACATTGAGAATTCTTAAGATATTAGTACATTGAAGGTAAGAGTGCATGCAAAGAAGGCTCAAACACTTATCTTGATAAGGAGGGAATATTGTACCACTTGGAACAAAGTGTAAGATAATATTCAAACATTAATGCCTATGCTCAAGGAGGAAGAACGCTCAACCAAGTAACACACTCATCTTATATCCAATGCTCAAAGAAAGACGCCCATCTAAGTAACGTCTTCCATCATTGCCCTAACATCCAAGAATTTTCAACAGTCAACAAGAAGGAATTCATCTTGCGCCACGTGGGGTAATGCTTCTCAAAGACAAGCGCTACTCAAGGAGAAGATAAAAGAATATTGGTAATACCTCATACCACTTGGCACACCCATCAAGAAGGTGGTAGCGTGTCTTTAATCACCATAAAAAAGAATGCTCTTGGAGAGAGTCGAAGCACATTCCAAGCCTAAGCATTTTCAAATATTGAAGTCAATAAGTCAAAGGTGTATTTAAGAATATCATAAGAGGATGTGCACTAGCTTATCTTACACCAGCAAGAGGATACAATGCATTTCAATGTGTTTTAGTTCTTATCAACCTTGCTAAGGTATTATAGAATAGTATTATAGAATATAATATTAATCCCTATAATTCCTCTCCACTGTAGAAGCATTGGAATCCAATACGCTCAAAAATAGAAGGAATTTGAGGAGAAACCCAGAGGTTGTGGGGATGCTCCATAATGAGGCTCCATGTAGATGTGTGGACTGCCAATATGAAGAGGAAGATAGTGTATGAAGGGCAATTGCTAACATGCCACCAAATGTTGAAAGTCTTGCAATTTGAAGGAGGCAGGATGTGGAGTGTGTGAATCCAATGAGGAACTACAGGTTGAGTTGCAACTGGAGCAGGAGCAATATCAATAAGAAGATATGTTTATGCAATAGGAGCATGTGCTGGTGCATCACAAACAATTGTTGGTGCAACAAAAATTGCTGGTACAACCAAAACAACTACTAGTGCAATATGAACTGCTAGGACAATAGGAACAACTTTTGGTGCAACAAGAACAACTACTGGAACACTAGGAAAAACAAGAACAACTACTGGAATCATAGAAACAACTAGAGGTACAATAGGAATAGGATCCCGATGAATGTGAGGTGAAGTGGACAAAATTGCTCGTAGTTGGACCTCCTTATGCTATGGTGTGATAAAAATCAAAGCAATTGGTTGTATTTGATGTAAATTAGTGCAAGTTCAATGTGTAGTGGATGGAACACTGCAGACAATAAAGGATTTGTTCCCATGTTGCAAAAAATATGTATTGGGATAGGCATCATAAGTGGCATTCCTATCATATTGGTAAGTTTTACCCAGAATTAATCTGCAACAATCCATGGGTGTGATATCACACGTGACCTTATCCCAAAACTTAGGGCTAAATACAAATGCAATGGTACATATGTGTGTAATTTTTTATGTGTTTTTTCTATCCTTCCACCCAAGAGAGTAGGGGTGAGGATTTTTGGACGTAGGGAGCTTGAGCCTATCGATAATGTATTTTGCAATTAGATTCTTTTGTGAACCATTATCGATTATACAATCCACTACAAAGTTATAGAGCAAGTGAGCATGAGTGACATATAATTGGTCACAATCACCCTCTCTGGAATGCTTATTCATGAGTGTTACATTATTAATTTGCCCTCTCAACTTCTCATAAATTACTTCTTCTCTAGTAGTCTTAATGGGGTTATCACAAGTGCCCTCATAAGACTGTACAAAAAGATTCTTCTTCTTTTGTAATTGTGGATATTGATTTTTATCATGGCCTTGCCTCTTACAATAGTTACAAAATTTAGCAATTTGAATAGGAGAGATGGAAGAAGAATAGGAAGAAGAAAATGATTTTTTAGAAGCAAAATATGAGTAAGAGGTGGAAGTAATAGAAGAAGAAACATGGGAAGGTCTCTTTCGTCCTTGTTGATGCTTGTGCACATATTTTGTCGAACCACTAAAAGAGTAGCGAGGCTTTTGTCGTTGTGCCACATGCTTCTCCTCAGCTAGTTGTGCATGTTTGAATGCATAGTCCAATGTTGTGCAAGTAGTATATTTGATCTCCCTATACAAGTGTGCGAGAAGACCACTTTTAAAATTTGTAATCAAGATAGCATTAGAATATGAAATGCCAAGTAAGACTCAAAGGCGATTGAAATGATGAATGAAATCTTGTATAGATTCTCTTTTTACTTGACGAAGGTGTAACCATCGATTCAGTAAGTCCTCATAATTTTATGGATAAAATGAGGCCTTCAAAACTTGTACCATCTCCTCCCATGTACAAATTGAATTATGGCATTTGGCAATGAGAACTTTGGTGATGTTGGAAATTTTGAGCTTTGTGAATGAAACCTTTTCATTATTAGGAGTGTGAGTATATTCAAATCAGGTCTCCATATCAAGGATCCATCTATTAAGTACATTAGGGTCTCTGGAGCCTTCATATATTTTTACTTCACACCTTGGACGAGGAGGATGGGAGGAAAATTGAAGGTTTTGCAACTTGGTAGCTATTTCCACTAGTTTTTCATCATGAGTGATACTGATTTTAGCCAATTTTTCAACAATGGCAATGTTTGTAGCCATAGGTCTACTAGGGGTGGTCAAGGATTTTCTAGGCACTAGTTCAAGAAACTAAATGATAATTTGTGACCAAACATATTTGTGGGTAAATTATAATGGGCCTTCCCTCCCTAAATGGCCAAGGATTATATTACAAGGTAATTAATTAGGAAAGAATTAATGCAGTAATGGTCAGTTAAATCACCACCACAACCAATGGTTAATACAATCTCTACCACAACCAACGGTCACAATCACCACTCAATATGCAAGGCACCAACGGTCAATACAATGTCATGTAACGATTATCACAATTGAACATTCTTAAATGGTCATAAATAAACTCTGACCCTTACGTTGGTCTGCGACCAAACACCCCACAACATGAGAACCAATAGAAAGACCAAACCATGTTACAACCCTACGACGACCAACGAGTGACAAACTATAACAATCGATGAGTGGATCCTACGATGATCGACGAGTGACACAAGCTATGACAACTGATGAGTGACACGATTAACCGATGTGATTGAGAACAATAAGGACTAAACAAAAAAATAAGGGTCTATGGCACAGATGATGAGGACTCGAAACAAACATGATGCGAACAATGAGGACCAAATACAATACAAAATATGACTTGAATGGATAGTGCCACAGACAACAAGGACCAATCAGATGAGGTGATAACGAGGATTCAGACCAATCAACAAAAAGGTGACAAAATTCAGGGGTGTGTGAATAGGATAGTCAACTTTGGCTCATGATGAGAGGCAACTAAGGGGATAGGGAACGTAGCCAACGTAATTTGGATACCAATAAATATGTGCTTTTGGATATAAAAACAATAATGAATCCCTCGTCTAATACATGTGGGATTAAACCACCAAAAGTTTTAAAAAAACTTAGCTCATCGATTGATGTCGAAGACAATACCGTCATCGATGAAGATGAAACTCGCTGTAAAACTGAACATGATGTCGAAAAAGAAAAATAAATTAAGCAAATCTTAGGGTTTAAGAATTTTGGCTGTCGAAGTACTTTTGAGTCATCGAAAAGCACAAAAAAATTTGTGATGTCAAATATAAGACTTCAAAATCATGTTTCAAAGGTCGATTTGAGGTGGTTCTGACATCTACGATTGGATATTACACAGATGAATGGTGTTAGCCACATTTTTGTCAATTTACACTATCATAGAGAAGAGGTAATTCTCATGGCCTTGCTCGTCTATGTCTTGGAATGCTTGATCGCGATGATGCTTGAGTGGAGTACGTTGGGGAGCTTCCAAAAGTATGAATATGTGCACAACATATTTCTATTCAAGATTGCTATTGAGGATCGTTGGATGGGAACAAGGGAGCATAGGATCTATGATTTTAATGCACCATGATGTATGCTATTGAATATGTACATCGACAACAGTGCACGATAGAGCGCTTTGAATGATGCAAAATGAACATTGATTATAGCTTGTTCCTTAGTGTTTAATCATCAATTTATGTAGGCAAGACACCAAAGATATCATTTTTGATGAAAGTAGAACCAGATTGGATCGATCTAGATATGTGAGTAGTTATATTCCACCTATGTTTTACGATAAACTAAAATAATCACCAATACACGTAGAGGATGGAACGATTTTTTTCTCTCTTAGATCTATAAGCCGAAATCAACCAATCAACAAGAATATTCGTCGAATGAAGCTCCTCTAGAGGCACAAGTGAAAAGATTCAAAGATTACAAAATTATGTCAAAGAAATGACGAATCCAAGGATGGATACTTGGATCAATAGCTGAAGTCGGGAGTTAGAGGGACTCAAGTAGCTAAGAGTCAGTAGTCAAAGGGACCTTAATGAGAGTTTTTGAATGAGGAGTTCTCATGCAAAAAAGTAAAGAGTATTATTCCCAAAGCCAAGATTCGTTGGTGGTTTTATCGTTTCTCTTCTTAACCATACTAGCTTAGAGGAAGAGGATACTCACATATCCAATGCTCAACTATGATACCAATCATACAAAAATAATTCTTGAGAGCAATATGCAAGGAAATATCATAATGAAAACTGAGAATTACATTAATCAAAAACATATTTATAGGCATGTCTGCCTTTACAATTAGTATTTAATATTCATGATCCGTGTGAGTATTAAATGCCATATATCATGATCCATGTGAGTAGGAATAGTATTATAGAATATAATATTAATCCCTATCAAATAAGCAAGTGAAGCTTTAATAGGAGATGCATAACTTCGGTGCAAAATATAATATTGTAAAGGATTTTGCATTACATTGGCATCGATTTTGTCCTTTCAGTTACAAAAAAAAAAGGACAAAGAAATAGTGTCTTAAAAAAATATTACAAACAGTAAGACATGGTCTCCAAGCGACCATATAACTAAAGTTTGAGAGGTAAAATTTGAACAGAATAGAGATCCATTCTAAAAGGGCTCAACGTTTGTCAATAACAGGATGAAAGCACACTCAAGGTGCTTTAGAATAGAGTCGATCCTATAGAGCTCAATATCTACATCACCAAGGTGTATCGAGACACCAAATCATCATCTACACATCAAGCAACAACCACAATATTATGTAAGAAACTAGCGCTCATTGCAAGGTAGAAAATACAAATGATAACACAAGACATTCTACGTATAACAAGGATTGTCTTATCAAAGCTCCAAAGTGGAAGAACCACCAACCAAGAGGGATCACCATTACAACATTTGATATTCTTTATAGTTGGAGCCAAGCTTGTTGGAATACATCATCCATATTTGCTAGAGAAAAAGAGGAGCCATATCATAATTTTTTGTCATAGAGACGTCAAAAGAAAGCTTGCAATAATTGCCAAGAATACATTGAGAATCCTTAAGATATTAGTATGTTGAAGGTAAGAGTGCATGCAAAGAAGGCTCAAACACTTATCTTGATAAGGAGGGAATATTTTACCACTTGGAACAAAGTGTAAGATAATATTCAAACATTAATGCCTATGCTCAAGGAGGAAGAGCACTCAACCAAGTAACACACTCATCCTATATCCAATGCTCAAAGAAAGATGCCCATCTAAGTAAGGTCTTCCATCATTTCCCTAACGTCCAAGAATTATCAACACTCAACAAGAAGGAATTCCTCTTGCACCACATGGGGTAATGCTTCTCAAAGACAAGCGCTACTCAAGGAGAAGGTAAAAGAATATTGGTAATACCTCATACCACTTGGCACACCCATAAAGAAGGTGGTAGCGTGTCTTTAGTCACCCTAAAAAATAATGCTCTTGGAGAGATTCGAAGCACATTCTAAGCCTGAGCATATTCAAATATTGAAGTCAAGAAGTCAAAGGTGTATTCAAGAATATCATAAGAAGATGTGCACTAGCTTATCATAAACCAGCAAGAGGATACAATGCATTTCAATGTGTTTTAGTGCTTATCAACCTTACTAAGGTATTATAGAGTATAATATTAATCCCTATAATTCCTCCCCACTATAGAAGCATTGGACTCAAATACACTCAAAAATGGAAGGAAGTTGAGGAGAAACCTAGAGGTTGTGGGGATTCTCCATAATGAGGCTCCATGTAGATGTAATGTGGACTGCCAATATGAAGAGGAAGATTGTGTATGAAGGGCAATTGCTAACATGCCACCAAATGTTGAAAGTCTTGCACTGTGAAGGAGGCAAGATGTGGAGTGTGTGAATCAAATGAGGAACTACAGGTTGAGTTGCAACTGAAGCAGGAGTAGTATCAACAAGAAGATATGTTTATGCAATAGGAGCTTGTGCTGGTGCATCGCAAACAATTGTTGGTGCAACAAAAACTATTGGTACAACCAAAACAATTGCTGGTGCAATAGGAACTTCTAGGACAATAGGAACAACTTTTGGTGCAATAGGAACAACTGCTGGAACAATAGGAACAACAAGAACAACTACTAGAATCATAGAAACAACTAGAGGTATAATAGGAATAGGATCCTGATGAATGTGAGGTGAAGTGGACAAAATTGCTCGTAGTTGGACCTCCTTATGCTATGGTGTGCAAAAAATCAAAGCAATTGGTTGTATCTGATGTAAATTAGTGTAAGTTTGATGTGTAGTGGATGGAATATTACATACAATAAAGGATTTGTTCTCATGTTGCAAAAAATATGTATTGGGATAGGCATCATAAGTGGCATGCCTATCATATTGGTAAGTTTTACCTAGAATTAATCTGCAACAATCCATGGGTGTGATATCACACGTGACCTTATCCCGAAACTTAGGGCTAAATGCAAATGCAATGGTATACATGTGTGTGATTTTTGATGTGTTTTTGCTATCCTTCCATCCAAGAGAGTAGGGGTGAGGATTTTTGGATGTAGGGAGCTTGAGCCTATCGATAATGAATTTTGCAATTATATTCTTTTGTGATCCATTATCGATTATACAATATACTACAAAGTTATAGAGCAAGTGAGCATGAGTGACAAATAATTGGTCACAATCACCTGCTCTGGAATGCTGATTCATGAGTGTTACATTATTAAGTTGCCCTCTCAACTCCTCATAAATTTCTTCTTCTATAGTAGTCTCAATGGGGTTATCACAAGTGCCCTCATAATACTGTACAAAAAGATTCTTCTTCTTTTGTAATTGTGGACATTGATTTTTATCATGGCCTTGCCTCTTTTAATAGTTACAAAATTTAGCAATTTGAGTAGGAGAGAATGAAGAAGAAGAGGAAGAAGAAAATTATTTTTTAGAAGCAAAAGGTGAGTAAGAGGTGGAAGTAACAGAAGAAGAAACATGGGAAGGTCTCTTTCGTCCTTGTTGATGCTTGTGCACATATTTTGTCGAACCACCAAAAGAGTAGCGAGGATTTTGTCGTTGTGCCACAAGCTTCTCCTTAGCTAGTTGTGCATGTTTGAATGCATAGTCCAATGTTGTGCAAGTAGTATATTTTATCTCCCTATACAAGCGTGCGAGAAGACCACTTTTAAAATTTGTAATCAAGATAGCATTAGAATATGAAATGCCAAGTAAGACTCAAAGGCGATTGAAATGATGAATGAAATCTTGTATAGATTCTCTTTTTACTTGACGAAGGTGTAACCATTGATTCAGTAAGTCCTCATAATTTTATGGATAAAATGAGGCCTTCAAAACTTGTACCATCTCCTCCCATGTACAAATTGGATTATGGTGATTGGGAACGAGAACTTTGGTGACGTTGGAAATTTTGAGCTTTGTGAATGAAACCTTTTCATTATTAGGAGTGTGAGTATATTCAAATCAGGTCTCCATATCAAGGATCCATCTATTAAGTACATTAGGGTCTCGAGAGCCTTCATATATTTTTAATTCACACCTTGGACGAGGAGGATGGGAGTAATATTGAAGGTTTTGCAACTTGGTAGCTATTTCCACTAGTTTTTCATCATGAGTGATATTGATTTTAGCCAATTTTTCAACAATGGTCATGTTTGTAGCCATAGGTCTACTAGGGGTGGTCAAGGACTTTCTAGGCACTAGTTAAAGCAACTAAATGATAATTTGTGATAAAACATATTTGTGGGTAACTTATAATGGGCCTTCCCTCCCTAAATGGCCAAGGATTAGATTACAAGGTAATTAATTCGACAAGAATTAATGGAGTAACGATCAATTCAATCACCACCACAACCAATGGTTAATACAATCTCTACCACAACCAACGGTCACAATCACCACTCAATCCACAAGGCACCAACGGTCAATACAATGTCATGCAATGATTATCATAATTGGACATTCTTAAATGGTCACAAATTAACTCTGACCCTTATGTTGGTCTGGGACCAAACACCCCACAACATGAGAACCAATAGGAAGACCAACCCATGTTACAAGTCTACGACAACCAACGAGTGACAAACTACAACAATCGATGAGTGGATCCTATGATGATTGACGAGTGACACAAGCCATGACAATCGATGAGTGACACGATTAAACAATGTGATCGATAACAATGAGGACTAAACAATAGATAATAAGTGTCAATGGCACATATGATGAGGACTCAGACCAAACACGATGCAAACAACAAGAACCAAATACAATACAAAAGATGACTCGAATGGATAGTGTCATAGATAGCAAGGACCAATCGGATGATAGGATGAGGCGATAATGAGGATTTAGACCAATGAATAGGAAGGCGACAAAATTTAGGAGTGTGTGAATAGATAGGCAACTTTGACTCATGGTGAGAGGCGACCAAGGGGAGAGGGAATGAAATTGGCTACCAACAAATATGTCTTTGGATATAAAAACAATAATGAATCCCCCATCTAATACATGTGGGATTAATCCACAAAAATTTAAAAAAAAACTTAGCTTGTCGGTCGATGTCAGAGATAATACCGTCATTGACGAAGATGAAACTCGCTGTAAATTTAAACACGATGTCGAAAAAGGAAAAATAAATTAAGCAAACCTTAGGGTTTAAGAATTTTGGCTATCGAAATATTTTTGAGTCATCGAAAAACACAAAAACTTCTGTGATGTCAAATAGAAGACTTCAAAAACATGTTTTGAAAGTCGATTTGGATATTACGTAGATGAATGGTGTTAGCCACCTTTTTTTTCAATTTACACTATCATATAAAAGAGGTAATTCTCATGGCCTAGCTCGTCTATGTCTTGGAATGCTTTATCGCGATGATGCTTGAGTGGAGAACGTTGGGGAGCTTCCAAAAGTATGAAGATATGCACAACATATTTCTATTCGAGATTACTATTGAATATCGTTGGATGTGAACAAGGGAGCATAGGATCTGTGATTTGAATGCACCATGATGTACGCTATTGAAGATGTACATCGACAACAGTGCATAGCAGAGGGCTTTGAATGATGCAGAATGAAAATTGATTATAGCTTGTTCCTTAGTGTTTAATCATCGATTTATGTAGGCAAGACACCAAAGATATCATTTTTGATGAAAGTAGAACTAGATTGCATCGATCGAGATCTGTGAGTAGTTATACTCCACATATGTTTTACGATAAGCTAAAATAATCACCAATACACGTAGAGGATGGAATGATATTGTTCTCTCTTAGATATATAATCTGAAATCAACCAATCCACAAGAATATCTATCGAATGAAGCTCCTCTAGAGGCACCAAGTGAAAATATTCAAAGATTACAAAATTACGTCAAAGAAATGACGAATCCAAGGATGGATACTTGGATCAATAGCTGAAGTCGAGAGTTAGAGGGACTCAACTAGCTGAGAGTTAGTAGTCAAAGGGACCCAATGAGAGTTTTTAAATGAGGAGTGCTCATGCAAAGCGTTCTTCCCAAAGCCAAGATTCGTTGGTGGTTTTATCGTTCCTCTTTTGAACCAGACTAGCCTAGAGGAAGAGGATACTCACTTATACAATGCTCAACTATGATACCAATGATACAAAAATAATGCTTGATAGCAAGATGCAAGTAAATATCATAATGAAATTTGAGAATTGCATTAAACAAAAATATACTTATAGGCATGTTTGCCTTTACAATTTAGTATTTAATATGTATGATATGTGTGAGTATTAAATGTCATATATATTGATCCATGTGATGAGGAATAGTATTATAGAATATAATATTAATCCTTATAAAAGAAGCAAGTGAAGATTTAATAGGAGACGTATACCTTCAATGCAAAATATAATATTGCAAAGGATTTTGCATTACATTGGCATCGACTTTATCCTTTTAGTTACAAAAAAATAGGATAAATAAAGAGTGTCTTAAAAATACTATTACAAACAGTAAGACATGGTCTCCAAGTGACCATATCACTGAAGTTTGAGGGGTAAAATTTGAACAGAGTAGAAAGCCATTCTAAAAGGGCTCAACGTTTATCAATAGAAAGGTGAAAGCACACTCAAGGTGCTTGAGAGTAGATCCAATCCTAGAGAGATCAATATCTACATCACCAAGGTGTATCGAGACACCAACTCATCATCTACATAGTAAGCAATAACCACAATCCTATGTAAGAAACTAGCACTCATTGCAACGTAGAAAATACAAATGATAACACAACACATCCTACGTATAACAAGGATTGTCTTATCACAGCTCCAACGTGGAAGAACCACAAACCAAGAGCGATCACCATTACAACACTTGATAATCTTCATAGTTGGAGCCAAGCTTGTTGGAATACATCATCCATATTTTCTAGAGAAAAGGAGGAGCCATATCATAATTTGTTGTCATAGAGAAATTAAAAGAAAGCTTGCAATAGTTGGTAAGAATACATTTAGAATCCTTAAGATATTAGTATGTTGAAGGTAAGAGTGCATGCAAAGAAGGATCAAACACTTATTTTTACAAGGAGGGAATATTGTACCACTTGGAACAAAGTGTAAGATAATCTTCAAACATTAATGCCTATGCTCAAAGGAGGAAGAGCGCTCAACCAAGTAACACACTCATCCTATCTCTAATTCTCAAAGAAAGACACCCATATAAGTAACGTCTTCCATCATTTCCCTCAATGTCCAAGAATTTTCAACACTCAACAAGAAGGAATTCATCTTGTGGCATGTGGGGTAACGTTGCTCAAAGACAAGCGCTACTCAAGGAGAAGATAAAAGAATATTGGTAATACCTCATGCCACTTGGCACACCCATCAAGAAGGTGCTAGCACGTCTATAGTCACCATAAAAAATAACGCTCGTGGAGAGAGTCGAAGCACATTCTAATCCTGAGCATATTCAAATATTGAAGTCAAGAAGTCAAAGGTGTATTTAAGAATATCATAAGAGGATGTGCACTAGTTTATCATAAACCAACAAGAGGATACAATGCATTTCAATGTGTTTTAGTGTTTATCAACCTTACTAAGGTATTATTATATAAAGGTTGATTAATTTACTTCCATAAGGAGCAGTAAGGGATAATATAAGGTTGAAATTATTGTTATCTTTTGCATTTAAAGTTATTTGCAAAATCAATATTAATAGATTTGAGAGAAAATCAAGGAGTTAATACTCTTTAGTATTATCACTCTAGCTGAAATACAATATTTGCAATTAATATCATAGGAGGTATAAGGTTTTCTACTTGGAAATAAATTATTATTGTAAATATCATTATTTTCTAAAAATTTCAAAATTAGGGAGATATAAGGTATACTACATCAAACATAGATTATTGGAATTTAGAAATATTTAACTATTGGATATTAAAGGCTATAAAAGGAAAATTATTATTTACTTAAAGGAGTTGGAATTATTTACTTACATGTGTCTCGTACTTATACTAAAGGGATAAAATAAATCCAACCATAGAGAACTTCAAATTGATAAGTGCATAGTTCATAGGAGAAATAAGATAAAATAGGAGTTGATTATTGTCATTCTCAAAATATTATAAAATCAACCCAAAAGGTGAACTATTACTTATTAAGCACTTTATCAAGCTTATAGCTTACACCAATCACTAGGGAGACATAAGGAATTCTATAAAACCTATGTCTAGAAAGGTTTTATCAAAATAATTCACATACTCTAAACTAGGGAGTCATAAGGTAGTCTACTACAAAGGATCTATCAAAAGTGTTCTTAAAATATAAAGAGCTAAAACTAAGGAAGATGTCTACCTCAAAGAATACAATGAACAATGATATGAACAACACTATTAGAAAGGAAAGAGTAAGTGTCATAATAATTGAAATCAAGAATTTGCATATAAAGTTTGAAGGAGACTTAGACATTACTTCAAAAAGGATTCATAGTGAAGCTTTAAAATATAACTTTGAAACCATGGAATATTATCTACATGCTTGACTCACTAAAGCAATTGATAATGGAAAGAGTGACATTCAAATTCCTTTAGACTTTGGTAGCATATTATATATGGCATTACTTACATTCAAATGTTACAAGGATGAGAATGTAGAACAAAAAGGATTGATAGAATTACTTAAAATGAAAACTAAAATGGATGAATCATACCTAGAGAAGATATTTTAATCCTCATGCAATATTGATACTTCAAGTTCTACTAACACAAAATCTTATCATGATGCCTTAAGTGTTTGTTCAGAAGCTTCTATATAGAACCTGGAAAATGATAAAAAGGACAAAGGCAAAGAGAAGATACTTTTACAAGAATCAAGTGATAGTATGTCCACCTATGAAAGTGTAGTAACTGACTCCAAAGATAAGAATAAAAAAGAAGAAGAAGAGGAGCTGGACCAAGGAGGTAAACAATGTATGATGAATTAAATATAATAAAAAGAACCAAATCAAGTTGAAGAACATCTAAAGATGAAGATCCATATTGAAGACTAAAGTCTTCAATATCTAGATAATGTAATACATAGGGGTGTTAGAGAATATATTACATTATTGGCTACATATCAATGTACCACCTTTGATACATAACTAGAGTAGGAGTTCACTTTAGAGTAAAGTTAGTTAGTTACTTAAAATATTATAATAAATGCACAAGTGTTGATGTGCAAGTTGTAAATTAACAAGGAGTCCACTTGTACATCAAGTAGATAGGTAGAGTAAGGGCCAAGGAATCTATCTTCCTATATAAAGGCCTCATAGTGAGTGTTTTCTATGTAGTAGTAAATATAGAGTGTGTGGTATACTTCTGTAGTATGGTACAATGTAGTCATTTCATATCTATTCATGGAGTGTTCATGTCCTCCATTATATAACATTATACTATTTTTACCACTTTCATTCTGGTATATTTATGAGTTATTTGTAAATGTTCATCTCATTACTTTTTTACATATTATTGTGCCATTAGTTTATAATATCTCATATTAGTTATCTTTCATCTTGTGGTTGTATTTCCTATACTAACGTCTCATAAAAAGCTAATATTATGCACTTTATAAATCATGGAAGGTGAACCACCACATTGGTGACTTTGGAACTCATGGAAGGTGAACCATCACATTCTTTTATAAAGAGACATGTACCCTCATTCTTGAGGATATCAATTATACTTTGTAGAAGTTCTGGCTCATGGAGCTAGAGATCTTATGGAGTGGATTTCTTTCAATAAGAAACATTGTATGGTATTGCCCTACCTCAAGGGTATTATCAATCTCTATTTTATTGTGTGGATTGTTATCGTGTAATTTAATTTTTGGATGCATGTGATATTTTTGCATATTGATAAATGTTTTTTTGATAATGAGAAGAGAGTTTCATAACATTTGATATCAGAGCAAAGATTCTGGAAAAATGGGGTTATTTTTGCAAAGCGACGACATTTTTTTAGAAAAACGTCATATTTTGTGAGAGCCATATCTTTTCTTTCAATAATTTTTCAAATTTTTTTTGCACCATTGTGTAGATTTGTTTGAGTATAATAAAAAAGAATGCTCGTTTGTTAAATTCTAATAAATATTGATAAAGTTATGGCTGTTTGAAGTTTGACTTTTTGTGTTGTTTTTTTTACCAAGAAATTTTTTAAAAACAAAAAATTGTATTAACTTTTGTATCAATCATTTTTAGAATCATTTTACACCAACATGTAGATTATTTTGAGTACTAAAAAATTAACTGCTCACTTGTGAAATAAAATTTTGATAAGTATTGAGAGAGTTATAACTATTTGAAGTTAGGTTGTTGAGGCTTCTTTTGACTACATGATTTTTTTTCAAAAGAAAAAATTCATAATAATTTTTTTAGGAGTCATTTTCAGAATCCGTTTGCACCAGCATATACATTATTTTGAGTACTACAATAATGGTTGCTCACTTATTAAATTATGATAAGTATTGAGGGAGTTACAACTATTGTAAGTTGGGATTTTGGTGTTGTTTTTGTGCTACATGAAAAATTTATGCAAAGAGAAAAAAAATCATAACTCTTAATCCGAGTAAGCAGATAAATTGTCATTAATTTTGTTTTGAAGAAAATTTACAAATTTAGTTGTTTAAAGAAAGAAAAAGATGAGATCTTAGAAATTTTAATTTTTGAGAGTTTTCAATTATTTAAAACTCTTGCTCCTTTGAGAAAAAATATGGAGTGGCCAATATTCATTGGAAGGGATGATAATGATGTTAGAGAATGATTGAGGATGTGAAACAAATTCTAATTTTTTCTTTAATATTGTATTGTATATTGATATGATCCATAAATGAACTATTAAGTACGAAATACCACATGTCAAATTAGAAATAGGTAAGAAAATATTGTCATATGTAACCATGAATGAATATTGTCATATTAATATGCACTTTGTAACTCATGGAAGGTGAACTATCACATTCTTGTATAGAGAGAGATGTAGCCTCGTTCTTGGGGATATCAAGTATTTTCTGTAGAAGTCTTGGCTTGTGGAGTTGGAGATCTTATGGAGTGGCTTCATTCTAATAAGGAGCATTGTACGATGTTGCCTACCTCAAAGGTATTATCAATCTCTATTTTATTTTATTTTATTGTATGCATTGTTATTATGCAATTTATTTGTGAATTATTCAACATGAGTAAAACTACATTTTGACTATTAAAATATGAAAATAAAAAATTAATATTTTTAATAAATATTTTAGTTTATATTTTTGAAAGTCTATGAAATGTTTTTTTAAGTTGCTCACAACCTTGTTTGCAACAAAGTTTTCTACTACAATAATTGTTCCTTCTCCAATATTTTTAACAAGAAGTAAAAAAAACAAGTTCCAAACATAAAGTTATACCCGTTATTTATAATATGGTTAAGATTAAAAAAAAAAGTTTTGAGCATTTTTAAGCATAATGTCCAAAGCAAGAAACCATAATTCTATTTTAAAAAATAGAATTTCTAAACTTTATAATTAAAATAAACTTTGTGTATTTTATCAAATACACTAAATTATTTATTTTATTTAATGAAATTATTGTCCCTTAAAAAATTGAAATAAAACTTCTATTTAAAAAATGTAAATTTTAAGAAGTTCAAGCTATTTCATCCTCTAGAAGAGTCTAATTAAAGATTAAAAATTACAAGGAAAAAAATGTCAAAAAAAAATTATCACGAGATTCATATGTATAATAGCATGATAAAGATATGATACAATATTAAATAACTTATTTAAAAGAATTGTAATACATTCTTATTCAATAAGATTACGATGCAATATCTTGTCTAATAAAATTATGATAATATATATTTTTTTTCATGAGAATGTTTATAAATTACATCAACAACCATCTTTAAGGGTTTGAGAACAAAATCACTTCAGAAACAACCACGATCTTTAACCACTAGGACAACCACCAAATTTAAAATTATAATAATTGTTAAAGAAAACAATATTTAATAATAAAAAAATACAAGTACAATAAAAATATAGGTACGGGATAACTCATGATAAAAATTAATATAAAAGTTCCATAATGAAAGTAAAAATGTTAGCTTCATCGTCAAATGGATGACAAGCCTTTTGTTATTCTTTTAGACTACGAATATGTATATGTATAAAAAATATATACTCAATTAAAAAATTAAGCTTAACCAAAGTATTGTCGAGCCTATCCAATCACTGCAGAATCTTGTACTACTGTCCAGGAGCACTTTAGAGCGGAGCACTATCCAGGTATTTAGCTTACCTTTTTAACTTTGAACGTTTGAACTCCAGATCTTACCTCCTCTTGTTTGTTTAGCCAGTATGGTATCGGAAGGGAATGGGAATGGGAATGGGGACCCGGATAATTAGCTAGCTAGTTCCCGCCCACTCGGAAGCACCAATGGTTCACAAGGAGTTCCTCCTCTTTTCCCCATTCCTTTCCAGATAATTAGCTAGCTAGTTCCCGCCCACTCGGAAGCACCAATGGTTCACAAGGAGTTCCTCCTCTTTTCCCCCTTCCTTTCCAGATAATTAGCTAGCTAGTTCCCGCCCACTCGGAAGCACCAATGGTTCACAAGGAGTTCCTCCTCTTTTCCCCCTTCCTTTCCACACTTAGAGCAATGCAGATAAGTATAATCTCCACCTTCGCAACTTCGCAGAAAAGTATTGTTGGCTTACGAAAGAGGAGGGCAATAGGTAGTATGCCGTTTGAGAATGCGACTGCAACAAAATTAGATAAAGGATTTGCCAGTATTCATCGTGGTATTGGTCGCGTTGTGTCTCCCTCAGCTCATTGTGGAGCTCCACCCTTTGATGCTCTTGCTGGTTTTTCTCCTATTTGTTTTCTCGGTCTTATTGCCCAAGCGGCGACAACCCTAGTGCCTTCCAAATCCACAGCGTTGTTTGAGTGGGCGAGCTGTTGCTGTTGCTGCTACAGGGGAGATCTAGTGCCAAAGTCTGTGGCTGATAATTTTTCACGGGGAGCTTCAGTTTAGACCAGGTACACCATAATAGCCCTCCTACGATAGTCTTATGAATACTTGCCAAGTTTCTTCTAGATCTAAAGAGGCTTCTAACTGTTGTCGTTTGATTAATACTTTGGTTGATTAGTTTCTGCAATGTGTGGGCAGCAGACCCTAAGAGATTTAGAGAAAACAAAACCCCTTTGGCTGTAGTTAGTTCTATACACGCTTGTATGTAGTTATTCTGTAACATTTTGGTTTAGAGATTGTTTAGTTTTTTTTTTTTTTTTTTTTCAGAAACTCAAAGAGGGAAGGGCTGTTTTCTTTAATTGGGCTACAATATTCAGCCTTCAAGCAAACACATAAATTGAAAATCGGACTAATGAACCAAATTTTTTTTTTTGGGGAGATCTCATAAAGCGTTTTTTAATTTTTAATTTTTTTTTCAAACTTATTTTTTCCAGTTTAAATAAACAATTTAATCTAAAATAACGAGCAAATTTATTTATTTCATTTCACCCGTCTCTTGAATATATGAACATAAAATCTAAAGTCTCGTAAGATCTGCAATATTTTGCTGTTTTTCTTTTGTTTTAAGCAGCTATACTTTTGGTTTGACACTGTTTAAAGGAAGATTGTGCTGAAATAAAACGTTTAGTCAAAAATATTCTACTTTAAAATTTTAGGGCAAATGATGAGCAACTAAAAATTTCATAGAGTAAATCAATTTACTAAAATAACGTGAATTTCTGATTTCGTAGTCACTAATGTCTGAGTTGCGGCAGGGATTCGGCCATCTTTGAAACTCATCCCGAACCTCTCTAAATAAAAAGGAGTCCTACCTACTAACAAGTAATGGAAAGAATCTGTATCACGTATATAAATATAATGCCCTCATTTCAGGTTTTTGGGCTGAGATTATTTCCTGTCCTATTGAGCCTGAGGTTCAGAGGTTTCTGCTGTTACCAGATTGGAACAGAAGGAATTGAAGGACTCTGTTACATTATTTGAACGGAGAAATTCATTGTATTAATCATTTTAGAAATTTGCTACTTCCTATAAGAATTGATGACAGGTTGAATTTTAAGTTGTCATTATAATTTTTAGGTAATGTGCAATAAATTTTTTAACAAATTTTATAGATTAATATTTTATATTAATGTATTATTTTATGAGGGAATATTATAGGTAAATTTTATGTTTGTGATTTTTAAATATAAATTATTATTAATTATTAAATTTAAATTTTTTTAATAATTTTAAACATGTTTTTATAAGGGTCATGGTCTCTTTATACAAAACCAAAACCCTTGCCAATATAATAAACTTATAACTCAGTTGTCAAATTATTATTACATGTTTTTATTTAAAAATATAAATTTAAATTAAAAATTTTATTTTTACATATATTTATATTAAATATGAATTATTAAAAATATATAAATAAATATTTAAACTATATAAAATAATAATATAATATAATAAAATAACATAAATATAACTAAAACAGACACATTTTAATGTCATATAATAAATTACAAATAATATTATAATATTAAATTTAAAATATAATTATTAATATTTTTAAGTTTATTTATTTAAGTTATTAAATTAAAAATAAAAATTATTAATTTTCATGAAAAATAAATTTATTAAAATTCAAGATATAAATTTGCATAATGTAAGGTCTAAAGGAAACTTTGATTATTCTATTCAAATGTCTTTCGATAACGTTTCCGCCTGTCACGGTCTACCCATCTCATTCTTATATGTTTAGACCCTCTCCTTAACATTTATAATTATATATATTTAAAATTATAAAACTTGTCCGTGGGTTTAGGTGGATTGGTAAGTTGGGGGCGTTTATAGAGGAGACCTAGGTTCCAATCTCATGGGTGTGCCCATGCATAACCGGTAGCTCAATCTGAATCCTCTGTGTGTTGCACCTGATTGATGACGACGATCTGTTTCCTGCTTGTCCGGGGTTCCTTTCATGCCATGTGTTGAACCAGACTTACGAAGATGGTGCGAACCCTGTACGTTCGACGGTCCCCATCTCACGTCGGGTTACCTCCATGCCACGTGTTGAACACGTCCGACGGTCCCCATCTCACGTCGGGTTACCTCCATGCAACGTTTTGAACCAGACTCACGAAGACGGTGCAAACCCTGTGCGTCTGGTGGTCCCCATCTCACACCGGGTTACCATTAACGAGACGGTAGGTGTGTTGGAAACCTTCGTTGATAGTTTGAACCCTGCCATCTATGCTCCATGGATTGTAACCAATTCATCTATATAACCAAAAAAAATTATAAAACTTTAACTTAAAAAATTTATTAAATATTTGTTAACAATACCTTAATTAAATTATAAATTTATATACGAGGGACTGCACAATGTGGTTACAAAATCCAAAATTGAGTATGTGAAAGAATGTATGTCTAATTATACATAACCAAAAATATATTTATGTACTAAATTTTATTTAATTTTTTATTTATTTTATATTACTCAAACACACTAATATAATATTATATTATATTATTTATATATATAATTTTTATACTAACGTTATTATTATATGATCTATTACACATATTTCACGTAACTTTTTTTAATTATTTCCAACCACAGAGACAAACCTAAAATGGGGAAACCGACAAAACGAGTCTATTAATGTCTTTTCAACGTCTTCAAGATGGTCTGGAAGATGTGAAAGAGGACATCATGCGGGACAAGAAAAAATCATAAGAACCATGTGCAACTAGTCTTATCGGGCAAATTTGAGATTTTAACAATTTTAAAATGTTATCGTAATTAGAATCAATCTGCTCTTTTCATATTTTTCAGAAAAATTAATATACCCAATAATTTTTTTGTTCCCTTTAGTCTCATCTTTTCTTCTTCTTTCCACTTGCTATTATTTAACTATATATAAAAAATTTTCAAAAAAAAATTAAGGTAGTAGATTTAAAGGTGTAAGTCTTTGGTCTTGTTTATGTGGAATTTCTCATTCTTACTAACATCTAATAGTGGCATGTATGTGGAGGTAGTTATTCCTCTTGTTTTCTTACCGGTTCATGTGAAGTTGTTTTTATACAAACTGTTTATTTCCAGTGACATATTCTTCTGATGGAATTTCAGTTCCACATTAATACCTCCTCTCTCTAGCTATCTTTGTACACAAATAAAATAATCCCTTCAATATCCATTGGAATTTAGATAGATTTGTATAGGGATTCCTTTCTGAAATGTGTTAGCTATTATTTTTGTGCATGATGGCTTGGGTGCTACTCCATGCTAACTTTGTTGGCATTCTTGAAGCTTTTCTAGTTGGCATCTTTGTATAGTTGGACTCGTTCTCAAAAAAAACTTAAATTCTCTATTTGGAATCTCTTTTAACTACTTCAATTTGATTTGATTACACAATTTGATCTCTTTCTTTTTTTATTTAATTCCTTGATATTCTTATTAATTTATTGGTAGTCATTATTAGAATTGTTTAGCCTATCATTGCTCCTTTCTTAGCATTAATCTTTTTTTACTTTTCCTTTTTGGTGCTAACTATCATTCAACCTCATTTTAGTGTACCCTTTGGTGCCATCAATATTTTCTTTTTTCTTAAAGCTAGGTGTTAAATTTGCTCCCTAACACTATCCCTTGTTGTTATTTCCTTTTTTGTCGCATATGTCATCACCTCTTGGCACTAAAATTTCAATTATTGTACATGATATCTTGTTTTTTACCAACCATTTCCCTACCTCTTATCATTATACAATTTAATTTAGGTTTTTAGGGGGTCAATTAATTAGAAAAGTAGTTGCATTCTGGCCAACCTCAAAAATTTACTTCATTCTATCCATCATCTTCTTCCCCAACACAT
This sequence comes from Wollemia nobilis, assembly GCA_028583015.1. Taxonomy (NCBI): domain Eukaryota; kingdom Viridiplantae; phylum Streptophyta; class Pinopsida; order Araucariales; family Araucariaceae; genus Wollemia; species Wollemia nobilis. The sequence continues at coordinate 7,688 of JAQPPZ010017176.1, read as the reverse complement.
GGTTATAAATTAATTTATAGTCTTCATGATTGTTTAAATTTTATATAGTCTTTTGGTACACGCAAGAACTCTCCAAAATGAGAAAAACCTATAGAATTTTTCCTCATGACCATCCATGCCAAGGCCCCCTTTTAGGAATATAATAATAGTAACACAATTATAGTGGATGGTTCCATACATTCTCTCTTTTGGAGTGATTCAAATGTTTAGAGAACTCAAAATATTTGCTATGAAACAACTTCAAGAATTACAACAATAGCAGTAGCTATCCAATAATGCACAAATAAAATTACACAAACGGAGATAAAAGTTTAGATCCAATTGTCAGAAATTCAAATATGCAATAACCAAATTTTAGATTCAATCAATTCAAATACTTAGCCACTTAGATAGGGCAAAGTCTCATAGCCACTTGAAGAGGAAAAAGTCTCATATGCACATAAAACATGACTCAAATTTGAAGATGAAAGATGATTCCAACTACCACATAAATATTACTATTTATACATTAAATCGATATTAACCCTAAACCTAATGTCAAGGGTTGCCTATCTAAATCTAGGCCTAATCTAATAAAAATAAAGATATCCAACATGACTATATTGGATCCATTACATGGCTTCTCCCCTTAGAAAGCTTTGTATTCAAAGCTAGAAAAGACTAGAAAAATCTCTTAGACTGCCATGTAGAATTTTCTTCTGGAAGGTCCTTTCACTCGATGAGAAACTCTTGAATTTGTCAAGACCAAAGATGACAAACTCTAGACCTCTATTTTGCTTTAGGTTGTGGAGTGATTCGACCTTCCTCACCAAGTACTTGAAGCTTTGTGTAGGACTACACCTTTTGGACAATATCCTATTTGAGATAAGATACTTGAAAGATATGATGGATGTGGGAAGAAGGTGGAAGCTCCAACTGATATGCCACTTCATCAATGTGATGAATCACCTTAAGGGGCCATTAACATTGATTCAACTTATTGCTAGATTTTGTCTTCAAGGATAATTGCTTGTAGGTTTGCAAGCACAAAAAGACCACATCTCCTATGGTAAATTTATCATCTAGAACAATGTGAATTTTGTTGTTGTTTCATACAAGTTTTGGCTTGGATAAAATTATTATTAAAAGCCGAAGGACTAGTTGTCATTGCCATAATAAGTCATCTATCTAAGCAACCTTGGAGCATCCTACGACATAGTTTGCTATGGATGAAAGTTTTTGACCATACAATGCTTCAAATGGGAACATCTTGAGTGATGAATGGTAAGAAGTATTATACCATGATTTGGCTAGTGAGAGCCATTGAGCCTAGTGATATTGTTTATCTTGAGAAAAATAAAGAAGGTAAGTACCCAAACATTTATTAACAATTTTTATTTGACCATCTGACCGAGGGTAATAAGAAGAGGGCATACTCAAATTAATTTTAAGAAGAAGAGATTTAATTGTTTCCCTTTTAATCCTTTCTAATAAAATGATTGCTTCACCCACTTGTATTTTTCAAGAATATTAAATTTCCACCCAAAGGATATGCATGCAATTCTTGGAGAATATTTGAATTAATAGACAAATACTAAGAAAGATAAAATCATAAATGTGATCTTTGTATGAAGCACTTCATCAATATATGAGAAACAAGAATCCATTGACGATCATGCATTTTTTTTTAATGATCTGCATAGTCTTTAGATTAGAAAGCCAATCTTCTTGAAGTTGAGAAAGCCATCGTGGAAGAGGACTAGAGATGGCATTGATAGAAACAAAATCCTCATATTTGCACGATAAGGAATCAACCACCACATTCCATTTTTATTTCTTTTTTTAAATAAAGGGGTAAAAATTTATTGATAAAAAGTCTGGATTACAGAGTACAACCGAGCTTCCAACCAGGACTCAAATAAACAACCAAACAGGCTAAAACCACTAGACTAGAATGACACTCGAAAAAGACAACAAGAAAAACCACATTAAGTCTGTACATCCTTGTGGATCAACTCCCATAAGCGTTGAGAGTCCCCAGACGGGAGACTCTCCCAATTATCGATACTCCAAGGATCCAGCAACTCAGAAGCCCTTTTGGCTAGGTAATTAGCAACCACATTCCATTCCCTTGGAATGTGCACAAAGGATATAAATTCGAACTCTTCACTCATTTTGAGAATCTAATGGCTATAGAGGCCAACTGCCAATTAACTTCCTCCACCCTTTTACTATTTAAAATATTAACCACAATTTGAGAGTCGGACTCACAGATAATCCTATGCCGCCCAAGAGAAAACCCCCTTCGCAAGGCCTCAAGAATTGCAAGAGCTTCCATAAAATTATTGGAGTGAACACCTTTATAAATGGAAAAGAAAAAGCTGACACCACCAGTAGAATCTCTCCCAACACCGCCAATGCCAGCATGTCCAGGATTACCCCTAGACGATCCATTAGTATTAATTTTTAAAACTCCTCTAGGGGGTGGTCTCCACCTACCATCTCTCCTAACCTTCTTGATGAGCTGAGGAATCCTACTAGGTCTAGAAGAGTTCACACCATCCCCAAAGAGACCAAGGGCTTGCTATACCTTCTCCTCCCTAGAATCCAAAAGAGGGTCCACATCACATTTACTATGGATGGTTTCCTGAACCATATACAGGATCCTTTGCCAGATCCGTTGAACAACCAAATAACTACCTTGAAATATGTGTCGGTTCTGTTCAAGCCAAATTTGCCAGATGATGCAATAAGGGCCCAAATTCCAAGCCACCCGAAGGAAGGGGGCCTTGGCCGGAGGTTTGCCCAAACTACTCCAAAAATCCACTAGGAACAACACATGAAAACATGGATGGTTCCAAGCGCTCCACCAACAGTGCCAAATGTCTCTGGCAAAGGATAATTGGAAAAATAAATGAGAAGAGTCATCCTCATTCTTATTGCAAAGGACACAAAAAGAGGGACCCTGAAATCTCCTCTTCCTCACATTATCCCAAGTGAGGTATTTATTACAAGCTACCAACCAGAGAAAGAAGTTACATTTTGGCTAGGCAAATTTGTTCCACATCTTTTTCCACCAAGTGACAAGAAGACTCCCATACTTTTGCTTATCAAGAACCTGATAACCATAGGCTACCGAGTAGGTTCCCTTAGGATTAGGGTTCCAAGCAGGAATATATTTACCCCTCAATGAAGAACAAGGTCTCCCCATAAGAATAAGAGCAAGCACCTCTCTGTCCTTGGCCAGTCCCCCCTAGGGCCATTCTTGTGGATATTTCCACCTGTACATCTCCATATTTCCAAAAGATTGGATTTTTTAAAATCTTCCACATGAGACCAACCAAATTCCAAGAAAAAAATGCTTAGGGAACGTAACCTAGGATATTGATTTAAGATAGGAGGGTGGCGATCCCAATAATCCTCCCAAAAAAGAGCATTTGATCCCTGATTGCAAATCCAGAACAAAACCTGCTTGATTAAATTAGCTCCTCTTTTTAGAGTGTCCCAAATAATCGAACCTTTCCCAACCAAGCTGACTCTAGGGATCTCAACCTCAGAAATACCTCTCAAGTATTTACAAGATAATATTTTAGCCCAAATTTGATCTTGAGAGGTACACCATCTCCAATAAAGTTTTGCAGCCAAATCCTGCCCAAAAAGAGTTGTCTGTCGCAACCCAAGGCCTCCCTCTTGCACCGACCTACATATAGAATCCCACCTAACCAAAATCCATTTAGATTGATCAAGTTTTCCAGACCATAAAAACTGTCTTGACAAAGCATCCATGTCCTTGATGAAGTGAGAGGGAGCTATTTGTACAAAACATCTATAAATGGGTAAAGCTTGAACAATAGATTTTAAAAGCAACACTCTACCTGCAATTGATAGCCATATGAAAGTCCAGTGATTCACCTTCCTTCTAAACTTATCAAGCATAGACTGCCAAGAAAATCTAGGTAGAGGATGAGATGAAATTGGAATACCAAGATAAATGAAGGGGGAGTCCCAACTTGGAATCTTAGAATGTGAGCAATCCTGGATTGAATAAGAGGAGGGGTATTGAAGAAGAAAATATAATACTTGTCCTCATTAATCAATTGTCTAGAAGCATCAAGATATATGTCAATAGACTGTCTAATATTGCCAGCTTCCCTGATAGTGGCAACTCCCAACAAAGCAGTATCATCAACAAATTGAAGGTGGGAAAGAGGTGGCAAACTACTATCCCACTTCCACCCTTGAATGAGACCCTGCATGACTTGAGACTTGAGAAATATTCCCAACCCTTCCGCCATAATGATAAACAAATAAGGAGATAAAGGATCTCCTTGCCTCAATCTCCTTGAGGCCTCAAACAGCTCTGATGGCTCATTATTAACAAGAACAGAGAATGAGGAAGAAGAAACACAGCTCATCACCCATCTAATCCATTCCTCCTCAAATCCAAAAGTAGCAAGAACTTTCTAAAAAAAGGACCATCTAACCCGATCATAGGCTTTGGCCATGTCCAACTTAATGAACATAGTTTTCTCCTTAGAAGTTTCCATCGAGTGAATAGCTTTTGTAGCAATAACAACCCCATCCAATATTTGTCGGCCAACAACAAACCCTCCTTGCTCCTCAAAGATGATTTTGCTCAACCATATCTTCAGCCTCTCAGTAATAATTTTTTGATGATTTTATACACAACATTGCAGAGAGCAATAGGCCTGAACATATCCAAGGAATTTGCTCCCTCTTTTTTGGGTATAAGCACCACAAAGGTAGCATTTAGGGCCCTTAGCATCTGTTTGTTCTTTTGGGACTCATGGACCACCTCCAAAATATCAAATTTTATTAAATTCCAAAACTCCTAATAAAACTCAATCGAGAACCTATCTGGGCCTGGGGCTTTTCCTTTTGTCATCTTGAATACAACAATTTCCAACTCCTCAAGGGAAATTGGACCCATCAAGTGCTCATTCATCTCTCTAGAAACAATCGTTGGAATAAATTTTAGAATAAGCTTTTCATTCTCATAATTTGATAGGGAGTCCTCCTTGAAGAGAGAGGAAAAATACCTCTTAGTCTCTTCTCAAATATCCTTGAAAGAAGAGAGCAGGGCACCCTGAGAATTCACAAGAGAGGTAATCAAGTTACCATTATGGCGAGCCTTAACTGAGTTATAAAAGAAGGTTGTGTTCCTATCCCATTCTTGAAGCCAATCTATTCGAGCTTTTTGTTTCCAAAAAAATTTTTCCCTCAGTTCCCATTCAACAAGGTCTTTTGTAGCCTCAGATTCCTCAACAAGAATTTCCTTCGTGAATCCCTGATCTCTAATATTCCTTGAAGCTTCTTCCATCCTCCTAAGAGCTGCCAGCTTAGCCAAGGAAAGGTTTCCAAAATTCAGTCTATTTCATCTCTTCAATTTATGTTTTACAAATTGTAGTCACTTCATAAAGGAATACATAGCGGTGCCAGGAGTAGGTTTGCCAGTGGTCCACCAGCCTCACATGAAATCATGAATCTTAGGATCATGAAGCCACATAAGTTGAAAATTAAAGGAGGGATTCTTTTTTGGACCTAACTCCAAAGTAGAGAGTTTGATAGGCCAATGATCAAATCCCCTACCCTCCATAATCATAGAACTAGCACTTCTGTTATTACCCATCCAATAACTAGATATCAAAAACCTATCCAGTATCTCTGAGATGGAAGTTTCCCCACATATTCTATTGTGCCAAGTAAAGATCCCATTATCTAGCTTAATGTCAAACAAGTTTAGGGCCTGGATATGAGCACTGAAGACAGAAGAAAAATGCTCGAGACGGTCCACCCCACCACATTTCTCCTCTAGACAAGTGATAGAGTTGAAGTCTCCAGCCAAAATCCATGGGTACAGGGGAACCAAACTTATCACAAAGCAAATGTGCTCCCATAAATTCACTTTACCATTGTAATCAATAGGAGCATACACATTTGCAAGTAGGATGGTTTCACCAGATTCATTATCATGCCCGACCATCGAAATAGACCATCTGCTACAAATCCAAGTAAGAGGGGATATCTTAATCGGATCCCATAAACAAGCGATGCCACTAGCATATCCACATGCACCAATACACTGGAATTACCCCCTTATCCATAGCTTGGGAGCAATATTGAACATACTATCAATAGCCAATTTAGTCTCCTGAATAAACACCACATCCGGAGAATGCACACGAACCAAATCACGAACAACTTTTCGTCTGGAGATGTTGTTCAACCCCCTTACATTCCATGAGAGGATAATCATTTTTGGGGTTATAAAAATGGGAGTCCAATGTTCTCACCAAGCCTGACTCCACCAAAGTCTCCCCCATTAACTTAATTTTATCCTAGTCCTTCTTTCGACCCACCTTCATATTCTTATCCGAATTTTTTTTTTTAATTATTTTTTGCTGCAATCCCAACACCATAGGAGTTTTGCAGTCCAAGGATGATTGCATCAGTGCCTAAGTAGGAGAGGGCATAACTAAATCTGTACCACTTTCCAAAATAGTTTTCCTTATAGAGCTAGGCCCATCCATGTCCCCTATACTCAAATCCGAAGCCCTTTGTTCTTCATTTAAACCCCCTAGATTTGATTCCTTAAGTTCCCCCTCAAGAAGAGACATCTGATTTGGCCTTGTTATATTTGCATCAGGTAGCGACGTTTCAGGTATCTCCATGCACTGATCAAGATCATCTAATATTTCAAAACAATTGAGTAGAGCATCTAGCTGGCTATCCTTAAGGTCTTTGTTTGCCCTTCGTCCTTTATTTCGGGCTTTTACCAGAACAAAACCTTCCTTATCCCTTTCCCCTTCCTTTATCGGGCTTTTCCTTTATCCAAACTTTGTCCAGACCGAGAGGGCCCAGGATTTGAAGCCATAGGCGGGATAAACTTAGGGCATTTTCTTTGCAGGTGGCCATATTCATAATAAATTCGACAACGAAATGGAAGAGCTTCATAGTCAAGTTTTTGAACCCATGTAGTTGATCCAAATTGTATTTCAATAGAATCTGGAATAGGATTATTTAAGTCAATTTCAACACAAATACGAGCAACAGAGATTACCTTTTTATCCATTGTCTGTTGTGACGGTCCAACCAGATTCCCAAGCAGAAGAGCAATCTTATGCAAGATATCAGTTCTCCAGAATTCCAATGGGAGCCATGGAAGCTGCACCCATACTAGAACCCATGATGGTCGCTCCTCTAATAGGTTGAAACCCACATGTCAGGGTTTAAGAAAGAGTCCCACTTGGTTATAGAAATAAGGACCCCCTTTAAATGCTTTGTTACGATCTACAATACAAGAGAAAACCACCATAAAATAGTTGTTCACACTCAGCATCACCTCCACATCACCTTCAAGATTCCAAGTCTTCCTAACCCAAGCCTCCACAAAGGGGAGAGAAATTCGGATGCCCAAAAATTTTCCAATAAGGGCATGTTTGGTTAGATACTCCACATCTTCCACCACCGAGTCTGGTTGAACCACTAGAACTGGCCTGGCTTCACATCGTTCCAAACATCCATTGTTCTTTAACAAGCGGTTCCCGACATGCACTGGAAAATCCTATTCCTTCCAATCATTTTTAGATGAAAAAACATCATGAGCATGCACTCTCTATTTCGGACCCGATGCCATCACGACATTCCTCCAAATTTTCAGACCTCTTCCGGAAGCTGCTACCATCCCC